>JAVGWX010000006.1:67363280-67458280 GCA_036924085.1 Ariolimax columbianus | reverse complement strand
GTTATTTTGTTAATATGGTTTTGTTGATATGCATGTTAATAAATGATAGTGTTATGACAAGATATTGTTTACTGTGTGAAGTCGTGTCGTGGTGTAGATACATGTAAGTCTTTAGATAAGTACTACGCAACAGCTACGCCTTACTCTGCCACATCAGTTCTACACATTCTTCAGCTGAACCACATTGTTGGGGTCAAACAACTTAGCGATAGCTTGCCAAATTATATAAATACATTTTTGCCCGAGTGGTCTGCCGCGGTCTTTGTGTAGGACAAGGACAAGAATAGCACCACTACCCCACAGAGAGCATGTCGTAGAGGCGACTAACTGTGTGACATGGCATAACACCGGCCATGGTTATGTGGTTTATTTACATCAGCATAGATGGCGCCTAGTAAGCTTCGGGCCTACTTTGCTTTAGTGTTTGAGTCTTTTAAGAGGGACTCGCACATCGGTTAACCACTTCCCGTAAGCGCTTGTCTCAACGCAGTGGAGTGTTAAGCTGCTCAAGCCTAGCCCGCTAAGCAGGAAACCCTTCTCCAGGCTACATCCAGCTCATACTAGACGTGGGACCTGCACAGAAGCGTCTGCGCCTGTGGATGTACAGATCGACTAAGAACTAAGAAGAAGAATGTACAGATCAACTAAGAAGAAGAACATTTTGATAGACAGATATCACGTTTCCTATTTTGTTGCCTCAATCACTTTTCTCATTTTTCAGAGATGGGATGAAGAACTAGCTAGGAAAGCCGGAGAATATGCTGAGAGATGTACGTATAGCCGTCCAAATTCACGAGAATATAGCGTTGGTTCGAACCTCTACTACGAGCAGGACTTTGTCCATGATTATAGGTCAGTTCATCGGTTTGTGGAAACAGCCTTCAAGGCATGGACGATGAATAAAAGGGCGTTCACATACAGCGCTAACTGTGGAAGTTCGTGCCCTTATGTTCAAGTAAGTTCATGTGTCGAAGCTTCGATTTTTACTGTTTTTGTTACACATGTGCTGTCGACATACGTTTTTTCCCAGTGTGCAGTAGTGTAAGGGGAGACAACATGTAGTAATAATTGCACATTGTAAGCGAACATGGCGACAGCATCAGACTTGTGCAACGAGATGTGTTTTCATATGACTGTAAAGTGAACAGTGGGACTGCAGACTCTTCTGTTTTCATATGACTGTAAAGTGAACAGTGGGACTGCAGACTCTTCTGTTTTCATATGACTGTAAAGTGAACAGTGGGACTGCAGACTCTTCTGCACGCGTGGGAGGAGTCGGGTGTAGAGTGACTGTGCATTCTATTCTTTCGCTTCTTCTGACACACAGCGATGGGGTATCGCTCTGTAATCTGAGAACCCTGTATAATGCTAGCGCGGCAGGTGAAACAATTCTGTGCAAGGATCTCACACAGGAGGTGACATCAATGTCAAAACTTTCTTGAAATTGACTTTGCAAGTAGCAGGATGTTGTTCAGTTTACAGCTTGACTCGATTTTTGCACCTTTCGGTCGGACTTCAGTAGGCATTTTTGAGTGCCGGGTTAGCCTTCCATCTACGAAGCGTTCTCCCTAGTCAGTCTGTTTTGTTGCAGCATCTTTTCTCGGATAACCGCGTAAAAGTGTGGTAGGGTCGTCGGCAGTTCTGGTTCATAATGGAATATAGGCCTGAAACTATTAATTTAGAAACATCCCAATGGAATATAGAGGTACAACTATTACTGTACAGCGATCCCAATGGAATATAGGCCTGTAACTATTACTTTAGAGACATCCCAATGGAATATAGGCCTGCAACTATTACTTTAGAGACATCCCAATGGAATATAGAGCTACAACTGTCAATGTAGAGCAATCCCAATGGAATATAGGCCTGCAACTATTACTTTAGAGATATCCCAATGGAATATAGAGCTACAACTGTCACTGTAGAGCGATCCCAATGGAATATAGGCCTGCAACTATTACTTTAGAGATATCCCAATGGGAATATAGATCTGGAATTATTACTTTATAGAGATTTCAATGGAATATAGAGCTGCAACTAGTACTGTACAGCGATCCAAATGGCATACAGAGCTGCAACTATTACTGTAGAGCAATCCCAATAGGATATAGAGCTACAATTTTTCCTTAAGAGAGATTTCAATGGAATCTAGAGCTGCATCTATTAATTTAAAGTGATCCCAATGGAATATAGGCCTGCAACTATTACTTTAGAGAGATTCAAAATTTAATATGTTTTTACGTAAAGCAAAGAGTAAAGATTACATTGACCCTCCGAATAATTAGGCCCAAATGTTGTCGCTTTACTTCACAGACCAGATGTGCCCATAATTAGATACTGGGTCCAAATGGCAGAAAAATAACACTGTCATTCGCTACTGGTAAGTACACGAGCAATTTCAGAGCAGAGGCAGAGGCACTGAGGGCGGCAGTGGAAGAAATGGTAACACACAGTGAAAATGAGAGCCATATAGTCCTGCTGACAGATGCTCTCGAAGTAGTCACAGCGCTAAAAAGCCAGAAAAACACTGAGCTTAATGACTTAAGAGCAGCACTCTGCAAACTGTGCCAACAGTCCGCACCAAAAAGGGTAGTGGTACAGTGGGTTCCGTCACACTGCAACATCCAAGGCAACGAGGAGGCAGACAGACTGGCAAAAGAAGGTGCAAGGCTACCACAAATAGATACCAGTATGACGTACGAAGAGTCAAAACGGCTTATCAAAGCCAGGTACATGTCCAAATGGGAAACCGAACATACTGGTTACACCAAAAACGATGCCTATTACCAGTTGAACCGAAGAGAGCAGGTCGTTGTCTTCAGACTTCGCACTGGCCACAACAGACTGAGGTACCACCTCTTCAACAAATTGAAGATAGGGTGTACCGACGAATGCCCGTGCGGTACTGGTAAAATGACCACTGAACATCTGCTGCAGAACTGCCCGACATACGAGGATCAGAGAGAGCAGATGTGGCCATTGCCAGTGGAACTGCAAGACAAGCTCTATGGTAGTGGCGAGAGTCTCAGGATGACCGCCGCTTTTTTCGAGAAAATAATGGTTACTGTCTGACTGTGTACGCAGAAGAAGAAGAAGAAGAAGATACTGGGTCCACACCAGATCTGTTTTGTGTTAAAGAAAATATCCTGTCCCACTTGGAGATTGAACCGCGACATCTCTGGTGGGCAGTCAGTGCACTAACCACGGCGTTACCACAGCTACTGTTCTTCATTCAGTCTTAAATAACCACCTTTTAATACCAGGTAAAATCTACGGCCTCTCTGAAGCTGTTCTTTTCATTTTACAATCTATCCCTTATTTGTGCTAAAAGTAAGTAGCATGTCTTTTGAAGCATGCCACTCTTACAACCGCCAAACCATGTGGCTGTTGTAAGGTTCTAGGCAGGTGTACAGTGCTGATGTTGTTGTTTGCGAATGCCTACAATGAGTTTGTTACTCTTTTGTGCGCACTAAAAAGGACGTTAAGTAGTGGGTTGCAGTAGCTCTCCTCACGTTACGAGAGTACTGATGAAGGTGGACCGGGGTCCTCCTGGCGGTTGTGCTATGCTTGGTTTCATCGGCGTGTCACTCTCTGTTACGGGGATCATGTCGATCCCTCACATCGTTAGCCAGGATGTCATGAAAACAGCCCGTTTCCAGGGAGTGCC
This sequence comes from Ariolimax columbianus, assembly GCA_036924085.1. Lineage (NCBI taxonomy): Eukaryota > Metazoa > Mollusca > Gastropoda > Stylommatophora > Arionidae > Ariolimax > Ariolimax columbianus. The sequence goes on along the minus strand of JAVGWX010000006.1, from coordinate 67,454,610 downwards.
ACTAGCAAGCCGAGGTGAAGGTCTTGGCCAGTACGTTTTGCCTGACCCTGACTAACATGTCTGATCAGTATATTTTGTTGGCCCTGACTAACATGTCTGATCAGAATATTTTGCCTGACCCTGACTAACATGTCTGATCAGTATATTTTGCCTGACCCTGACTAACATATCTGATCAGTATATTTTGTTGGCCCTGACTAACATATCTGATCAGAATATTTTGCCTGACCAGACGTTAGTCTTCCTCCCAGCGCAGTGGGGTAGGTTGCCATTACTTTCCCTACGAGGAGGAACCGGTCGTACCAAAAAATATACCCAGTGTCTGTCAAACTGGACACGGAGTTCCAACCCTGTCCGTACATCATCATCATGTGGCATGTCCTTTGCAGAAAGTCGTTCTAATGACAGCCTGTTTGTGGGAAACTCCATCTTTCGCCAGCCTTCCGGCCTGCCCCAAGATCAAATCCAGCGTCTCTTTGATGTCCTGTCCATCGTCTTCTCGGTCGGCCCCTGCCCCTCTTCCCAGTAACCATGTCTCTCTTCCCAGTGACCATGCCTCTCTTCCCAGTGACCATGCCTCTCTTCCCAGTGACCATGCCTCTCTTCCCAGTGACCATGCCTCTCTTCCCAGTGACCATGCCTCTCTTCCCAGTGCCCATGCCTCTCTTCCCAGTGACCATGCCTCTCTTCCCAGTGACCATGCCTCTCTTCCCAGTGCCCATGCCTCTCTTCCCAGTGACCATGCCTCTCTTCCCAGTGACGATGCCTCTCTTCCCAGTGACCATGCCTCTCTTCCCAGTGACCATGCCTCTCTTCCCAGTGACCATGCCTTCCAGAACCACATTCTCCAGTCCGTTGTGTCGTTTGACGTGTCCAAAAAACCTCAGTTTTCGGGTCATTACGTCATTTATGAGCCAATTCTCCTCTAGATCCAGAACTTGCCGGATGGATTTGCTTCTTTCTTTCTTTTTCCACCGGATTTTCAGGACTCTTCTGTAGCTCTGTGTTTCAAAAGCGCCGATCTTCACTCATATTGTTTTTCTAATCGTCCATGTTTCACATACATAGTTTCCCACAGGAAAAATGCATGTTGTTAGGATTTTTAGTTTTAGTTCTTTGTTTGTATTATGCCATAGGTTCTGCATACTCCTTATCTTCTGCATTGTCATAGTCAGTCGTCTTCTTACTTCTTTTGTACAGTCTCCATTGTTGTTCAGTATTGATCCCAGATATTAAAAATGTGCAACATTTTCAATCTCTTCGCCAGCTATCTCGATTTTAGGTTGGAGTTTTGTCTTATCAGTTGTCATTATCTTTGTTTTCTTTGTCTTTGTATTCAGGTAGAGATTCTGGGCTTCACTTTGTTTCTGGACTGATGTAATTATTTTCTAGGTCCTTGGCGCTGTTCGAGATCAATACTGTGTCGTCAGTATATCGTATTTCCGGTTATCTCCTTTCCTCCTATTGTGAAAGGATCGAAGTCTGTAGACATTGGATCTTCCTTTACATTCCTGATAATGTTTTCTGCATATATGTTGAACAGGTATGGTGAAAGAATGCAGCCCTGTCTGACCCCCTTGTGTATCTCAAACCAATCTGAGGTTTCACCATGTGTTCTTGCGGCTGCAGAGGGTTTCTATTAGTTGAACCAAATGTACGTAGGGTTTGTGAAAACTGACCTTTCACCCCTAGGCCACCTTGCCTCCAACTTATTTAGGTTATTGGGGGCGAATATGTGCTCCTCGCGAAGCTCTTCTATTTTGATCAGTTTCTTTTGTCTAGTCAGTCCTTGATTTCTGTGCCGTTTCATATTCAACAATTGATATCAGACATTATACTAAGTTTGTTTGGACTACACCCTTATTGTCAGTATTAATATTTTTACTCAGATGCAACTCCTTTAAGATACTACTTACTTGAAATCCACTTCAGAGGCTTTAGACTGAACACACAGGCTGTGGCGTCTCGACCCATTGGAAGACGTGACACAGACATATTGTTGTGGCTAGACATAAGGGAGACAAGACCTGTCCTGTGGTGTGCATTACCTCCCCGATTGTCAATGTAACCTAGAAACATTCTAAGTTGAGACAATGTCAAACCCGTTTGCATGTTATGATTAAGACAATGGTCCCTAACTCGAACACGAGGCATGAACACCTTCGACATTCCGGTAAAGACTATGTGGAGCTTATCGGACTGGTACATCTTTGACAGTCTGTTAATAGTCCACTGCCCCTTTTGTCAGTCAGGTAATGATTATGGACCCTTTTTCACTGTTGAAGCCAATGGACTTGTTTGAGAGTTTGGTAAAGCGTATATACCTTTTCGTCAGTTTGGTAAATCATATGGACCATTTTGGCCATCTGGGTTCCTTTGTTAGTAGGATAAAGCGAATGTAATAATGTGTAAGTCGAATAAACCTTATCGACAGCCCGAGGATGACCGCTGCTTTTTTCGAAAAAATGAAGGTTGACGTCTGACAGCGTACGAAGAAGAAGAAGAAGAAGAAGAAGAAGAATAAACCTTATGCATTCACTTTTTGGTATGATAAATTCTTAACCTCGTTATGGGTACAATAACATCTATCGATCCCTTTGACAGTGGAGCAAATCCTTTGAACTCCTTTGACAGAGGGATACATCCTATGTCATATAATACAATTTAGTAAAATTTATGATTCGTTTGTCAAAGGGGCTTCAAATAAAAACATTAAAAGTGGGAAAGCAATTAGAAAAACTAGGCCCTTGTATTGTAACTTGTTAATATGGTTACTAAAGATATCAAGTGTCCTGCACGGGCCGTCACGATTCAGAAGAACAATATGACGTCATAATTGCAGTTAAAAGGTCATGGCCGCTCCACTGTTGACGTTCGCCAACGAAGAACAGCATTCTGTAATCAGTTTTGAACAGCGAGGGGATGACATTTAAACATTTAATCAGCAAATGAAGGCAGAGTGTGGTGATCCGGCATACGCACTCCATAGACGGCCCATCTGTATTTTCGTAACAGCGCGATATCTTTGATGTCAGAGAACGAATTTCGACTTCTGGTCGCTGCTTTGCGGGTTTGGTATCCAATGTAAATCTTCAATGTTCTTCGCTCCATCGATCTTTGGGCAACGCTTAGTCTATCTGCATCAGCAGCCATATACCATGGCTGGAATTACTACACCTTTGAAGGTGTGAGCCCTAGCGTTGTCGTTTCGCATCTGTTGCAGAATGGGTTTAATGCAAGAGTTAACATTCAGTCGTGTTCAAATGAAACCGAACCAAACTGCAACAATTGAACATACGTACGATGTGCATACTGACTTCATTTCTGGTATAAACAGCACATACCAACCGTCAAGTTTGCAAAATTGCATTATCCTCCGTCACAGAGGTTCCTCAGAAGACAATTGAAAATATGGTCGGGTGTGATACGGAATCTGCACTGAGTTGATCAGCGAGCGGTGATTCTATTTCTAACAGCTGAAGGATGTCGACCAGTTGAAATTCATCACAAAATGCAGGCAGTGTACTGTGACAAAAGTGTGTCGAAGACAACATTAAAGAACTGGACAACGATGTTTAAAGAAGGACGTGAGTTAACGAACGATCTTCCGAGACCAGGCGTCAGGCGCATATTGTTGCGTAAACTCACGTCCTTCTTTAAACATCGATGACCAGTTCTTCCGCTGTTAGAAACCGAATCACCGCTCGCAGATCAGCTCTGGAAGGATTCCGTATCACACCTGTCATGTTTTCAAATATCTTCTGAGGAAACTGTGTCGGAGGATAATGACATTTTGCAAACTTGACGGATGGTATGTGCTGTTTACACCAGAACTGACGTCATCATACGCATCGTACGTGTATTAACTTGTTACAGTTTTGTCCGGTTTAATTTGAACGCGCCTCGTACTTAACAACACGTGAAACAAGTCTACCAGTGTTATGTAACATCAGTTCCCTCTCTTATACCCCACAGATGATATCTGCCCACACCAACTTAGTAGGATGTGCGATAAGTACTTGCGATAGGCTGAACCACGGAGGTTACCAGAAAACCTACGGCTCATTGCTTGTGTGTTTTTACTCGCCCAGGTATCGTATTCTCGTGTGATATTCTTGTATTATTCGCTATCACTTGTGTCTAATCAGTCATTCTTAGTTCTTAGTCGACCGGTACTTCTACAAGGCAGATGCCCCTGTGCAGATCCCATCTCTGGTATGATCTGGATATAGCCGGGAGAAGGATTTCCTGCTTAGCGGACTAGGCTTGAGCAGCTTAATGCTCTGCTGTGTTAACCGATATGAGAGTTCATCTTAATAGACTCAAACACTAGAGTAAAGTAGACCCATAGCCTGTTAGGCGCCATCTATGTTGCTGTAAACAAACCACCTAACTATGGCCGGTGTTATGCCATGTCACACAAGTTAGTCGTATCCTACGACATGCTCTTTGTGAGGCAGTGGTGCTATTCTTGTCCTTGTCATACACAAAGAACCCAGCATACCACTCGGACAAACCAACCAGGCATTCATTTCTAAATTCACTAATTCATTCATAATTAATTCAGTAGTTCACGAATTAATATCTCCTTCATAATTGCAATATATCATTCTTTCGGCAACTCTACACACATTCATATATTAGTCACTCAACATAAATTCATAGCCACGCAACACACATTCATATATTAGTCACTCAACACACATTCATATATTAGTCACTCAACACATATTCATATATTAGTCACTCAACACATATTCATATATTAGTTACTGAACACATATTCATATTTTAGTCACTCAACACACATTCATATATTAGTCACTCAACACACATTCATATATTAGTCACTCAACACACATTCATATATTAGTCACTTAACACACATTCATATATTAGTCACTCAACACACATTCATATATTAGTCACTCAACACACATTCATATATTAGTTACTCAACACACATTCATATATTAGTCACTCAACACACATTCATATATTAGTCACTCAACACACATTCATATATTAGTCAATCAACACACATTCATATATTAGTCACTCAACACACATTCATATATTAGTCACTCAACACATTCATATATTAGTTACTGAACACATATTGATATATTAGTCACTCAACACACATTCATATATTAGTTACTCAACACACATTCATATATTAGTCACTCAACACATATTCATATATTAGTTACTCAACACACATTCATATATTAGTTACTCAACACACATTCATATATTAGTCACTCAACACACATTCATATATTAGTCACTCAACACTCAAAAATATTTTAACCAATCACTCATTCATTCCAATATTTTCAATCATATAATTCATAATAAAATTATTAATTAATTAATTTATTCATTAATTCATTCATTCAGATCTACATTTCCCCTAACCGGCTTGGACCCATAAACCAAAAGACCCACCCCTCATTCATATCTATCTTTTAGCATGCCTGCCTAGACCCACGAACCAAAAGACCCACCCCTCATTGATACCTACCTTTTAGCATGCCTGCCTAGACCCACGAACCAAAAGACCCACCCCTCATTCATATATCTTTTAGCATGCCTGCCTAGACCCACGAACCAAAAGACCCACCCCTCATTCATATATCTTTTAGCATGCCTACCTAGACCCACGAACCAAAAGACCCACCCCTCATTGATACCTACCTTTTAGCACGCCTGCCTGGACCCACGAACCAATAGACCAAACCCAAATAAACCACCATCCACCCCGCCCCATCTCCTTTGTCTTCCATTCGTTCTTTCTTTTTCTCCCTCTCTCTTGCCCTCGCTCACAACTTCCACTCTCTCTCCATTCCTCCCTACTCACTCACTTACTACTCACTCACCCACTCACACCATCCATCACTATTACCTCACTTACTCACTCACTAATTCCCTTCATTCTGTCTTTCTTTCTTTTTATCCTTCACTCCTGCCCCTACTCACCACCTTTCCCCTCTCTCCATTCATCCTTCACTCACTCACTCAATCCATTATTCACTCATTCACTCACTCACTCACTTACTCAATAACTAACTCACTCACTCATTCACTTACCCACTCACTGACTCATTCCCTCCATCCCTCTCCCCGACTCACTCACTCACTTACTCCATCCCTCACTCTCTCACTCCCTCACTAACCTCACACACTATCCCTCCATCCCTCACTCACTGAATCACTCACTCATTTCCTCCTCAATCTTTCACTCACTCATTCACTCACTCCCTCCATTCCTCACTCAGACACTCCCTCCCTTCATCTTTCACTCACTCATTCGTTCACTCCCTCTATTCCTCACTCAATCATTCACTCCCTCTCTCCATCTCTCACTTACTCATTCACTCATGTACCCACTTACTTACTGACTTCCTTTCTTAATGTATTTCTTCCTGCCCGCCTCGCTTCCTCTCGACATCCTTGTCTGCAATCCTTCCATCATTCCTTACGTCATCACTGCCAGCATTCCTTTCTCCCACGTTCCCAACTTTCTTCTCTCCCGATTCCTGCCTGCTTCCCTTCTATCCTTCCCCCTCTCTCCCTCCCTTCCTACCTCCCTTACATCCTTCCTCCCTTCCATCCTTCATCCCTCCCTCCCTCCCTTCCATCCTTCCTCCCTCCCTCCCTTCCATCCTTCCTCCCTCCCTCCCTCCCTTCCATACTTCCTCCCTCCCTCCCTTCCATCCTTCCTCCCTCCCTCCCTTCCATCCTTCCTTCCTCCCTCCCTCCCTCCTTCCCTCCCTCCCTTCCATCCTTCACTGCCTTCCCTACCTGCCTGCATACCTTCCTTCCTTCCTTCCTTTCCACCTTCCTTCCTTCCTCCCTCCCTCCCTTCCTCTCCCTCTCTCCCTCCCTTCCTCCCTTTCTTCCTTACTTCCTTCCTCCCTCCCTTCTTTCTTTTATACTTTTTTTCCTTTCTTTCTTTATTCTATCCTTCTTTCTTTCCCCCGTTTTTTCTTCCTTGGTTCTTTACCCCCTTCCTTCCGTCATACATGATTTCTTATTGTCTTTCTATCTATGTACACTTTTCTACCTTCCCTCTTCATCCTACAAATAAGCTTAGCTTTCCCTTTCACACTTTTCAGACGGTCCTCGCGCGTTAAGAAATGGGAAATAACAAGGAAATATTAATTTCAGGACAAATTTACAGGATACTGTCCCCTACAGACCCGGAAGAACTTGCACGCATTGTCCTAGGGGCACGTTCTGTCGTAATGGACTGTGCTGCGGACAAGGTCAGTAGTGAACGGTGAAGTTTTAACAGTGTGTTTCTAATATTTGGAGTCTAGGTCTTAAATGTCTCCGCCATGGCCGGTCTTAAGCCGGGATGAGAAAGGAGAAAGGTTGAGCGTAGGGCCAACTACCACATCTCGTCAAAAAACAATTGCTACAAAAACGACAACCAAAATAAACCAAAAGTCGTCCTTGAAGGGAAAGGTCCCCTCATCAGGGCCTATGACGCGGCTCAGCCAAACCCGAAAGGAAGCTGGACTGCCGACTACCTTTCTTTCGACAAAGAAGTCTTCCAGCAAACGAGATCTGGAGTCGGAAGGAAAGAAAACAGGGGAAAAAATTGGAAAGAAGTGGAAAATATTGCACATGACAGACCTGCTTGGTAAGATTTGGTTGATGGCCTATGCACCCCTGAGTGATAGAAGGCGAAAGAGAGAGAGAGAGAGAGAGAGAGAGAGAGAGAGAGAGATAGAGAGTGTGTGTGGTAGAGAGAGAGAGAGAGGGAGAAAGAGGACTTAAATTACTTGAGGCGCTACACGAAGAAAAGTAAATTATTAAACGGCCGCATGAAGTTAAGTTAATTATCAAACGGTAGCATGAAGTAAAGTTAATTATCAAACTTCTGCATGAAGTAAAGTTAATTATCAAACTTCTGCATGAAGTAAAGTTAATTATCAACCAGTCCCATGAAGTACAGTTAATTATCAACCGGTCGCATGAAGAAAAGGTAATTATCAACCGGTTGCATGAAGTAAAGGTAATTATCAACCGGTCCCATGAAGTACAGTTAATTATCAACCGGTCGCATGAAGAAAAGGTAATTATCAACCGGTCGCATGAAGTAAAGGTAATTATCAACCGGTCGCATGAAGTAAAGTTAATTATCAAACTTCTGCATGAAGTAAAGTTAATTATCAACCAGTCGCATGAAGTAAAGTTAATTATCAACCGGTCGCATGAAGTAAAGTTAATTATCAAACTTCTGCATGAAGTGAAACTAATTATCAAAGGATTGCATGAGGTCAAGTTAATTATCAAAGGGCTGCATTACGTCGAGTTAATTATCAAAGACCGTTGTGTCTTTTCATGTGGCCAAAGTATTTAATTTTTCTGTTCAAGGTGGAATTTATGAACTTATTTACCTCTATGCCTGGATTTAGTCGAATGTCTGCATTCTTCTTTTTTGTTTTGGGCCCACGGTATTCTGAGAACCTTCTATACAATTTTGAATTGAAAGATTCGATGTTTGTGTAGCTGTCCATGTTTCACAGAGTACTGCTTTGACTTGCCACTGCAGTCAGGGGGCTCGAGACGAGAAAGTGAGGATAAAAAGTAGGGCAGTTAATCCTTACTAAAAAGAACGCTAGCAAAATAAATTATGCAATCATCGTCTACGATGGACGGCGGCCTTTGCCTTTGCCTTTGTTGCTGTTGTTGATACACCATGTTATTATTCTGCTACCGGTAGTGTCCAGGATGGAGAGCACTGTGTTAATCTATCACATTTAAACGAATCCTGGACACGTCATTCAAAAGCTTATACCAAAAATTCTGCCGAAGACGGATGTGTCGAACCGAAAGGTGCAAATATTGCAGTCAAACTGTAAATTAGCAACATAACGCATTCCGTTCTCTGGACTACGTCCTGCTACTTGCAAAGCCCTGTTCAGATCTTTGTAGCTGGAGATTGAGAACGAACACAGAAGAAGAAGGAGATACCGAAAAATGTAGTTGAAAAATAAATAATTACTTGTATCGACACTTAGATCAGCCACCCTCAAGTCGTATTCAAACAGGCCCAATCGACACTTAGATCAGCCATCCTCAAGTCGTATTTGAACAGGCCCAAACGACACTTAGATCAGCCATCCTCAAGTCGTATTCTAACAGGCAAACTCGACACTTAGATCAGCCATCCTCAAGTCGTATTCGAACAGGCCCAATCGACACTTAGATCAGCCATCCTCAAGTCGTATTCGAACAGGCCCAATCGACACTTAGATCAGCCATCCTCAAATCGTATTCTAACAGGCAAACTCGACACAGATCAGCCATCCTCGTCGTATTCGAACAGGCCCAATCGACACTTAGATCAGCCATCCTCAAGTCGTATTCGAACAGGCCCAATCGACACTTAGATCAGCAATCCTCAAGTCGTATTCGAACAGGCCCAATCGACACTTAGATCTGCCATCCTCAAGTCGTATTCGAACAGGCCCAATCGACACTTAGATCAGCCATCCTCGTCCCATTCGAACAGGCCCAATCGACACTTAGATCAGCCATCCTCAAGTCGTATTCGAACAGGCCCAATCGACACTTAGATCAGCCATCCTCAAGTCGTATTCGAACAGGCCCAATCGACACTTAGATCAGCCATCCTCGTTCCATTCTTCTTCTTCTTTCGTTCTCAATCTCCCACAACCAAACCCTGAAACGGCTTAAGTAGCAGAATGTAGTCCAGAGAACGGAATGCGTTGTGTCGTAAGTCACATTCGAACAGGTGCACTCGTTCATTTAGTGGGAAATCATGAACCACTGAAGTGAAGATTGAAGATGACGCAGGGGAAGAAACGGAAACGAATGATGATCACTTTCAAAGGTTAACGTTAATGTTGACCAATACCAATAAATAAAAAATATTTTCTTTAAATCGCCAAAACACATCGACAAAAAAATAAATAAATATAAATAAATAAATAAGTAATACAAAATGTAACAAAAATAAATAAATATATACAATTTAATTAAATTTAAAAAAAATTATACAATACAATAAATACGCATTCCGTTCTCTGGACTACATTCTGCTACTTAAGCCCTTTCAAGGTTTGGTAGTAGGAGATTGAGAATGAACGAAGCCAAGTCATTTAGACAATTGTTCACTAGACTGACCGGCTAAAATGATCTTAAAAAAATTAAACACAGAGAAAACAAACGCGTATATCTCTCTATAAAAACGTGATATCTAACATTTAAAAATATAAAAACGGATGGAACTCTTCTGTATTCATTATTTTTCTTCGGCGCGCGTACTTGCAAGGACGTCAAGCGTTATGTCATAGTTTAAAGCGTGTCTGTGCTCTTTGCTGCTTTCGGTGTGACATATACGATTTCCGCTGGTTTTTAGGGATTCTGGGTTTGCCTTGACACTGTATTCCCTATTGTCTTAGTCAGACTATACTAATTAAGTCTGTTTCAAGGGCCCTGGTGGCTTGGAGAAGGAATAGGGTGTTGGTCAGGTCTGGTTCGCTGACCCTGCCGCTTACAGTCAGCTCTGGTTCGCTGACCCTGATGCTTACAGTCAGCTCTGGTTCGCTGACCCTGACGCTTACAGTCAGCTCTGGTTCGCTGACCCTGACGCTTACAGTCAGCTCTGGTTCGCTGACCCTGACGCTTACAGTCAGCTCTGGTTCGCTGACCCTGACGCTTACAGTCAGCTCTGGTTAGCTGACCCTGACGCTTACAGTCAGCTCTGGTTCGCTGACCCTGATGCAAACAGCCAGTTTGACTGCTGCCATTTCATTGAATGTGTTGCATCTTCGGCCCCCTTTTAATTTATAAATGGTTACATATTTAATACACATGCAAAATGATCAAAATGGTCAATGCTCAATCAATCAATCAGCACGTTCATTGACGGCCCGTCGCATTTAAAGATGCGGGATAAAATGATCTGTACTGAACTTTTCAAGCTTGTTATTCTGTGGAAACTTATAGAATATTCTTCTTCTTCTTCTTCTATTTCTTCTTCTTCTTCTTCTTCTTCTTCTTCTTTTTCTTCTTCTTCTTCTTCTTCTTCTTCTTCTATTTCTTCTTCTTCTTCTTTTTCTTCTTCTTCTTCTTCTATTTCTTCTTCTTCTTCTTCTTCTTCTTCTTCTTCTTCTTATTCTTCTTCTTCTTCTTCCACTTCTTCTTTTTCAATCAACTCATGCAAAGCTTCTAGCTAGCTAGCTGAGGTTCATGAAGGAGACTGTGTTTCGGGTCTTTACCGGTCCCCAACAGCTTTTCAAGCATGGTCGTTCCGTCGGGTCAGACGGCCTATCTTTGGTATGCTTAAGTGGGGAAGTTCTGCAGGAAATGTTCTCGTGCTATCATGAATGCTCCGCAATGGCACGTGGCGGTGTCTCTAGGACTCATTCTGTGGAGGTGGGCCTTGATTCTGCAATGTCCTGTTCTGAGTGTGACGTTCTTTGTCTGCCCATCTCTGTCAAGATTGTCTATACTATCATTTTCTGGCTTGTATTCTTTGTGGTAGCCTCTCCATTCCCTCCTCATAGATCGTTTGATGTGTGTCTTTGCTTCTTTATTGCTCTGTTGGATTGCTAGTCTGGGTGCCGCCACTTCCGGCAATTGTTAGCACTTCTGCCTTCTCGTGTCCAAGGATCCCACAGTGGACCAGACGCACTAAATGATTCAATCTATTTTGTGGGACAACAACGAAATATTTCATTTTATTTCGTGTGGAAATCTATCTTGTTCGGGGCTTGAGATGGCTTGGTGTACACTCCTTGAGTCTGTTAGGATGATCGTTTTTTTTCTGGTAGTTGTGGTTTGGCTGATAAGAATCTGAGTTGCTGCATGTGCAACTGTTACTTCAGCTCTGACATTGGTACAGGTCTCTCCTGCTGGTCTGGAGTGATTTTTAAAATGTCCTTGTAGAGTGCTCATGGTAGATTCTACTGCCTCCTCTGTTTTTGCTCTCCGTCGTTGATCCATCTTGGTACCCGTGTGTCCATGAGTTGCAATAGTACTTGAGCTCATGTAGGACATGGATTTTTTAATCTGTTGCCGACTTCTCACTTTTCTCCGTTATCACTGGAACTTCTAAGATAATTTTGGACCGGTCATGGCTCCGTGACTTACTCATGGTTCTGGAATGAGTGCTTCGCACTTTTCAATTTCGACTTATACATTAGCGCGGTGGTGAGCATAGAATGACAGTGGAACACATCCTACAAAGCTGCATGCTCACGTAGGAAAAGAGAGAACAATACTGGCCTCGCTGGAAAGATATGAGACAAAAAAGCTGTATGGAGATAAAACAGCCTTACAAACAACAGTGTTCTTTGTAAGAAAAACCGGTCCCTTAATCTGATGATGAACAAAGAAGATTAGGTGGCAATGTCAGGGACTTAAATGCTGCACGGCTCCCAAATATCTAGGCGTGAAGTTAGACCCCACATTGTCCTACAGTACGCACTGCCAGAAAACAAAGCCTCACATATACGCAAGAAATAATATCATCCGAAAAATGGCCGACACAACATAGGATTCACAGCCGTCAGTTCTTCGAACATCTGCACTTGCCCTGTGTTTTCCCGTAACTGAATACGCTGCGCCAGTCTGGAAAAACTCTGCCCATGCGAAACCAGTTGATACAGCAATAAATGAGGCGGGTCGTATAGTAATAAATATATCCCATAATTACCACACGAGATTCGAAGAAGCGTCGCAGCAGAGATCGAATGAGAAAAACAGGGGCACGACCCAAGGCACCTAATGTTTGGACAACAGATACAGAGCACACAAATCCAGACACAGTCTCCTAAAATCAACACAGCAAATTCAGTTAAACCTATCGGGAGATGGCATGAATTGATGCAGGCGCCAGTGATGGAACTTTGGGAGGAACCTGCCCCCGGACATCATCTAACATACACAACATGGAAGTCGCTTAACAGACTCCGAACTGGTGAGTCACGGTGCAAGAGGAGCATGAAACGATGGGGATACACAGATTATGACACATGCGACTGTGGGGCAATACAGGACCCGGACCACCTGATGACCTGCGCCAACCTCCAAAAATATGCAACAGGTGCGAAATGCTGGAGGCAAATGAGAAGGCAATCCATCCATGTCGCTGAATACTGGGTGCATAATGTACAACGGGGTGTTTGCACAGGGAAAGTAAGTAAGTTATGTCATCAATCAATTGTGAATATACTATTATAATAACTATTCACCTATTCGCATTTTCCACCTGCTGGTTGTTTACGGCTGAGGACTAAAAGTCGCACGTCCCTGCAGTCGCCACGAACTGTACAGGCTATGTTTGTTTTTTACCTCCGTTACAAAAAACAAAAAAAACAAAAACAACATATGCGTAGCGTGGTTTTGAACACATGTAATCAGGTCGGAAGGCAGACAAGCAAACAGCTCTACAATCTTGTGGATTTAATATAGATAAATGTACATTCATCCACATGGATAGATCCAAAATGGAACATAATTACAGAATACGCGAGAACAATATTAGAATGATGTAGGAAAGAGACCTAGGGGTTATAATATAATATAATCCAGTTAAAGTGAGTGAACGATTCTAGGTAGCAGTGAAAAAGACAAATGCAATGTTAGGTATGATAAAAAGAAATATTAAGCATAAAAGCAAGGAAGTGATCGTCAAACTGTAATAAGTATTAGGCATAGATTAGATTACTGAGTTCAGGTATGGAGTCTTTATCTTATATGAGATATACAAATTGAAAAAATACAAAGAAGAGCGACAAAGTTGATAGTGGGATTCCAGAATTACAGTTATGAGGAAAGACAGAAATACCAGTCTACAGTGTCTAGAAAAGAGAAGAATTCGAGGTGACTTAATAAAGGTTTATAAGATAATAAAAGAAAAGCATAAATTAGACTATAACAAGTTTTTCAAAATAGAACCACCCACAAGAACAAGAGGGCATAGCTACAAATTAACTAAAGAAAAGTCCAGATTATAAATTAGGAAATATTATTTTCGTCAGAGAGTCGTGAATGCTTGTCATGAACGCTTTTAGAGCAAGGAAATGTAAATGAAACTGGTTGTATACAGACTTATAATAGGCTTTACAGAACTTTACAGAACTTAAAATAGGCTTATAAACCAGTATAAAGACGTTAAGTTAAGTTAAATTTATTTAATAATATGCGTGAAAGTGTAATGAAAATTCTCAAGAGTAAACCTTCGACAAATAACAGCTTTAAGCAGCAAGAAGTGACACAAAAAAACATGTCATTTATCGTACAGACGCAATGGACTGTTGGCACTGTGCCCACTGATAGGAGATGAGCTGTTAAATATTGGGTTAAATAATGATTTCTCGCTGAACCACACGCGATTTTTGATTCAACTAATAATGACCTTTGCTGGAACCACACGAGACCTTTGGTAGATCTACTGGAGACCTTAAAGAGAACCACTAGAGACCCGCAGTGGAATCGCTAGAGATCTTTTGTGTATCATCACTAGAAATCTTCCCGGAAATCACTTGGGACCTGTGCGGAACCACTAAAGACCTATTGCGGAGCCACCAGAGACCTATTGTGGAACCACTAGAGACATATGATGGAACCACTAGAGACATTTACCGTAACAAGTAGAGACCTTTTACCAACTCAATATGGACCTATCGGAAACCAGTATAAACATTTGGCAGAACCACTAAGGTACTTTGATCGAATCACTAGCGACATATGTCAGAACCACTACAGACCTTTGACGGAACCACTAAAGACATTTGACGGAACCACTACAAACCTTAGATGAAACCACTGCAGCTATTTGATGGAACCACTCGAGACCTTTGACGGAACCACTACAGATCTTTGATGAAACCACTACAGATCTCTAATGGAACCACTACAGACCTTTGATGAAGCCACTACAGATCTTTGATGAAACCCCTACAGATCGTTAATGGAACTACTACAGACCTTTGATGGAACCACTACAGATCTTTAATGGAACCACTACAGATCTTTGATGAAACCACTACAGACTTTTGATGAAACCACTACAGACTTTTGATGAAACCACTACAGATCTTTAATGGAACCACTACAGATCTTTGATGGAACCACTACAGATCTTTGATGGAACCACTACAAATCTTTAATGGAACCACTACAGATCTCTGATGGAACCACTACAGATCTTTGATGGAACCACTACAGATCTTTAATGGAACTACTACAGATCTTTGATGGAACAACTACAGATCTTTAATGGAACCACTACAGATCTTTGATGAAACCACTACAGACTTTTGATGAAACCACTACATATCTTTATTGGAACCACTACAGATCTTTGATGGAACCACTAGAAACCTTTATGGAACACTAGAGATTTCATACGGAATCTAGGGAGACCCTTGGAAGAGCCACTAGTGACCTTTGGTGGGACGACTCGAGACCTTGTACGGAACCAAGAAACGGAAGCAGTCTGTTGAAACATGTCATGTGTCTGTTACTGACCGAACGAGTTTCTCGATAGAGTAGTGGTAAGGTTTCCCCTCAATAACGGGATAGAGTAGTGGTAAGGTTTTCCCTCAATAACGGGATAGCGTAGTGGTATGGTTTTCCTTAGCACGGGATAGAGTAGTGGTAAGGGTTTACCTTTTCCATTAAGAACATAATAGAGTAGTGGTAAGGCTTTACTTTTTCCATTAAGAACATGATAGAGTAGTGGTAAGGGTTTACCTTTTCCATTAAGAACATAATAGAGTAGTGGTAAGGCTTTACTTTTTCCATTAAGAACATGATAGAGTAGTGGTAAGGCTTTACCTTTTCCCTTAAGAACATGATAGAGTAGTGGTAAGGCTTTACCTTTTCCCTTAAGAACATGATAGAGTAGTGGTAAGGCTTTACATTTTCCCTTACGAACATGATAGAGTAATGTTGAGGTTTTCCCTTTCCCATAATGACATGATTAAGTAGTGGCAAGGTTTGTCCCTTTTCCCATAATGACATGATAGAGTAGTGGCAAGGTTTTTCCCTTTCCCTTAATAACTTGATTAAAAAAATGCGGAGTAGGGATAAAATGTAATAGGCGAGAGAAGTATAGAGGTTTCATTGGGAATACGATAAGAGGTCGCGGACCAGAAGCAGTCTCTTGGGGGCGCGGTATGAACGTATTAAGCAAAACGTTAGAGATCTGATGATTTGTGGAAACAAACATTACTGAATAGGAGCTGGTCTTCTATAGAGGACATACTACTGTACTGATCGATTAGGACAAATATCAAGTGCCGTAGCGCATAGCCGGCTCAGTGAAGGAGTATTGGATAGGACATTCACGTAGTGAGAGTTTTTGTTTGCTAATTGTATTAGGCGTTCCGTGCTACAAGTGCGAACACGCGATAAATGATGATGTTGTATTAAATACAACAAGTGCGAACACGTCACCCATAATATCGCAGTTTCACACGAGAGTTCAGATTTTCAATAGCAACAAGGGCAGATAACGTCATCAATAATGTTGTAGTTTTAAGCAGGATGTGTTTTTATTTTAGAGAAGTGGCAATGAATAATCTTAGATATGCGGATGATACAGTTTTGATGGTTAAAAAGTGAGCACGAATTACAACAATATACACAATAAGACAAGAGTTTGGATTAGATATAAACATAACAAAAACAAAGACTATAATAATTTGGAAAAGAGACAAGAAACGATGTATGCAGATAAAAATAAAAGATAAACTGGAACACGTACAGAGTTTTTCATTTCTAGGTCATATAATAACGGAAGAAAGCAGCTGTGAAAACGAAATAAATAGCTGACATTCAAACAGATAAATCAAAATTT
The DNA here is from genome assembly GCA_036924085.1 of Ariolimax columbianus. Taxonomy (NCBI): domain Eukaryota; kingdom Metazoa; phylum Mollusca; class Gastropoda; order Stylommatophora; family Arionidae; genus Ariolimax; species Ariolimax columbianus. The sequence goes on along the minus strand of JAVGWX010000006.1, from coordinate 67,437,758 downwards.
GAAAATGAGAATTGTCAGGTGTAAAAGACATCGCTGTGTTATAGAAACGAATTTTAGATGCTTGTAATGAACTTTTATCAGACTAACATCGACGCAACAATGGCCCAATGACGGACGCGCCTAAAGACTTGTGTTTCGCCAAACGCCTAATTTAAACACAAAAATGAAATATCCAGAATCCTTGCTGGCTAATTATGTACAACTGCACAAACGTTCATTAAATTTCCTAAACTAATTATCATTTTATGGTGAATTTGTACTAGCTCATTTTTTCAGCTCATTCTACAGTTAAAAACATAATGGAATCTATTTAATGCAACAAGAACAAAACATTATAAACAGCATTTTATTGTAAAGCTGTATTTGGGTCTTTCAATGCGACAATTAGAAAAGCACTATAAAATATAGCTGCATTTGAAAGCAAGATATCAGCCATTCAAGCAGCAATGACAAAAGAGTCATGACAAATCTAACAGTATCGTGGGTTACGTATAAGGCCTCATAGAATAAGTGCCACTTTGCTTGCACGCGACGAATGGGGAAATACGTTGCTGGTACAAACATAATCTCGGAATGAACAAAATTGTTTTCAAAATGGAAGAAAATTTATTGTATCTGAATGAGTAATTTTTTTCTAAAGATCAGTCAGAAATATTTGAATATGAGGAAAACAAAAATCATCCTTAAATAGCATCCAGACATCTCAGAAAGAGATAATTATTTCCAAAGAGCAGGCAGACATTATAATTATTGAACAAATTTCCTGAAAAACGAAGCATAAATCTCAGATTAAAGGAAAGGATTTCTATAAAGCAGTCAAAAAAATTAAAATTAGGAAAAAAACATCCTTAAATAAAAGCAGACATATCTTAAAGCGTTAATTATTTCGAAAGAACAGACATACATAGAATTACTCACACAAATACATCCTGAAATAGAGGACACACATCTCAGATTTAGCAAATATTTCAGCAGAGAGTATAATTACAGCAGACACATAAGAAATACTTGACTTAATAGAAGGATTGAATACAAATAAGTTTAAAACCCACTTTTACCAGAAAACGACAACAGACGTGTGCCAACTACATAGACATTCAACAAGGATGGGACAGATGAAAACAATACGATAAAAACAGCGAACTAAGTTAAAATAACGGAAATCCCGAATATCTAACATTTTGTGTCATCAATACTTGTGTGATGTGGCCACCCTAGGTTGTCAGTGCAGAACAACAGGAGTTCACAATGCTGAGAAGAACAACAGGAGTTCACAATGCTGAGAAGAACAACAGGAGTTCACAATGATGAGAAGAACAACAGGAGTTCACAATGATGAGAAGAACAACAGGAGTTCACAATGATGAGAAGAACAACAGGAGTTCACAATGATGAGAAGAACAACAGGAGTTCACAATGCTGAGAAGAACAACAGGAGTTCACAATGCTGAGAAGAACAACAGGAGTTCACAATGATGAGAAGAACAACAGGAGTTCACAATGATGAGAAGAACAACAGGAGTTCACAATGATGAGAAGAACAACAGGAGTTCACAATGCTGAGAAGAACAACAGGAGTTCACAATGATGAGAAGAACAACAGGAGTTCACAATGATGAGAAGAACAACAGGAGTTCACAATGATGAGAAGAACAACAGGAGTTCACAATGATGAGAAGAACAACAGGAGTTCACAATGCTGAGAAGAACAACAGGAGTTCACAATGCTGAGAAGAACAACAGGAGTTCACAATGATGAGAAGAACAACACGAGTTCACAATGCTGAGAAGAACAACAGGAGTTCACAATGATGAGAAGAACAACAAGAGTTCACAATGATGAGAAGAACAACAGGAGTTCACAATGCTGAGAAGAACAACAGGAGTTCACAATGATGAGAAGAACAACAAGAGTTCACAATGATGAGAAGAACAACAGGAGTTCACAATGCTGAGAAGAACAACAGGAGTTCACAATGATGAGAAGAACAACAGGAGTTCACAATGCTGAGAAGAACAACAGGAGTTCACAATGATGAGAAGAACAACAGGAGTTCACAATGATGAGAAGAACAACAGGAGTTCACAATGATGAGAAGAACAACAGGAGTTCACAATGATGAGAAGAACAATTGCGAGAACAAGAATGCGAAGGAAATTAAATATGCAATCAGGACATGTCAGGTCAGGTCATTAAGTAACTGATGAAGTCATTGGGGCACTCATGAAGACACCCCCACAATCCAACGACTCCTCCGTCTGTCAGCGGCCGCTACCTGTGCTTCCTCTGGTCGGAGATGGTCCATTCTTTTATGTTGTCGCCCCATCTCTTTTAGTAACGACCTGTTCTTCGCCCCCCTTGCACTTTTCCGTACATAATCGTATTTGCAAGACCATTTAGCTTGGCTTGGCTTCGTTGGTTCTCAATCTCTAGCTACCAAGCCCTGAAAATGACTTTGCAAGTAGTAGAGTGTAGTTTAAAGAACGGAAAGTGCTGTGTCGTAGTTTACAGCTTGACTGCGATATTTGAACCTTCCGGTCCAACACATCCGACTTCAGCCGGCATTTTTTAGTACTGGGTTAGCTTTCCCTCTTAGATACCGTCTCCTTAGCCAGTCTGCCCTGTTGCAGTCTGTTATCCAGGATCACCGTGTGGAGGTGTAGAAGGGTCTTGGCAACTCTGATTCGTGGGATCCTGATGCTAGTAGTCAGGTCTAGGTAATTGACCCCTGTAGCTCATACGCTGATCAGCGTCTTGATCCCACAGGACCATTTAATCTCGATATTACTAACCGTACTAACTGAGTTTCCGTCTATTAACCGTTGCCAAGAGGTCTTCAAACGGCCCTATTGCTGTTGTAATTCCTTCTCGAATTTCCTCATTTGTTACTTGGTCATTGTGAGATTTGGAAGTTTTCGGAAATATCTCATCTCCAAAGCCTATATCCTCCGCTGCAGGTCACCTGTAATTGCCCATGTCTCACAAGCATATATGAATATTTACAGGACCAATGTACACATCACTGATTTATGTGTCATCAGTAAATATAAACAAATATTTATTTCCTTCCGACGATTGTTCACGGGTTTCTTCTTCGTACGCAATTTTTCTGCTTCTTCGTACGCAAGTTGACGGGTTTAACGGTAAAGAGTTTTAGTTTCCCCACTGTACAAAATTAAACTGTTTTCCTGGATAAACGTAACTTCTATCACGAGACTTCCAAGATTGTATTGATGTGACTTCCATGTCCTAAACCTCTCGTTATCAGAGCCGTGAAAATTAGGGGCGACAGTTGCTGAGTTCCTCTGAGAGATTCACCAGAAGTATTGGCAAAAAGGGCAAAGGCGTAAGTCACAATGAATGAGACTAACTAAAAAAAGTATTTATTTCATAGTGAATGAATGTCAAACTACGGATGACGTATTACACAAGTATAACGTATTTATGATGGAGAGGATAGGTTTCAGAATTAGTAACAGCATTGCTGGAGCAGGAATGTGTCTACGAATAAGAGGGTAGTATCATCTAGCCGGAGATATCAAATTACAAATGTTGTATCTTTACTAAAAATGGATATATCCGGTATCAAATGAGGATAGGTATTGTAGAAAATGGTAGTATAATTAGCTATTTATCAAATGTCATAATAGTATGTTTGTCATATAAAACCTCTTGACCAGCTACCAATGGGCTGTGTAACATCTGGCAGAAAATCATATTGTAGATATTAGTAGCCTGCGTGACATCATTTGTAACAGGTGCCCGAGACTTTTATATTAGTTGAACATGGTAGCTGTCATTGGACGCAACGGACATTAGATGCCTATTAGAACATTATTACTAGTCAATCGACTTCAGCAGGTAAAGACGTCTTATTGTCTTTGGTTCTTGCAGTTTTTATTTATCAATCGGATTGGTTAGACGGCCTCATTCTCATTCTAAATCCGCATCTAGCAGACATGTTTGATCCCCGAACTCCTGTATGGCTCCTAGACTTTGTTACTGCTTAAACGAGAAATATACAATGGGATTTAGATGGGACAACCTAGTTGGCAATGCTGAGGTCACAGAGCAGACACATCTTCGAATCATAGAAAATCTAGTCAGACGCCGTCTTTTGATCTTCGACCATGTTGTTCGGCAAGATCATGATGTGCCAGCTCACCAGATCCTTCCCAAACCATCCTTCTGGGCCATGGACCACCACCGGCCACCTGGAGGGCAGAAGGGGCTGTCCCCGCATCCCATGGCTTCAACAGGTGCCAGACTCTCCTTCAGCTCCTCCAGACGAGACCTGGCATCACGCTGCAGCAGATCATAGGTTGACCGACGCAACAGTTCTCTGACGTCTAAGAGAACATTATTATTATTATTATTATTATTATTATTCTCAACCTTACATAGTCACTTCTTAAATCTTGCTTGCAGCTTCAGGTCATCCCGTAACTAGTGGGGTCATTGGGGCACACTTGAAGACGTCCTCACAACCCCACGCCACCCTTCTCTGTCAGTGGCCGCTGCCTGTGCCTCTTCTGGTCGGAGATTGGTCCATTCTTTTATGTTGTCCTCCCACCTATTTTTGGGCCGGCCTCTTCGTCGTCGTCTGCCATGCACTTTTCCCCGGAGGATCGTATTTGCAGGACCACTTGATCTCGATATGTGACCATACCAAGCGTGTTTCCTTCGTTTGACAGTTGCCAAGAAGTATTCAAATGGCCCTATTGCTGTTGTAATTCTATCTCGTATTTCCTCATTTGTAACTCGATCCTTGTACGTGACGTTTAAATGTATGAAACTTAACACAAACTAACAAACATGCAAAAATACCATTACATTATATTGGGTTTATGGTTCAGAGCCCACGTCTGGCCGAATCCGTAATATTAGCACCAACTACATTTAATTAAACTTGAAATATGTTGGTTTATTACAGATACAGAAACAGTACCATACTACTTGCAAGATTGGCATTTACAAAATCACACGTCAAGGAGACATTGGGACGGCAGTGTGCAAGGTGAGCTCATTCTTGTTTAACAATTACTAAGAATTCTGTTTATTTTATTGTTTAACTTTTTTTTTGACAGCAAAGCTACTCTTATTTCAATATATATCTACTGCAGGCAATGGGGAGAGGATACCAACGTCTGGTCAGGTAAACCATACTAATTTTTTATTGTTAGTCAGAGTCAGGTAAACCATACTAATTTTTTAATGTTAGTCAGGGTCAGGTAAAACATACTGATTGGATAGTGTTAGTCAGAGTCAGGTAAAACTTACTGATTGGATAGTGTTAGTCAGGATTAGGTAAAACATACTGATTTGCCAATGTTAGTCAGGGTCAGTTAAAACTTACTGATTGGATAGTGTTAGTCAGGGTCAGGTAAAACTTACTGATTGGATAATGTTAATCAGGGTCAGGTAAAACATACTGATTGGACAGTGTTAGTCAGTCAAGTAAAACATACTGATTGGACAGTGTTAGTCAAAGTCAGGTAAAACTTACTGATTGGATAATGTTAATCAGGGTCAGGTAAAACATACTGATTGGATAGTGTTAGTCAGAGTCAGGTAAAGCATACTGATTGGACAGTGTTAGTCAGAGTCAGGTAAAACATACCGATTGGACAGTGTTAGTCAGAGTCAGGTAAAACTTACTGATTGGACAGTGTTAGTCAGGGTTAGGTAAAACATACTGATTGGACAGTGTTAGTCAGAGTCAGGTAAAACATACTGATTGGACAGTGTTAGTCAGAGTCAGGTAAAACATACTGATTGGACAGTGTTAGTCAGAGTCAGGTAAAACTTACTGATTGGATAGTGTTAGTCAGGGTCAGGTAAAACATACTGATTGGACAGTGTTAGTCAGAGTCAGGTAAAACTTACTGATTGGATAGTGTTAGTCAGGGTCAGGTAAAACATACCGATCAGACAATGTTAGTAAGTCAAATAAAATAATGTAACTAAGACCTCTACATCACTTCTACTCAGTTATCCATGGAAACCGGCTATTTTATGGTAGTCTGGCTAATGAGGTAGTGGATCGGCGTGACCCCTGTAGTAGTGAGCGACACGCAGAGGAAGCAAGCATAGCACAACCACCTGGAGGACCTTAATTGACCTTAATCAGCGTTCTTGGAATGCGAGGAAAGTTACTACAGCCCGCTACTTTACTCCTTTTTCAAGGCGCACAAGAAAGTAATCTCACTCATTATAGAAATTTAACAACTACTCCAGGCAATCCAGTTTTCCTAATAGTAACATAATATTATATTATCAAAACATGTTTTGTTTTTCATTGGTAGCAGTCCAACGGAGGGTTTAAACTTTTCAGGGTTGAGGAATAAAATCACTTGACCCTACAGCTATAGAGTAGTGTAAAGACTAGCTGTATTATTATATTCCGATAGGATACCATACTTTAACCACATCAAACGTCACAATAACCTAGAAATAACGATGCTGCAAGGTATGGTAACTGGCAAAAGAGGAAACGACAGAGCGAGGTGAAGATCGGCAAGAGACATTACAGAGGGGGTTGACAGTGGCAGAGGCGGGAAACATGGTCAGGGATCAAGTGTCTTACTGTCATGAGCGCGGTGTTGTGCAAATGACATACTGCATCATGAGAATAACGAATCTGGGTCTGAGAGGGGTCCGAACTCATCATCATCATGTGGCATGTCCTTTATAGAATGTCGCTCCCATCACAGTCCAGCCTCCGTCACAGTCATACCCAGTCATTCCTGGATATCTTGGTGCCATCGTCTTCTTGGTCTACCTCTTCCTCTTTTGCCTGGCACCATACCTTCCATCACCGTCCTCTCAAGACCGTTGTGTCTCTTGATGTTACCAAAGTATTTGCATTTTCTAGACAAAATGGAATTGATAAACCAGTTCTCCTCTATGCTCAACTTTTGCCAAATGTCTACATTTGTCTTTTTCTCTGTCCAGGGTATTCTGAGGATCTTTCTGTAACATTTTGACATGAAGGATTCGATTCTTTGTCTGGACGTTTTGGTAATCGTCCATGATTCGCAGCCACAAGCTGCCACAGGAAAAACACAGGCTTTCAAGACTTTTACTTTTATCATTTTGTTAGTACTCGGCCATAATTTCTTCAGGCTGTTCAGTCTCTACATTGTCTTCTTCTGATTTCTTTCGAGCAGTTGCCATTTTTGTCAATTCTGGAGCACAGATATTCAAAATGTGTGACCTGATCTATTTCCTCACCATCCACTGTAAATGTATGCTGACATTGTGTTTTGTCGGTGGTCATTATCTTTATTTTATTTATGTTTATAAACAGGTTTTGATCTATACTATGTCCATTTACGGCTGAAATTAGCTGCTCTAGCCCCTCTGCACTTCTTGATAGTATCACTGTGTCATCTGCGTTTCGTAACTCTGGAATCTCGTACCCACAAATTCGAACTAATATCTCCTTATCAGGAGACCAGAACCTTAACCAGTACCAGCAAGATCTTATTACCTATAATCACGAAGACACTGGAACAAAAGTTAGCGTATGAAATATACGAAAGCCAGGCAGGTTTCAGACAAGGCAGATGCACACGAGATCACATCTTCAATATGAGACTCATCTTTGAGAAATGCAGAGAGAACAATGTAAATCTCAATACGTGCTTCATAGATTACACCAAAGCGTTGTACTGTGTACAAAATCAGCAACTGTGGCAAATAGTGAAGGACATGGGTTTTGCAACGCACCTGATATATCTAATAGAAACACTCTACAGTAGACAACAAGCCGCCGTTAAAACCAATGAAGGTACAATAGATTGGTTTGAGATTCACAAATGAGTCAGACAATTGGGCATACGTTAAGCTTATTTATTCAACCTCTACGCAGAGAACCTCATGCGAAAGGTAAAAACAGATGGCAGCTATGGGAATTTTGATCCATTCACAATATGAGGGAAGGCGGTTCCAGAACTAAGATATGCAGATGACACAGTCATACTGTCAAACAGCGACAAGGGCCTAGAAAGACTGCACATGTCCGTTCAGAAGCACATTGAAACTCAGAACCTTTTCCGGAACATTAAGAAAACTAAGATAATGTCCACTGACAAAACAGGACTGCAACCACAGATTGCTATTAATAAAGAAAAAATGGAAACTGTCACACATTTTGAATACCTTGGCTCTACGTTATCCAAAGACGGAGACCGTTTAAATGAAATTAGAAGACTTTTGGCCATGGCGATGCAAAAGCTAAACAACATGCACAATTTATGGCATAATACTAACAAGCAACTAAAACTTAAGATACTAAAAACATGCATATTCCCTATGGAAATGTACGGGTATGAGACTTGGAATATGACACAAACAGCGAGGAATAAAATTGGAGCGTTCGAAACAAAATATTACATAAGAATCCTAGAAATTCAATGGATCAAAAAAGTGACAAATAAAACCATCCCAGAAGACCTAAATGTTGAAGAAAACTGGTTCATAAACAATGTTATGTTTTGGAAATTGATTTTTTTCGGCCACGTCAAACGTCATGACGGACTGGAAAGAACGGTCATGGAGAGCATGACATCTGGAAGGTGACCCAGGGGTTGACCAAGGTGAAGGTTGATACAAGATATCAAGGATATGTATGTATGTATGTATGTATGTATGTATGTATGTATGCATGCATGTATGTACGTATGTATGTATGTATATGTATTTATATCGTGAATTGCAAAATAATTGAACAAGTACAGACGTTTACATATTTGGGGAAAACCGTCACAGAAGATGGTTGCGATGTGACTGGAATTAGGAAATGGATTGCATTTTGGAGAAAAGGTCTTCATAGAAAAATACACGTACAGGAATATCAAGATATTTTGAGGAACATAATAATCACTACTCATGGTTAATATGGTTAATATGGTTAATATGGTTAATATGGTTAATTGCAATGCATAGGCCTAAAATATGGTCTCTGACACAGAACAGATGAATGACAAAAAGCTTGGAAGCGTTATAGAATGGAAAGAATGAGTTGGACAGAAAAAAGATACAACGATAATGTCATCATTGAGGAAGGCGAACAAAGATACATATTTAAAATAATACGAAAACGTGATCAAGATACTGAGCAGCGCATGAGCTGCAGTGGTCAGCGACCCATAGCTGACTGCTGTCGTCAGGGCTACTAAACTAGAGCTGCCAAGACCCTTCTACACCTCTAAGTGGTGATCCTGGATAACAGGCTGCAGCAGGAAGACTGGCCAAGGATAAGGGATCGAAGAGGGAATGCTAACCCGGTACTAAAAATTGCTTGCTGAAGTCGGATGTGTTGGACCGAAAGGTGCAAATATCGCAGTCAAGCTGTAATCTACGACACAACGCATTTCGTTCTCTGGACTACATTCTGCTACTAAAGCCCTTTCAGGGTTTGGTAGCTGGAGATTGAGAACTAACGAAGCCAAGCCAAGCCATACGAAAACGAAACGAAGATTGATTTGGCCCGGACATAATATGCGACATGAAAGTATTCTACAGATAATAGTAGAGGACACGATCCAGGTGATACGAGGAAGGGGCCGACCAAGACTCTCAGGGAAGCATAGACATTAAAGTACGAACCTATGTTGAAATGAAAAGAAATGCAGAGGATAGGGGATATGCTCAAACATCATTACAACCAGTTTTTGGACTGATCAACAATAGGATGTTGTCAGATGGAGAGACACGCTCAGATTACATTACAAACAGTCTTAGGAATGATGAACCAGTTGATAGGGTCAAATGCAGAGACATGCTCAGATTACATTACAAACAGTCTTAGGAATGATGAACCAGTTGATAGGGTCAAATGCAGAGACATGCTCAGATTACATTACAAACAGTCTTAGGAATGATGAACCAGTTGATATGGTCAAATGCAGAGACATGCTCAGATTACATTACAAACAGTCTTAGGAATGCTGAACCAGTTGATAGGGTCAAATGCAGAGACATGCTCAGATTACATTACAAACAGTCTTAGGAATGATGAACCAGTTGATAGGGTCAAATGCAGAGACATGCTCAGATTACATTACAAACAGTCTTAGGAATGATGAACCAGTTGATAGGGTCAAATGCAGAGACATGCTCAGATTACATTACAAACAGTCTTAGGAATGATGAACCAGTTGATATGGTCAAATGCAGAGACATGCTCAGATTACATTACAAACAGTCTTAGGAATGCTGAACCAGTTGATAGGGTCAAATGCAGAGACATGCTCAGATTACATTACAAACAGTCTTAGGAATGATGAACCAGTTGATAGGGTCAAATGCAGAGACATGCTCAGATTACATTACAAACAGTCTTAGGAATGATGAACCAGTTGATAGGGTCAAATGCAGAGACATGCTCAGATTACATTACAAACAGTCTTAGGAATGAGGAACCAGTTGATAGGGTCAAATGCAGAGACATGCTCAGATTACATTACAAACAGTCTTAGGAATGATGAACCAGTTGATAGGGTCAAATGCAGAGACATGCTCAGATTACATTACAAACAGTCTTAGGAATGATGAACCAGTTGATAGGGGCAAATGCAGAGACATGCTCAGACAATTTTACAACCAGTCTTAGGGCTGATCAACCATAGGATGTTGTCAGATGGAAAGACATACTCAGACAACTGTACAATCAGCCTTAAGAATGATAAAACAGAGGACAGGTTCAAATAGAGAGACACGCCCAGACAACCTTACAACCAGTCTTAGGGTTGATCAACCATAGGATATTGTCAGATGGAGAGACACGCTCAGATTACCTTACAGCCAGTCTTAGGAATGATCAACCAGTTGATTATGAGAATGACATATATGTATTTATTTATAGATGTATGTGTGTGTGTGTTTGTGCGTGTGTGTGTGTGTGCGTCTGTGTGTAAATAAAATGGGTGACGGGTAAAATTACACCACAGGAAGTGGAATTCGGGACCAGATCAAAAGTCCGGAAGACTAAATGAAAGTACCGGAAAACCATACAGAGGTGGGGATGACCAAGGTCATGTTGTCTGTCATCGATTACGGACTATGTATCCTCACACTATCAAGAATACAGTGTGAAAGATTGGAACACAACCAGAATGATGAAGGTATGTGACTGGTTCTGGGCTGAATTAGAGTTACCTCGACTGTGATTATGGGTACATGTTGGAATTGTTATCGGGGACATCCAGACATAAACTGGCACAAATCAAAGCATATATGCGTGTCACTACATACACGCGGCACCCTCTGTACAGTAGTATCTCAGACATCAAGGGATCACGAATCAAGAGATGGTCGTCATTGATGGTACAGGCATAGACAACAATCGGACACATCACTCCAGCTGAGACAATAGCCAAGGGGGAAGAATGAGTCCACACTGGTGATAGAATGATAGAGTACCAGAGAGTCGTCATGACCTTATGTTAGGAATGCAGACAACGGAGCAACGGTAGAGAAGAGCACGAGGTGAATCAGCTGATAACTGACAACACGCAGGAAAGTGATGCCGTCATATACACCGACGGATCAGCGCTGCGAAGTGGGACATCAGGCTGGAGTATCTCGCCAGAGTGAGAGGACAGGTCGTTGCTGAGGACAGTAGGGCATACATGTCAACAACCTCCAGTATGAGAATGGAGACGGAAGCAGTGACATCAGCACCGAAATGGATATCTGTAACTTCTATTACAAGAGCAGTCATCGTGACAGACGCGCAAGCCGTACTTCAGAAGGTACAGAAGGGAAGGCTTAGGTTCGAGTGGATAGCAGTTGTTGAGGTCTCAAACCTCCAGGGGTTGACATGGATCTACTGTCGTGCTCATGCTGGGGTTCAGGGCAATGAAAGAGCTGCCATCATGGCTTCACAAGCTCCCATCATGAGCACATCAGTGATGGATAGAAGTGACATGTATAAATCAGTCAAGGACCACCTGCTGGATGAGGACACCGCAATAGATGAAGCAGCAATCCACAGTCTGCAAAGTTTCGACATTAAACGAGGTTCGAGCGGAGTGGGGAGTTGAGGAGAGTGTACAACCAGCGAGCTACAGGGACCGTTAGCATTCATACCCTATGCCATTTTATGAGAAAGACTGAGCACCTATGCGTGTGCACGGAGTGCAGTAACGTCGATTCTTAGAAACAGAAACATGATTGAGTCGTAATTACGCAGCGATCTGACCTGCCGTAACTGAAACATTAAAAAAAATGCACATATCTTCTGTTTAAAGGACCAGTTATGAAGATGAATGCGAGGGTTTAGAAAAACTTACAGCATCGTTTTGTACAAAAAGAGACTGAAGGAGACAAACCATTGGCGTGAACGAAAGACGAGAAGACAGTTCAGATTGCCCGAGAGGAAATTACAGGATGTTTCTAGCGGAAGAATATAAAGAATTGTGATAGATGAGCTATTTTATAACACCCTGGAAATTTTTATCTCTCTTTGCTCTACCCGGAAATGAAATCGGTTGGGAAAAACATGTGTACTAGATCAGGAAGTTTCCGCATTCATTTACGCCTGGCCTTCCACTAGTAATTATGCAAGTGAAAAAGTATCGAGCATTCACAGGTAGATGTATTGCAGAATTTGTTTATAGACGTGTGAGGGAGTGAATACTCCTGAAAGAATTTACGGCTTCAATATCACCATCACGTGCCATGTTTTGTGGGATTGGCGTTGAATGCCCTCGAATCCCAACTGAATGATGATGGTGTTGATGACCACTGTCCTTGTTCAGCCGAGTGGACAGTCATTTGTCTTGCTATGTAAGCTGAAATGCGTGACTTTCGCGGTGATTTGGATCTGGCAACGGCAGAATATGTCAACCTCCTCGTCTTGTCTTGAGCTACCTTTGACCAGTGGCAAGACATTACCAAGATGACTGGAGAAAGCTCAGGGTTTTTCCTCAGGGTTTACTTCCGAAGCTTTTCTCGCAAACATCTATCGCGCAAGGAAGCGAGGTGTGACAGCAAATAGGTTGGCAACACATCATGACCAGGACTAAATCGCAATGTTCGTTAAACAAATGGATAGAATAAGAGTGGCTAAGTGAGTAAACGTAACCAGATACATTAGCAGAAGGTAGCCAATTAATTTAGTAAAACATAACCAGTCACTTTAGTAGAGTATAACCAGTCACTTTAGTAGAGTATAACCAGTTGTTTTAGTACAGTAAAATCAGTCATTTTAGTAGAGTATAACCAGTCACTTTAGTAGAGTATAACCAGTTGTTTTAGTACAGTAAAATCAGTCATTTTAGTAGAGTATAACCAGTCACTTTAGTAGAGTATAACCAGTTAATTTAGCAGAGTATAACAGTCACTTTATTAGAGTATAACCGGTCACATTAGCTGACATTAACAGTAAATTTAGCACAGCATAACCAGTAACTATAGCACAGCATAACCAATAACCTTAGCTGATCATAACCAGTACATTTAGTTAACAATAACCAGCTACTTTAGCTAAGTATAATCTGTCATTTCAACTGAGTGTAACTAGCCACTTTAGCTGAGTATAACCAGCCACTTTAGCTGAGTATAACCAACCCCTTTAACTGAGTATAACCAGTCACGTTAGATGAACATAACCAGTCACTTTACAAGAGAATAACCAATAACTTTACAATAGCATAACCAGTCACTTTAGAAGAACATAACCAGTCATGTTGGAGGAGCATAACCAGTCATTTTATAAGAGCATAACCAGTCACTTTAGAAGAGCATAACCAGTCACTTTAGAAGAGCATAACTAGTCACTTTAGCAGAACATAACATGCCACTTTAGCAGAGCACAACCAGTCACTTTAGCTGAGCCACAAACAAAGCATAAGGAAGTTAGATATCCCTTGTGGAGTACATCCGCTTGGTTCAGATACGCGCGTGATCCAGACTGTTTACGTCTGCAACTGCACCCCATGCATCCAAGACAATGGTACATAGCTGCACAGTAGACTTACTTACATTGAACCCACGACCATTTCATTAATAACGGTAGGAGTTTGGCCGTTGGTAACGGTGATGTAAAATGAACTGACATCTCTCCCGATCCGGCTTCTTCTTATAAACAGACTGTGTCTTAACAGTAGAGCCATCGATGTGGTGATCGACAATGCAGTCCGCATAGTGATGAACTTTCTGAGAAACCTCGCTTTGCACTACATCCAGGGGGAAAAACACATGTCGTCATTACAGTACGCCTCGAGATAAGCGAAGCTGGAAACAGCTAACAGAGAAAAGTCGTCAAGTGTGAACAGCTAATCACTAGTACATTCAACAACAACAACAACAACAACAACAACAATAACAACAGCAACAACATCAGCAACATCAACAACTAACACACCAATAACAGATAACAGCAACAACATAAACTACAACAACAGTAAAAACAACAGCAGTAACAACAACACAGCAACAGCAACAATAGCAACGACAGCAACAACAACAGTAATAACACCACCAACGACAAGACCTAGTAACAACAACAACAACAGTAGCATCAGTAACAACAACATCAGTGACAACATCATCAGTTAGTTAGTTAGTTAGTCGTTGGATCATCTTCATCGCACTCGGGACAATTCCACGCGCGCTCAGATCTCATCCTCAGTACGTCTGCCAGCACATGATGACTGACGCGGTAAAATCTCATCCTCAGTACGTCTGCCAGCACGTGATGACTGACGCGGTAAAATCTCATCCTCAGTACGTCTGCCAGCACGTGATGACTGACGCGCTCAGATCTCATCCTCAGTACGTCTGCCAGCACGTGATGACTGACGCGCTCAGATCCCATCCTCAGTACATCTGCCAGCACGTGATGACTGACGCGCTCAGGTTCTATCCTCAGTATGTCTGCCAGCACGTGATGTCGGGCGGTCCCGGTCCTGACCTGGTTAACCACACGTCTTTGGATCCTCGGGTGGTGTTCCTTCCCCTCGTGTATATATATAACACAAAACATTCTATAATATTCATAAAAGAAAAACTCATATCATAGCATCCACATATGACATACGTAACACAAAGCACATCAATAGAATATTATTTATGTAACATAATGTAAGGTGAAATAACGTTGCAATAATGTAATACGAGATTCTTAACATAACATACAAAATATAGCATAAATAATAAGGTGCACAACATAACTTATATTACTGGTCAGTTTTAACTTGATAAATAATATTACACAACATAATTTAACATATCAAGCAGAACATAAAATACACGACAGAACATAACATGACATCAAATAATATACATGGGATCAGAATGCTGAGAAACGCATGAGCTGCAGCGGTCAGCGACCTACAGCTCACTACTAGCGTCATGGTCAGCAAACCACAGCTGCCACGACCCTTCTACACCTGCACGTGGTGATCCTGGATAACAGGCTGCAGAAGGACAGACTGGCTAGGGAGAAGGGATCGAAGAGGGAATGCTAACCCAGTACTAAAAAAATGCTTGATGAAGTCGGATGTGTTTGACGGAAAGGTGCAAATATTGCAGTCAAGCTGTAAACTACGACACAACGCATTCAATTCTCTAGACTACATTCTGCTACTTAAGCCCTTTCATGGTTTGGTAGCGGGAGTTTGAGAACGAACGAAGCCAAGCCAAGCCAAGCTATATAATATAATATAATATAATATAATATAAAATAATATAATATAATATAATATAATATAATATAATATAATATAATATAATATAATATAATATAATATAATATGTAATATAATATAATATAATATAATATAATATAATATAATATAATATAATATAATATAATATAATATAATATAATATAATATAATGCATTATAATATAATATAATGGAATGTAATTTATCATAAAATAATATGAAATAATATGATGTAATGTAAAGTAATATAATATAATATAATATAATATAACAAACGTAACATAGATACCATTCACATTCTAATATACGATTAACACATACAATGCCATACATAACATTACATAATATATCACACATAATAAAAAACACAGTTTATATAGAATACATAACACGCAAAATAGAGCTGCCGAAGACGGATGTGTTGGACCGAAAGGTGCAAATATCGCAGTGAAGCTGTTAACTAGCGACATAACGAATTTTGTTCTCCGGACTACATCATGCTACTTGCAAAGCCCTGTTCAGGACTTGGTAGCAGGAGATTGAGAACCATCGCAGCAGAAAAGGAAGAAGATACATAATGAAACATAACATTCAGAAACAAGCATAGCTTACAAACATTTAATAGCAAACGGACAGGAACATAACATTCATAAGGAAACATCACATAACATATAATAACATACAGAAGGTAACATAATCTACAAAGCGTTACACAACATCTAATAGCAAACGGAAAGAAACGTAAAATACAAAAGGAAACATAACGTACCCACCATAACACAACAAACTATAACATAATATAACTTAACATAACATGTTGTTACTGTTTCAAATGTCCACAGTGAGTATGTTTACTATTTTGGGCACCTTGAAAAGGACGTTAAGTGGCGGGTTGCAGTAGCTTTCCTCACATCCCGAGCGTGTTGATGAAGGTGGGCCGCGGTCCTCCATGCGGTTGTGCTGTGCTTGGCTTTATCTGCGTGCTACTAACTACTATGGGAATCAGGTCGATCTCTCACCCCGTTAGCCAGCTTGTCATGAAAACAGCAGTTTTACAAGGAGGGATACGAGGAACCCGAGGTGAGGGTCTTGGCCAGTATATTTTGCCTGACCCTGTCCGATCAGTATGTTCTGCCTGGCTAGATGTTCTTCTTCCTCGCCATAACATAACACAACACACCACAACATAACATAAAGTCACTTAACATAACATACATTATGGAACATAACCTACAAAACGTAAAATAACAAAACAAAACATCAAAAAAATACATAACATAACAAAAAGAAACATGACATATACAACATAGCATAACATAACATAAGGTAACATACAGAATGGAATATAACATGCAAAGTATTACATAACATAACACACAGAATGGAAATAAAAACATACAAAATGCAACTTAACATAACATATAGAATGGAGTAAAGCATATGCAACTCAACATAACTAAACGTACAGAATGGAGCAAAGCATACAACACGCTACATAACATAATACAACATAGTAAAACAAAACATTACAGAGTGGAGATAAAACATACAAAAAGCTACACAATATAGTAAAACAAGACATACATAATGGAACACAACTTGTACAACGTAACATAAAGTTACATGATATACTTTATGGAACTTGAAATACTTCATCTTCTTCTTCGTAATCTGTCAGACGTCAACTTGAATTTGTTCGAAGAAAGCAGCTGTCATCCTGAGGCTGTCGACACTGCCATAGAGCTTGTCTAGTGTTGGCACTGGTGATGACCACATGTACTTTCTCTGGTCCTCATATGTTGGGCAATTTTGCAGCAGATGTTCAGCGGTCATTTTCCCTGTGCCACAGGTGCATTCGTCAGTGCCACCTATCTTCAATTTATTGAGTAGATGGTACCTCAGTCTGTTGTGGCCTGTGCAGAGTCTTCTGCTCTCTTCTGTTCAGCTGGTAGTAGGCATAATTTTTTTAAATGTAACTAGTATGTTCCGTTTCCCATTTGGCCATGTATCTGGCCCCAATAAACCTTTTGGACTCTCCGTAGGTCACACTAGAATCTGGTTGTTGTAGTCTTGCACCTTCGTTTGCCAGTCTGTCTGCCTCCTCGTTGCCTTGGATGTTACAGTGGTATGGAACCCACTGTACCACTACTCTTTTTGGTGCGGACAGCTGGCATAGTTGACAGAGAACTGCTCTTAAGTCATTAAGTTCAGTATTTTTCTGGCTTTTTAGTGCTGTAACCACGGCCAGGTTATCTGTAAACAGGACTATCTGGCTTTCATTTCTTTCGCCTTTGAGCAGCCTTCAGTGCCTCTGCCTCCACTCTGAAATTGCTTGCGAATTTTCCAGTTGCCACTGACAGTGTTATTTTTCTACCATTTGGTAGGCTCAGGAATCCCCCTTCCCCTCCATTCTGTTTTTGTGTTTGTTACAGAACCGTCGGTGTATGCATGGGTCCAGTCTATGCTAGGGTAGTTTTCCGCTATGTACCTCAGGGTTGTGTCTCTTTTTTCTTTTTCAGTCTGGCTGTTCTTGTTTCCAATACCTGGTTTATTTTCTATAACCTCCGGGATGATATTCTGCTTCCATGTGGGTTTGCGTACAGTAGGAATGGGCTTAGGTGTTGTTACGGTGTTCATATGGTCTTCGCTCATCTTTTGCTTTGGCTATTTCTGCAAAGTTTCTCCGCTTTAGTTTCCCATTTCTAAATCTATTTAGTCTCTGATGCATTGGATGATCTGTCTGTCTTCTGAGTTTCTCTGCTTGCTGCTGGGTTCTGCAGTCTCTTTTGTCGGTCATGGATTATAGATTTGTAAACTTTTCAAGTTCTACAATAGGCGTTGACTTCATGCCTCCTGTTATAACTCTCGTGGCTTGATTTTGAAGTTTGGAACTTGAAATACAAAAGGAAACACAATATAACATAATGAATATTATGAAATATAACTTCCAAAACGTAGCAGAACATAACAAAACATAACATACAAAATGGGACATAACATAAAATACATCTTTTTAAAACGTAACATAACAAAATGTATCAGAAAGAATGAAACATAACATGTACAACGTAACATACCATGTCCTAACATAACATACCGAATGGAACATAACATTCAAATTTAGCATAACATAACCAGCATAATGGGTCATATCATATACAACGTAACATAACCTAATATAACATTACATGACATAACATAACTTTACATACAAAATGAACCATAACATAACAAACATAAATGAACATAATATACAAAACTTTACATACCATAATCTAACATATTATAACATATATAATAACAGGGATCAAGACGCTTAGCAGCGCATGAGCTGCAGCGGTCAACGACCCATAGATGACTGCTAGCGTCAGGGCCAGCGAACCGGTCTGCCAAGACCCTTCTACACCTCCACGCGGTGATCCTGGATAACAGGCTGCAGCAGGGCAGACTGGCTAAGGAGAAGGGATCGAAGAGGGAATGCTAACCCGGTAACCAAAAAATGCTTGCCGAAGTCAAATGTATTGGACCGATAGGTGCAAATATCGCAGTCAAGCTGTAAACTACGACAACGCATTCCGCTCTCTGAACTACATTCTTCTACTTAAGCCTGTTTAGGGTTTGGTAGCGGGAGATTGAGAACGAACGAAGCCAAGCCAAGCCATATATAATAACATAACTCAATATAAATACAGAATAACATATAAACAACATAGCATAAACTAATATTTCTATCTGAAGCTCACATTTTAACAATGTTGCCAGTTATGTGAAGATACACTTAGATACATTCAGATAAAATCCTGTTTTCATATTTAGAAGCGTAAATAGAGAGACGAAGTGGTCTGTTGAGTATGGTAGGAGAACTGCTCCCCACTTGAAGGACAATTTTTAGGCTTCGTGCTTTAGAATGATTCTGTCCTCTTTTTTCACAGATGGGCTGTCTGCTTCAGAAAAGCATTATTTGATGACTGTGCACAACAGACTGAGAGGAGAGCGTAGCAGGGATTCGGTGGTATGTTGGTGTCAGAAGGGTGTGTAAGGAAGAGAGAGAGAGAGAGAGAGAGAGAGAGAGAGAGAGAGAAAGAGAGAGAGAGAGAGAGAGAAAGAGAAGAGAGAGAGAGAGGATGTGAAAAAAGTAGAGAGGGAAGACGAGTATAACAGAATGAGAGGAACGGAGGTAGATACTCTTATTCTTCTTTTTCTTCTTCGTACGCTGTCAAACGGGTTATTTTTTCGAAAAAAGCAGCGGTCATCCTGAGGCTGTCGACACTGCCATAGAGCTTGTCTAGTGTTGCCACTGGTGATGGCCACATGTGCTTTCTCTGGTCCTCGTATTTCGGGCAGTTTTGCAGCAGATGTTCAGCGGTCATTTTCCCGGTACCACAACTGCATTCGTCAGTGCCACCTATATTCAGCTTATTGAATAGGTGGTACCTCAGTCTGTTGTGGTCTGTGCGGAGTCTGAAGACCACGACCTGCTCTCTTCTGTTCAATTGGTAATAGTCATAATTTTTTTGTGTAGCCAGTATGTTCTGTTTCCCATTTGGCCATGTATCTGGCTCTAATGAGCCTTTTGGACTCTTCATAGGTCACACTAGAATCTGGTTGTGGTAGTCTTCCACCTTCGTTTGCCAGTCTGTCTGCCTCCTCGTTGCCTTGGATGTTACAATGGGATGGAACCCACTGTACCACTACTCTTTGTGATGCGGTCTGCGGGCATAGTTGACAGAGTACTGCTCTTAAATCATTAAGTTCAGTATTTTTCTGCCTTTTTAGTGCTGCAACTACTGCCAGGGCATCTGTAAACAGGACGATCTGGCTTTCATTTCTTTTGCCTGTCAGCATTACTTCTACTGCAGCCCTCAGTGCCTCTGCCTCCGCTCTGAAATTGCTTGAGCATTTTCCAGTTGCCACTGACAGTGTTATTTTTCTACCATTTGGTAGGCTCAGGAATACCCCTGCCCCTCCATTCTGTGTTCTGTTTGTTACAGAACCGTCGTTGTATGCATGGGTCCAGTCCATGCTTGGGTAGTTTTTCGTTATGTACTTCAGGGTTATGTATCTTCTTTCTTTTTCAGTCTGGCTGTTCTTGTTTCCAATACCTGGTATATTTTCTGCCACCACCGGAAATATATGCTGCTTCCAGGTAGGTTTGCATACAGTAGGGATTGGCTTCGGTGTTGTTAATGTGTTTATAGGGTCTTCGTTTATCTTTGCTTTGGCTATTAGTTTCCCATTACCAAATCTATTTAGTCTCTGGTGCATTGGATGGTCTATCAGTCTTCTGAGTTTCTCTGCTTTCTGCTGGGCTCTGCAGTCTCTTCTATCGGTCATGGATTGCAGATTTGTAATCTTTTAAAGTTCTACAATTGGCGTTGACTTCATGCCTCTAGTTATAACTCTCATGGCCTGGTTTTGAAGTTTGTTAATTTTGTCAAAGTTCGCCTTTGCTACTGTTGTCCATGCCGCAATGCCATACTCGAGAACTGGTCTCACTCTTCCAGTGTACAGTTTCTTTAGTATACTTTTGTCTGCTCCCCAGCTTGTGCCAGCAAGTTTCCTCGTTATTGCCATTCTTTCTCTGGCTCTCATTCGGTTTCTCTCGATCTGACTTTTCCATGTCATGCGACGATCAAATGTGACTCCCAGGTAGTTTGGGTTAATCGTTTGGCGGCAGATATTTGCCGTTAACACTTAATTTGGTGTTTTGGGGTTTGTTTGAAAGCGATAATATCGTACATGTTGTTTTTTCCTCATTTACTTTGACCAGCTGTGAGTTCGCCCACTCCTCCAGCGATATTAGGGCCTGCTGCATCCGATTTCTTGCTATGGTGATATTTTTTTCAGAGGTCCACATAGCCAGATCGTCTGCAAACATGGAGCTGTGGACTCGTATTGGTATATTCTCTGTGATGTCGTTTATATACACCAGGAAGAGTGTGGGTGACAGTACTCCCCCTTGGGGTACTCCCTGCTCAAGTGTCACCTTTTTGCTCATCTGCCCTTGTACTTGAACTCTGATTGTTCTGTTTTCGAGGTAGTGGCTGATCCATCTGTACATTTTCCCACAAACGTCACTTCTTCGTTGCTTGACTTTAAGTGCCTCTTTCCACACCTTGTCGAATGCCTTCTCTTAATCCACCCAAACCGCTACTGTATGCTTTTTTCTCCTGGTAGGCATCCTCGTTTTCCTGGGCTATGAGAGTGATCTGGCCCTCAGTGGATCTGTGCTGTCTAAAGCCTGCTTGCTGTTGAATTAGTAAGTGTTTTTTTCCAGAGGCCACATCAGTCTGGTGTTTATCATACGCTCTATCAGTTTTTCTACACAGCTCAGTAGACTGATAGACCTGTATCCATTTGGATCTGCTCTATCTTTTTCTTTCTTTGGTACTGGTATAATTACAGCATCTTTCCATGCCTGCGGTACAATACCCCTTTTCCAGCTTTGGTTCCGGACTGATAGTAACTTCCTTTTTGCTGTTTGGGCCAGCCCCATCAGCATTTCGTTTGTTACCCCATCTTTTCCAGGCGATTTCTTTTTCTTTAAGGTTCTCGTGGCCTCTTGCATTTCATTCATTGTTAGTTTTGCCATCATGTGCTCCTCTGGTGCCATATTGTTGTTTTCGTGGCTCTTTTGTTCTTCACTAATGTATGTATGCCTATTTGTAGGGACATCAATGTGGTTTGCTCTGGCATAATTTTTTATAAAGGCGTTTGCTGCTTTTTTTCCAGTGCGCATGTTATCGCCCTGCTTTATGGTGATCTGTTTGTTTGGTGGAGTTTCGTCATTCATGGCTCCGACTAACTTCCATAGTTTGTTCCCTTCTTTAACTAAATTGAGGCTTTCTTTTTTGGTTTTTCCAGCTGTCTCTTGTTATTTGGTTTAGTGTTCTTTTGAATTTTCCCGTGATGGCTTTGAGGGCGATATTTGCCTCCGTAGATTGTTCTCTCTGCCATGTTCCTAGCATTTGAGACTTCGTCTTCCGCTTTCTGCAATTCATCATTCCAATATGGCTTGTAGTTTTTCCTTGCCCCTCTTGGGATGGTTTCGGTGATTGCTTGCATTATTGCTTTGCTTAGGCTTTCTACCATGGGTTTCACATTGTTATTCCGTGTGTTGATGGTTTCACACATCCCATCTGTCAGGATTGCAAATCTGTCCCAGTCGGCTCGTTTATAATTCCATATAGGAGCGGTTTTATTTCCTGTGAGCCTACTTCCATATCAACGTCTAGCCTAATTGGCCTGTAGTCGCTACCTGCCAATTGGTTTAGCACCTGGCGGTCTATTTTGTGGTGAATATCCTCCGTGGAAAAGGCCAAGTCTGGAGTAGAGGTGGTATGCCATGTTCTAGAATAGAAGCTACGGCTGTCCTCCGGCCTATTGATAAGAAAGAGATTTGTGTCTATCTCCCAGTCTTAAACTTCATCACCTCTGTTGTCTGTGTCCGGATATCTCCATCTCTCCGAGTGGCTGTTGAAGTCTCCAACTACTAGGCAGCTGGAGTCCTTGATTTCAATACTCGAGAGCGACAGGTCTTTGTTCGGTGGGCCATACAGGTTGAAGATGCGGATCTTCGTTTCTTGTGTCATTATTTTGACTCCTACAATTTCTGCTTGTCCGGTGTGATTGACAGCTACCGCGCTACTCGGTATGCAGTTACGTGTCAGTATCAGAACCCCTCCTTTGTGACCTTCTCTATCAAGACGGAAGTTCTGGTATCCCCTGATTGAGAATTTGTGGTTGTTGTTGAGGTGCGTTTCTTGGATACATGCCACATCAATCTTACCTTCATGCAGGTGATGTGTTAGGGAAAGCTTTTTGTTAATGACTCTTTCCGCATTCCACTGTAGTATTCGGAGGGTCTTGTGTTTTTGGTCAATAGTTTTTGCCCTATCACCTTGTGCCTTGACTCCTCAGCACATGGGCTGGTGATCACAAGTAGCATTGGGTGGGCCCCCTTTGAGGCGTGAGGCCCGGCACTCTCGCTGCCTGGTGGGACTCCACAGGATGAGCGCCACACTTTTTCTGTTAGGTTGTACCGTCATCATACAGCGATATGCGTTGCACTGTTTGGTTAAGCCTGTGGGCCAGTGCATCCGATTTCAACAGGCGTTTCTGTAGGGATGCCCTACTTAGCCTTTGGCTGTCCCCAGCCTATCTACAAAGCAGCAGTTGTTTGTGGTCAGAGTTGTCTCTCTTAGGGAAGTTGTCTTGCAGGACTATCGAGTCTTCACCACTCGTGTCTATAGGGTGTGGTGATGATATGATATGATGGACTATCTACTAGTTTGTACTATCCGTGAAGAGAGGCAGTCCAGTGTGTCTGTGTCCCAGGATCGTCACGTCCTGCCAGAAACGTAGCATATGCGTGTGAGTAGGGTATCTCCTTGCTCCCTTTATGTTCTCGGCTTCTCTGCAGTGATTGTACGCCTAGCATTCTCCGCCACCTGGGAGGTTGTCACAATAAGGCAGAGGTGCAATGTCCGCTAGCCTGCATTTCTTCTGCGTCCATTGGGATGTCTGATAGCAGACAGAGATAAAGAGCGATGCAGGAGTGCATTTAACCAGGGGACAAGCCTGGTCATGGCACGGAGATGTTGTTCGCCTGGTGTGCGGGCATATCTCATGATCAAGGGTTTAGTCTCAACAGTTCGCAGTGAGGTGGCTGCTCTACTGCTTACGACACCCCGACCGAGAACTAAGTCTTCTACTAGTGGTTTCGCACCTCAACGCCGTATGCGGTGATTATCGAGCATCTTCCCGCCCGATTTGATCGGCGGAACAGCAGAGACCTCTTCTGCGGCTCGACTTGGTCGGGCTGAGACGCGAGCCCCAGGTCCCAACCATATCGTTGCCTCCCGTCGCAGTGGTGCTGAGATTCAGGGCGGGATTCCGGCTTAGAGGCCTTCTGCCGTAATCCCTCAGATGGTAGCCATGCACCATTAGCTTATCAGCCAGGCACGTGGACCAAGTATCTGAGATCTGCGATTCCTCTTGAATTGCAGGATTACCGAAGCAACGCCCTGTCATTTAGTAGGGTTCACTATTAGACCCAACGAAAATGCTCTCAGCCTGTCAGTCATTACAGTGTTGGCGTGTTGAGTCAATTTAGCCGCAGGCTCCACTCATGGTGGTGCCCTTCCGTCAATTCCTTTAACAAACACTGGATGTGAGCCGAACGAGCCACCGAGAGTCTAGCCCCAGATTTCCGAGGGTCTAATTCCAGCACACCTTCTCTATTGGACCCAACGAAAATGCTCTAGGCCTGTCAATCCTGACAGTGTTGACGTGTTGAGTCAAAGTAAGCCGCAGGCTCTACTCCTGGTGGCGCCCTTCCGTCAATTCCTTTAAGTTTCAGCTTTGCAACCATACTTCCCCCGGAACTTAAACACTTTGGTTTCCCGAAGCTGCCCGCAGAGTTATCGAAGCAACTCCTGCGGATCGATAGTCGGCATCGTTTATGGTCAGAACTACGACGGTATCTGATCGTCTTCGCGCCTCTGACTTTCGTTCTTGATTAATGAAAACATTCTTTGACAAATGCTTTCGCAGTAGCTCGTCTTGCGGCGATCCAAGAATGTCACCTCTAACGCCGCAATACGAATGCCCCCGTTTGTCCCTGTTAATCATTACCTCCAGTTCCGAAAACCAACAAAATAGAACAGAGGTCCTATTCCATTATTCCATTCACCATTATTCAGGCAGCCGTGGCCTGCTTTGAACACTCTAATTTTTCAAAGTAAACGCGCCGGCCACCCGGGACGCTCAGCGAAGAGCACCTGCGGGAGAGAGCCGGTAGACGGTTGGGCAGGAGACTTCTTCTTCTTGTTCTTCATCGTACGCAGTAAGACAGTAACCATTATTTTTTTCGAAAAAAGCAGCCGTCATCCTGAGGCTGTCGACATTGCCATAGAGCTTGTCTGGTGTTGCCACTGGTAATGGCCACTGGTGATGGGGCAGGAGACAACGGGCAGTGAACCGGCGCGAGCCGGACTGCCCACCTGCTCCTGAGATCCAACTACGACAGACTCAATGGTCTGTTAAGTGGCAGTAGGATGTGCGCAAGAGAGAGAGAGAGAGAGATAGATAGAGAGATAGACAAGATATATTATATATATATATATATATATATACATATATATATATTTATATTTATATATATATATATATATATATATTTATATATATATATATTTATATATATATTGACAGATAGATAAAGAGAAAGATAGATAGATATAGATAGATAGATTGACAGATAGATAAATAAATAGATATCTTAGATAGATTGATTAGATAGATGGATTAGATATATTAGATATATATATATATATAGATAGATAGATGTATAGATATGTATATATGTAGCTAGATAGATACACAGGCCGGCAGACAGACAGATAGATAGATAGAGAGATAGATTAGATACGATAATTATAGGGATTAGCCAGATTAGATAGATTAGATATCATAGATATGATAGATAGTTAGATAGAAAACGATAGATAGATAGATAGATAGATAGATAAGCGAGAGAAAAATCGATAGAAAGACAGGGCGAGAACGTTGAATAAAGAATTCTAGACTGCCAGATAATTGAGTGAATAAGGGAATCAGTGAATGTTTGAGACGGAGGAATGGAGAGACACACGCAATTTGTGAATGTGAGAGACAGAGAGAGAGAGACAGAGAGAGAGAGAGGGAGAGAGAGGAAGAGAGTAGAAAGGAGAGAATGATTATTACAATATAGCACATATTGAGGTTAGCTGGGACAAGCCTGAATGAGACAAGGAGAGATATTTCGAGAAAATGAGAAAGTGTGGCGATCAAATATGTACTTTTCATAAAGATTGAAACGGTATGATAAGATCACTGAGGTAGAACTACTAGAAAGACCCAGAGATTTAGCAGTGGAACATAACGAAGATACAGTTATGGCGTTGGATAGTAATAAATAATAGTTGCCAATCGCATGCAAAGATTGACACAGCATGAAACTCGTACGGCGAGGAAGGATCTTTTACAACTAAAAAGTCGAATCCTGGAACGAGGCCACTGCAAGGCTTCTCGCATCTTCTTACCTCACACTCTGTTTTACTTTACTGTCCAACAATAACACTCCTACACAACTTTCATACGCGCCCTTTCATTGCATTTTGGTTGGGTTGATATCCGAGAGCGCCCAAATTAGCATAGGTACATACAGACGCACACATTCATCCACACCCACACACTGGTTAATACGTCTTGATATCACCTAAAAGGTTGCGGCAAGGGGATAAGGGGGTGCCTCCGCCAGTAAAATGCAGAGAGGTAAACACTTTACAAAAAATAACATCCTGGCACGGCAGGCTCTCCCGCATTTGGGTCACACACGTGAGAAGTCGACTGCGGAGTCCGTCTGTGCGTATTCTGTCTGAATCTCGGAGATGATGTTTCACTCTGCGATCTGAGCACATTGTGAAATGCTGGCGCTCCAGGTAGAAGATAATCAGAGATATTTTGAAGAAGTCTCTAGTATTTATACTAGCTTCCCCCCACCTGCCTCGCGTTTGGCTTTTCTGAGCTAACCGTACATCAGCTGCTTCGGGAGATGCTCATATACATCCAAACAACATGTCCCAGCTATCTCATCTGCTCTTGTTGCAGACGAGAATGGAGTCTCAAAATGTGGCTCTCAGATTTGGATATATCACACATTAAGGAAAACAATTAACATTTCTACAAAACAACGTTTATTTTGGAATTTCTAAGGCAGGAGAATTAGAAGCGAACCGAAACATACATGAACCAGAGAGTTCGAAACTACACGTCAACTTGCCCAGATCTGTACATATCTTATCTGTTTTTTTAAAGTTTGTATCGAGCTCTCTTGTTCATGTATGTTCTGGTCCGCCTCTAATTTTATGAAAAACTGCCCCTCAGAAAGTGGAAAGGTTTTGATGCTTGATACGCTCTATATGCCATCACCTAACATGTCCACTAACCTTAAACTTCAATCTCAGAAATGGGACAATTACCTGGAGCGATGGGCAAATTGGGTTGTCAGCTGTGCAGCGGACTATCCAGGGCCTGCACATTGTTACACTAACTTTGAGAGACTTGACCAGGTACGAGAATCGTGTGTTTGTCGTGCAGGGTTGAGTTAACTCTTTAGGACGATTATTGAGTAGCAGGTTACATGGACTTTTCCCGATGCGTACTTTTGGTTTATTTGTGTTAGCCTTTCTCCCCAAAATGCAGTGCTTTATGATATGTTTAAAAGTAAAGTAAAGTAAAGTCACCCATAGTCTTACTGCCGTAGGGGTGTGAGTTGTTAGCGATCTCACAATTCAAAGGCTCGGCTATATGAGGACGATAGCCATCTCCTCTGCCTCGCCGCTTTTACTTCCCGGACAACCTGTACCCATTTAAGGCTGAGTCGACCCGGGAGCCATTGCGGTCTGAAAAAACATTTCCGCATCAACTGGGGAATGAACCCAGGACCACTCAGATGCGAAACCAGAGCGCTTCGCTATCCGGTGGATCCGACTTTTATACGCATTTATTAAACTTGTTCCCCTCCCATGCGGGAATTGCCTACCTGAATTCAAACATATACCTGTTTGAACTGTTATCCAGGTCTCTAACTACTTCTCTACCCATCTTCCCTTCCAACTCCCACCACTCGATGTGTACTTGGGAGAGCGTGAACAGTGATCCTTCTAGATATAGTGCAATGCAATTATCACCATTAAGTTCATCACTGTGGGTATTAAAATATCGGTCCCCACCTCACTGGCCAAACTGCTGTGCCACATCATGTTTCTAAGAGTACGAACAGGGACGTGAGATATAAGTCTTGATCAGTATATTTCAGCTGACCTTGATTACTTATAAAACAAATGATTACGTGAGAGATCACATACATTCCCTGGCAGGTCAACAAGGACAGATATTCTGTCAGTATTGAAACGGCGAAAACATACATGGTTTGGGCATGTAGCGATACGTGACTCCATCTCAAAAATGATATGAAAGGAAACAGTTGAAGATGGAAGGAAGCGAGGAGGCCAAAGAAAGTCATGTGTTGACATTAACTGAATGGTCGGGGCATGACTTTTGCACACTCATTGGCAGGGATGAGGATAGAGCACTAGATATGAATCTTTGTGTTGATTTTTACGACGCTAGCCGGTTGATGGTTTTTTGATTGAATAATTGACTGATTTAATGATTGTTTGATTGGATAATTGATTGTTGAATACTTGGTTGGGGGACGGCGTGGCCTAGTGGTTAAGTGGCACGGCTCACGAACCGAAGGTGCTGGGCTCGATCCCCATCACAGCACCGGCCGTTACCCCGGGGAAGCAAACCCTTAGAAAATGCAGGAGGAAGCAGACCCTTACATAAAATGCGTGCTGAAGTCGGATACACTGGGCCGACAGGCGCAAAATAAAAACACAGTGCAACGCACACCGCCTTGGGGATTAGAGAAAATAAGGCGAACGCAAAAAAAAAAATAAAAAAATACTTGGTTGATTGAATGATTAATTAAATGATTGATTAATTGATTGATTGAATGATTGGTTGACTACCTTTCACTTCCGGAACATTCAGTAGAATGTATCATTATTTTGGTTGTCTGAGTAGCGTAGCGGTAAGAGTGCTGGCTTTTCACGCAAAGGCATTCTATTTGACCCAGCTGTAAATGGGTACTGACTAGCTGTTAAGGAAGAAAATGCATCAAGGAGAACTGGATACCATTCTAAAGGACAATTATAATTACAAATAAGGCTAGGCTGTGGCAGTACTGTCCATTAAAATAACGTGTACAAATCATTTTTAGTTATGGTGAGATATAAAAAGGAGCGAAACCTACTTACAACATTAATGTCTTTATCAGGGACCCCTTTTTTCTTTCTTTTGTTTCGCTTTATTGTTCTGTTTGTGCCTTTCAGCGTCAGGTTTTGAAGAGGTTTCTTGACCGGGCCCTGGTATGTGATTCGTACACGGGGAGCTTTACTGCTTCTGTCATTTCTGCTATCCATCTTTTGCGTGGTCGGCCATTAACTTAACTTAAACGTTTTAATACTAGTTTAGAAGACTCATCAGAGTCTGCAGACAACCAGTTACATGTGAGTTACCCTGCTCTGAAAGCTATGCACTTCCAATCTATTCTTAAATGCATTAACTGTCCCTGTCTCCACTACCTCCTTGGGCAATGCATTCCAAGCATTCACCGCTCTCTGAATAACAAAATATTTTCTAATATCCAATCTGGACCTTTCTATGGATAGTTTGTATGTATGCCCTCTTGTTCTCGTTGGTGGTTGTATTTTGAAAAACGTTTTTATAGTCTAAATAAACCTTTCCTGTGATTATCTTATAAACCTGTATTAAGTCACCTCAAATTCTTCTCCTTTTTTAGACACTGTAGGTCGGTTTTTCCGAGTCTTTCCTCATAACTAATTCTGGAATCCCACTATCAGATTTGTCGCTCTTATTTCCAGCATCGAATCCTTCGAGTAAAAATGTAACAGAAAGATCCTCAGAATACCTTGGACAGAGAAAAGAACAAATGTAGACATTCGGCAAGAACTGAGCATAGAGGAGAACTGGTTTATCAATTCCATTTTGGCTAGAAAATGCAAATACTTTGGTCACATCAAGAGACACAACGGTCTTGAGAGAACGGTGATGGAAGGTATGGTGCCGGGCAAAAAAGGAAGGGGTAGACCAATAAGACGATGGCACCAAGATATCCAGGAATGCCTGAGTATGACAGTGGCGGAAGCTGGTGTTTTGGCAAGGGAACGAGTTTCTTTCAGACAGACTGTGATGGGAGCGACGTTCTACAAAGGACATGCTACATGATGATGATTTCCAGCATGTTTATATCCCCTCTATGATAATGATCACACCTGTACAGACTGGTTTTGTATCCATTGTATCTGTATAGCATTGCTTTTTGAGGGATACTATTTTGTGTTTGACATGTCTCGTGGCCGAACCATTTGGTTCGCTATCTCGATGAGATCTAGCACTAATGTTGTACCTATTTGTCTCCTAATATCTTAGTTTTTGATTCTATCCATTCTTGTTACTCCAAGCATTCTACACAGGCATTTCATCTCTGTTGTTACGATGTGTCTTTTATCTTTGTTTGTTAATGTCCAATTCTGACACTGATAGCACAATGTGGGTAGGAATATCGTGTTGTATATAATTCTTTTTGTATCCATTGTAACGTGTTTATATTGTAATATCGAGGACATTTGCCCAATGATTTGTCTTGGTTTATTAAATGTTTTGGATTTCGTTGTCATCTGCTGAGATTATGTTACCCAGGCACGTGGGATTGTTTACATGTTTTACTTGTTGGTTTTGTGTGAATATTTCTGTTTCTATTTCTTTTCTTGCAATCGTCATAACATCGGTTTTCTGTGTGTTTTCATACTATAATCTGCATCTGTCTTAAACTTAGTCTGGGTCGACCTGTACTTCTACAAGAGCATAAGCCCCTGTGTAGGTCCCATCTTTTGTGTCAGCTGGATGTAGCCAGGAGGAGGATTACCTGCTTAGCCTGCTAGGCTCGACCAGCTTATTATACCACTAAAAAGGGTGGTTAATTGATGTGCGAGTCCATCTTAATAGACAAACACTAGATCAAAGTAGACCCGCTGCCTGTTAGGCGCCATCTATGCTTCTCTTAGCAAACCACCTAACTATGACCGCTTAAACCTGTGTCGTATTTTACGGTCTAGTTCATACGGCTGAACTTCACGAGATTGACGCCCTTCGCCATAGCTGCAAACAGTGGCAGTTTTGGTGTGATTAATTTAGACACGACTAAATGAACTGGAACACACATCGGGAGAGATGCCCAACTCACTCACACACTGAATGATGTCTTTACGACCTCCTGCGGTTATTCCTGCTTTAATTCACTCAGATATGAAGAGAACGATTATAATCTGATTAGGGATACGATCCGAAGTGTGCAATCCAAATCACTTCTGTCTCTTTCAATCTCTATTGATTGATTGATTGTGTCTATTTTGCTAAAAATCTATGTTTGTTATTACATTTGAATATTTAACATAAGGTTAGCCACAAGTACATTGAAATTATAAATTATTTGTTAACTTTCAGGGCGACAATGTTAACAACAGACTTATTGAGTGGTCATTGGAAGGCGATTTCGTGAACATTCAGCTAGAACACGGTTGCAGGACACCCAATGACAGAGCTAGGTGTAACCATTACACTAATGTAAGTACTTATATATATCCATTCCACTAATTAAAGTATTTGACCATTGCTCTAATGTAGGCATTTGTATGTAATTTGTTTCATTTATGTTAGTACTTAAATGCATCATGTGCATTAATATAAATACTTTAAGTCACCATTACGCTAACGTAAGTATTTATGCATAATCATTTCACCAATGTAAGTATTTATATTTGACCATTTCGCTAATGTAGGTGTTTGTACATAATTTTTTTTCATTTATGTAAGTACTTGTATGCAACCATTACATTTATGTAAGCATTTATATACAGTCATGACATTAATGTAAGTATTTATATGCAACAATTACACTAATGTTAATATTTATATGCAACTGTTAAATGTCCCATGGCAACGATTGCCGTCGGGGATGAAGATAAAATCTTCATGGACTAAGCTGCAGCCTTTGTGAGGTAGGGTGGCTAGTTCCCATACTTGCTGTTTATACCTTATCCAACTCATATGCCAAATACACATTTACGGCTGGCTCGACTGAAGGAGCGGTAGTACCAAGATCGAACTACGCCCGGATTTTGTTATGCCCGTACGTTGTTTCGAACCCTGGCGCGGTGTATTCCCAATCATAGCAAGCAAGCTCTCTGTCAAATGCAATTACTTATATATAACGTGAGGATTCCGTGGCGAAGTGGTTAAGCCGTCGGCCTCGTGATCAGGTGGTGTGGGTTCGACTCCTGACTCCGCCGTCTTTTTCACGGGTGCTTGATACGGAGTCCCCTGCATCTCGTAGTCGTCCACTAGTCGTCTTTTCCTTGACTTGCCACTGGGGTCGGGGGGCTCGAGACGAGAGAGTGAGAATAAAAAGAAGCGCAGCTAATCCTTACTAAAAATAGCGCTAGCTATAAATTATGCCATCATCGTCTACGATGGACGGCAACCTTTGCATTTGCCTATATATTACGTGTGGGGCATACGTGGACGTGGGATGTTTTTGCGCTGTTGCGATGATTCTCTGCTGGGCTATGTGAACACTTTATGTGATGCAATGTCCAGATTAGATTTTAATTTTATTTCCGATAGATAAAAATCCAAGTTTTTTCGAGGTATTGAATTAAAACGGCGTACTATTGGTAGGAAAACAAGTTAATAAATCAATGGCCCACCCGCATCTCTGTACAGATACAAGTCAGCGCCCGATCTGAAACGCACATTTCTTGCTAACAAAATGGCCTACACTTGGCATCTCTTATTTCTGCAGCAGTAATCCATCTTTCTCTTTTCTAAAGAGGAAAGAGGGAGGGTACACAATTTAATTTGATGGCGATGAAAGAAGACATGACCGGAACTGATAAACAGCTCGGGGGACAGGAAGTTGTGTGGAGGCGCGGTCGCTTCCGGAATTCAGAGCAGTACTTCAAGAATAATAATTTGAAGAAGATGAAGACTGTGGCAGAGCAAAGGAAAGGTTGGGATTAGGAAGAGATGCAGAGGGAAATATGCATATATGTATTATAAATATATATATATATATATATATATATATATATATACGTATTTATATATATATATATATTTGTATATACATATATATATATATATATATATATATATATATATATATATATATATATACATATATATAAATATATATATATAAATTCACACATACCATTGGCAGACCTCATGCTCATGTATTAGACTTCGTTGCATAAAAACAAAACTAACTGACAGTGGAAAGTTTATATTGTATATGTGATTTGTGTGGTATCATCATAATATAGCAAGTCAATTCAGATGCTGGTATAAAGGTTTACTGTAACAAACTTTTATGGAATCAAATCCTGAATCTATTTCTTTGCAGTGCGGGTTTTATGTTTTAGACTTCGTTGCATAAAAAAGAAAACTAACTGATAGTGGAAAGTTTATACTGCATTTGTTATTTGTGTTGTACTCATCATAATACAGCATGTCACTTGAGATAGTGGAGTATAGCTTTACCCTAAGCAGCTTTTATGGAATCCTGAATCTATTTCTTTGCAGTGCTGTTTTTTCTCGTCTTCCTATTTATTTGTATCTCTATTTTAAACTCCTTAATTCTTGTCTCACCAACAATGTCAAATGTTTTTCAATTTCTCACTATTAACTTCCACACTACTTCTGACTATTTTCCGGGTTTTTAAACTTTCCAACTCTTATCTTTTCCACTATTGTACACATTTTAAAATTTACCTGCTCTTGTCTTCCGTAATATGCTCCATGTTTTCTGAACTTCCAAACTATTGTCTTTAACACTCTTGTCATCCCTAAACCTTTCATTGTTGGAACTTCTTCGTGCATCTCTTTCTTGTACTTCTTTTTCTTGTACTTCTTTTCTTTTATCTGCTTCTTCATTCTCTTTCTCGTTTTCTTGTACTTCTTTCTTTTATCTGCTTCTTCATTCTCTTTCTCGTTTTCTTGTACTTCTTTCTTTTATCTGCTTCTTCATTCTCTTTCTCGTTTTCTTGTACTTCTTTCTTTTATCTGCTTCTTCATTCTCTTTCTCGTTTTCTTGCTCTTCTTCCTCTTCTTCTTCTTTCTCTTCTTTTTCTATTTGTTCTTCATCTTGTTTCTGTTCTTTTTCTTTTTCTTGTTCTTGTTCTTCTTTCTCTTTTTCTTATGCTCTTTCTCCTTCCTCTTCTTCTGTTCTTTCTCCTTTCTTTTCTTCTGCTCTTTCGCCTTCCTTTTTTCTGCTTTTTCTCCTTCCTTTTCTTCTGCTCTTTCTCCTTCTTTTTCTTCTGCTCTTATTCCTTTACCTGCTACTTATTCTGCTATTTTTTCTTCCTTTTCATCTGCTCTTTCTCCCTCCTTTTCTTCTGCTCTTTCTCCTTTATTTTCTTCTGCTCTTTCTCCTTCCTTTTCTTCTTATCTTTCTCCTTCACCTGCTACTTATTCTGCTCTTTCTTCTTCCTTTTCTTCTACTTTTCTTCTTGAATGTTTTTTTCTTTTTTTTATACTTGTTGGTGTTGTTGTTATTGTTGTTGTTGCTCTTCTTCTTCTTCTTTTCTTCTTCTTCTTCTTCTTCGTTCAATCTGAAAAGGACAATGTAAAACAGTTTTTATAGATTATGTGATGCCTGTTCCTTTTGACCACACACATTCGGTTTCAGAACGTCATTTTTTTAGACCTAGTTTGCATTTCCGTTTTTATCAATATTCCATTAGCCAGGCTGATGGTTGCAGCCTGTTTTCAGAGCCGCCACCTTTAGTCAGAATAAAATCTTAACTATGAACCGCTAATCCTGACACAGACAGCCAGCTATGAGTCCCGGATGGCTGTTAGGTCAATCACTGGTTTATCTTTGGCATCTCGAAGTTTCAGTGGCAATTATTTTTATAGAGTGAGGTTGACAGTTCCAGTTCAACTTTCCCTTGTCGTCTGTAACAACTTTTCACAGAAGGAAACAATAATCCCTCCCAGGAAACCACTCGGTCTTCTCGGTGAGTTTCTTAAGGAAACATCAACAGGGCGAGCGGATATAGGAGATGTTGATCGTCTGTTACGCCAACAAATCTCAAATTCCATGTGACCTGTCAACAGATCTACCTTTCGTGTTTAGGAAACCTTAGCTGAGGGCTGTTGGGCTGTCAGTGAACAGATGGGCTAGGCCATATACATTTCTACCGGATGAAAGATCGGTTGTACTCTTGTCTCGTCCGAGTGGTTCTCAGAGCAAACAAAATAGGACCGATGTTATTTTCTGTACATGTCGTTGAGTCGAATAAAGAAGGTTGTAAATGGGGTTGGCATCCTAGCTTGCAAACACAATTGATAGCCTATATTGGAACCGACGTACCGGAAATGGTAAACATGGTAATTCAGCAACGTGAAAACAACGGCCTTTGTTTAAATAAAATGAAAACAAGTGTTCGCGGACCAGCGGAAATAGAAAAAAAACAATTTTTCATGGACCGTTCACACAGAAATAAAATCCCATAATTGAAATAATATTTTGTCTATTAGTTGTTTAAGTTGATATTATCAAACGAAAATGTTATAGACATTACAAATAATCAGGATTCGAGCCGGCAAATAGAAAAGCAGCAATTTTCTTTTTCGCGGACCCTCAGGAAATTTCTGCGGGCAGTGAGCGATCCGAGGACTGGCGGTTGGGAATCACTGCTATAGTGCGACCACGGGAGATTTGGGGTTACAAGTGATAACACAATTTTGAAATATACATACCAGAAGTGTTCAAATGAAACCGGACCTAACTGCATCAAAATGAACACACGCACGATGCGCATGATGACGTCCCTTCTGATGTAAACAGTACATACCAACCGTCATTTTTTCAAAATTTCATTATTCTCCGACTCAAAGTTTCCTCAGCAGACCGTTGAAAACATGACGGGCGTGATACTGATTCCGCCCAGAGTTGATCAACGAGAGGTGATTCGGTTTCCAACATACGAAGAATGTCGACCAGTTGACTTTCATTGCAGAATGCAAGCAGTCTATGTTGACAAGATTGTGTCGAAGAAACCAGTGAAGAACTGGACAACAATTTTTAAAGAAGGACGTGAATAAACGAAAGATTTTCTGAGACTAGGTCAGGCGAATTTTGTTGCGTCAGAAGATTCCATCGCCAAAATTGAGGCATCAATTCGGGTGGACCGTCGCCGGAACTTATGTTCGCTAGCAGAGGAATTGGCTGTCATGGAACAGTTCAAATGGTGGTTAGCAAGAAATTAAAGTATGGGTACCCATTGGGAACACCTTCCAATACTTCAGTTTCTTGCGAAACACCATTTGAACTGTTTCCATGACAGCCTGGCTAACTAGTTTGATGTTGGGTGTAATCTCCCCACAGTAGTGAGCGACACTCAAATGAAGCAAATCATAGCAAAACAGCCTGGAGGACCCCGGTCTACATTCATTAGAACGATCTGTATGTTATGAAAGCTGCTGAAACTTGCCATTTAACGCCCTTTTCAGGGTACACAAAAGAGTTGACTTACTCAATGTGGG
Source organism: Ariolimax columbianus (assembly GCA_036924085.1). Classification (NCBI taxonomy): domain Eukaryota; kingdom Metazoa; phylum Mollusca; class Gastropoda; order Stylommatophora; family Arionidae; genus Ariolimax; species Ariolimax columbianus. Next base: position 67,400,835 of record JAVGWX010000006.1, on the reverse strand, counting down.
CATTCAACATCAACCAATATTTCTGTCCCTCTTTCTTTTGCTATATCTCTTCCTCTCTCTTTATCTTTCTCGCTCTCTCTCTCACTTACTCTATCTCTCTCTCTCTCTCACTATTTCTTTCTTGCTCGCCCATTCTTTCTTACTCCATTGGGGTCGAAGTGTAATCAGGGTCAAATGAATCATTCTGACCAATATCTACACTTCGTGTCCCCGTTCGTGCTATTTGAGGTGAGGATCCTCATTTTTGTCGAGATAATGGTGAGCTTACTGAGAACCATCACATTGCACTAGAGCCAGGAGGACCCAGTCCACCTTCTATAGTACACTTTGGAATTTGGGAACAGCGAATGTAACCCGGTACCAAAGAAAAGCAGATAAACTCAGCACAAGTAGATTTGAACAAAAACATAAACGACAACAACATCCTCAACAACAACATCGCCATCTTATCTTTTGTTTACCCGAGCAGAAGGCGATTACAGAACGATTTTAGCTCCACATTCACAATGACTATCCTATCTACGCCTGATCTTTTTTTTTTTTTTATTTAAAAAAAATTTTTTTTTTTATTCGTTCGCCTAATTTTTCTAATCCCCAAGGCGGTGTGCGTTGCACTGTGGTTTTAATTTGCGCCTGTCGGCCCAGTGCATCCGACTTCAGCATGAATTTTATGTAAGGATCTGCTTCCTCCTGCATTTTCTAAGGGTTTGCTGCCCCGGGGTAACGGCCGGTGCTGTGGTGGGGATCGAACCCAGCACCTTCGGGATGTGAGCCGTGCCACTTAACCACTAGGCCACGCCGTCCCCTACGCCTGATCTAAAACACACCACTAAGACTTCCGGAAATCATCTCCTTCAGGCTGAACAAGCTTGAACCTTAATCGATTTTGGAGACGAAAGCCGAAGCCAAGTCGTACTAAAGACAATGATATATCGCTGTGTAATCCTTTCAAATATCAGTGTCACGACAAGAGTGTCTGTTCCTGAAGTATTTGCTTTGACGATGATAATCTTTCCTGAACGTGATCTTGTTTTTGCAGTCGTTGAAGATAGATTGTAACAGCGATTCTCAACCCGTTTTCGTTCTGTTTTGTAAAGATTTCGTTTCAAATATTAGATTTAGTTGTTTTCTTATATCAAGACATGTTCTCAACTCTATGGAGTTATAAGAAAATGCAACCTTAAACTGAAACTTTCCTTGTCCGGCAACCTCACATAGTCTTAGCCCCAAAAAACCAGCCAACTTCAGTATTCTTTCATTTGCCACCATCAGAGGACGGCATGGCCTAGTGGTTAAGTGACACGGCTCACAACCAGAAGGTGTTGGGTTCGATCCCCATTACAGCACCGGCCGTTACCCCGGGGAAGCAAACCCTTAGAAAATGCAGGAGGAAGCAGATCCTTACATAAAATTCATGCTGAAGTCGGATGCAATGGGCCTACAGGCGCAACATAAAAACCACAGTGCAACGCACACCGCCTTGGGGATTAGAGAAATAAGGCGAACGCAAAAAATTTTTTTTAAAAATTGCCACCATCAGATAGTGCAATGTACAGGATTTTTGTGTACTTGAACATATTAGCAGGTGTTCCGTATCCTGGACGGCCCCATATTCGCAATATTCATAGTCTGCATATCCCCATTTTTTCAGGTCCACACCTGGACACACCTGTTCTTACCTATTCAGAGATCTCCACGTATTATATGCCAAATCTTATCCTGTTGCAAGTTCTTCTAAGAGTTTGATCTTCATCCAATCTTCGTCGTTCTTTTGGCGTCACTTTTCTATTCTGTTTCTCTCGAGGTTCTGCCCCGAGGGCTGTACAGTCCCCAGAAAACCTTTCGTCAATTTCAGTCGTATGTTTTCTGGTGTATGTCTAAAGCGAGGGTGTCTCTGTTCACTGAACTGCTTTTGTCTTTCAACTTCGGATGCGACACGTCTTGTAATATCCGAAGGTGCTGTGGTACTGAAGGCAAAAAAAAAGATAAATTCATCACTAGGCAATGACTCATTGACCACAAGGAGGGCAAAAACAGAACGCAACGTTGCTTCGATTTTGTTTCTTCAAATATCTGTGTACATGTGTGTCTCTTTACATTTTTTAAGCTCTGATTTGTTAATGATTTCGTCAGTGTTTTTGTCATTTTGTAATCATATCGACAAGTTGTTATTTGGTCCCCATTTTTTCGTAACTGGCATACCGTAAATTCACACATCTGTGTATAAACATGCTGGAAAGAATACAAAAGAGAGCGACAAGCTGATAGTGGGATTACAGAATTACAGTTATGAGGAAAGACTCAGAAAAACCGGCCTACAGTGTCTAGAAGAGAGAAGAATTCGTGGTGACTTAATACAGGTTTATTAGATGATCAGACGAATGGATAAATTAGACTATTACATGTTTTTTTCAAAATACAACCACATACAAGAACAAGAGGGCATAGCTACAAGTTGACTAAAGAGAGGTCCAGATTAGATATTAGGAATTTTTTTTAGTTAGAGAGTGGGGAATGCTTGGAAGAGGAGGCAGGGACAGTTAATGCATTTAAGAACAAATTAGATGAGCATTGATTTTAGAGCAAGGTGATGTAAATGAAACTTGTTGTATACAGACTCTGCAGAGTCTTCTAAACCAGTATAAAGACGTTAAGTTAAGTTAAGTTGGGGTCATTCTCAGGCTAACTTAACTAGTACATTTTACATATTGACTCATCTTCTGTTGTGACTGTTGTTTTCGTTCCTTCTTTCTTCCAGACGATATCAATATAGCAGTAACGTTAGTGTTGTTTTGTTTTTGTCCTGAAGTGCTCATTGAGCCATTATCTTAACATGTTTTTGGTGGTTCTCAACTCTGTTAGATTCAAATATACCTTTTATCTCGGACAACACTTAGAGATTAATATCGTACATTCTGTGAATTAACTCGTTTCATAGGCAGACATTTAACAGCATTAGGCGCTTCAAAAAAGTGGACGAAACTTAATATGTGGTTATCTCTAATGAATTCATTTTCACTGAGCTTAATGACTTAAGAGCAGCACTCTGCAAACTGTGCCAGCAGTCCGCACCAAAAAGGGTAGTGGTACAGTGGGTCCCATCACACTGCAACATCCAAGGCAACGTGAAGGCAGACAGACTGGCAAAAGAAGGTGCAAGACTACCACAAACAGATACTAGTATGACATACGAAGAGTCAAAACGGCTAATCAAAGCCAGATACATGACCAAATGGGAAACCGAACATACTGGTTACACCAAAAACGATGCCTATTACCAGTTGAACCGAAGAGAGCATGTCGTTGTCTTCAGACTTCGCACTGGCCACAATAGACTGAGGTACCACTTATTCAACAAATTAAAGATAGGTGGCACTGACGAATGCCCGTGCGGTACCGGTAAAATGACCGCTGAACATCTGCTGCAGAACTGCCCAACATACGAGGATCAGAGAGAGCAGATGTGGCCATCACCAGTGGAACTGCAAGACAAGCTCTATGGCAGTGGCGATAGCCTCAGGATGACCGCCGCTTTTTTCGAAAAAATAATGGTTACTGTCTGACTGCGTACGAAGAAGAGGAAGAAGAAGAAGAAGAATTGATTTTCTTGGCAAAGCAAATGAGCATTCGTCTCATGTTATTTATATACGTTTAACGCATTGAATGCAGATTTCAAATCTGGCCACTTTATACTAATTTTAATTCATTATTTGGGAAAATTACATTTAAAAAAAACATGAATCTACTCACCAAGTAACTGCTGTCAAAGCTAGTGAACAACAACTCAAAAGTCCAACAATTTCACAGAGTAATGTCCATTTTATGTTTGAAAATAACTGCGAATTTGTTCATGATAGCATCTGTTCTCGCTAATTTAAATTCATTTTTTAATTATAAGGTCACAATACAATCATTTCATAAACTGAACAAACTTCAGCGCATAAATCTGTTCGTCAATAACATGTCAAGCGTTTTAAAATGAAAAATTTCAAACAAAAAATTATTAAACATACATATATATATTTATAATGTAATATGGATTTTAAAACTGGTTTATTTCTATTTCGATTTAGCACACCCTCATAATACAATTTATCAAAATATCTACACATGCGCTAGATTGGAACCAGCATGGGAAGTGAAGCTGTCAGGTAATATAAAACAGGAGCGAGATACGTGAAAATGAATTCAAATACAATATTTATTCCATTGCGCCTTGCATTGTTTCTTGATGCGGTATGTATTGCATTGTGTTTTACTCCAAATGGTTGTGTGCATCCACCTTCAGCGCGATTTTAAAAATATGGATGTATTGGGGGTTTGACTTTGCAGTTTCTTGAATCCAAACACAAACCAGTTCGGGTTGTAAGCTGTGCCACTAACCGCATCGCCACGTTCTTCTCGCCTTCTGTATGCAGCACAACGCTCTTGCCTTGTGTAGGCCGATTCGACCAAAGACAGAATAGAACTATCCCTTTCTACTATGCCTGTTGTAGGTGGAGTCCGATTCGACCAGAGACAGAATAGAAATATCCCTTTCTACTATGGCCGTTGTAGGTGGAGTCCGATTCGACCAGAGACAGAATAGAACTATCCCTTTCTACTATGCCTGTTATAGGAGGCACATAATGTACGGCACCACATGTAGAAAACGTGATAAGCCTAGAAGGAATTTCCTGCAAACAGCACAACCTCTAGAGGTAGGATATGGATAATATCGCTTCGAGAAATGGCGCGACAAACAAAAGACCTGAAGGACACAGCTGCTGGATCACTTTGGCGCCAGGAGCACACCTGTCATATCAAATATCATCATCCTCATCATCTTCATCATCATCATCATCATTATCATGTAAGATGTCCTTTACAGAACGTCGGTCTCATGATAGCCTGTCTATAGGAAATTCTCTTCCGCCAGTCTTCCGGCCTGCTCCAAGGTCAAATCCATCGTTTGCTTGTTGTCCTGAGTCCATCGTCTTCTCGGCCCGCCCTTGCCTCTCTTCCCAGTGACCATGCCCTTAACAACCACTCTGTTCAGTCCATTGTATCGTTTAACGTTTCCAAAACAAAAACCTCAGTTTTAGGGTCATTTCATCATTTATAAGCCAATTCTCCGCCCCACTCAGGTCTTGGCGGATTTCTTGCTTTCTTTCTTTCTTTCTTTTTGTCTTTCTTTTTTTCTTTGTCCACGGAATCTTCTGGACTCTTTTGTAGCACTGTGTCTCAAAAGCACCGATCTTCGATCTTAGTGCTTTTGTAATCGTCCATGTTTCACATTCATAGGTTGCCATAGGAAAAATGTATGTTCCTAGGATCTTTAGTCTTAGTGCGTGCTTAGTTTGAATTATACTATAGGTTCTGCATACTCTTTAGCCTTTGCATTGCCATAGTCAGTCGTCTTCTTACTTTCTTTCCCTATCCAATATGGAGAACCTGAAATAGACTTCCGTCTGGGTCACCAGATAATGAACAAGAACTGACGAGATTGGTTTGCAGTGACGACAATATCTGTGCATGTGGCGCTGCCCAGTACCACAAACGCCTCATGACCTATCCAAATCTACTACACGCATGTGTAATGTTTAGTTTAGTTGAAGAATCGACCTCATTACACACGATTTAAACCAGTAGGGGTCAAGCTAATGTTGGCCAAGGGCCAGATTTTGATAAAGGGTAAAACCAGAGGCCAGACTTATAACATCCTTAAAAAATAGCGTCCTGAGATTTAGTTTTACATATATAATGAACCACGTATAGAAAGCAACGCCAAACTACTGTACTGCACATCTGCCAAGACTTGTATACCAGTCTTCGCACTGAAATTTCTTTTTTTTTAAATGTAATGAATCTGTTGTTTTAATTTGTTTTGTAATTTGTAATATGACATGTAATTATTTATTTCAAACATACATTAGCATGCTATTTCATTGTGAATAATGTGGCTTATCAAAACTTATCAACAGTGATTTGAAGTCTACTTCCATTTTTTTGACGTTGAAATTCTGGGAACATCGAATAATACAGTCAGTTAAACTGTTTATGGTCTTCGATTTGATAAGCTTCATGGCAGAAAAGATGTTAATCGTCCATTTTTGGTCCTTTTGGTTTTATTTCTGGTGCCTGTGCGCGCTATTTTGTAATATATTTTTTAGCACAGTGTCTCGGAGTACACAGAAATTTTCAATAAATAATAAGAGATGTGGCAAAATTAGTTGGCGGGCCGGTCAAAACTGGTTGGCCGGTCGGATCTGGTTGGCCGGTCGGATCTGGTTGGCCGGTCGGATCTGGTCACCTCTGTTTTGAAGTGCTTTGTTCTTCTCCATATTTGGGAGAATCTCATCACAATGCACGAACTCCGAAACACCGGCGAGGATCCTGCAATAGATTTGGTATATGATTTTTAACATAATTTTGAATTTTGAGCAGACAGTGGTCGTTAAACATTCTCTTTTAGATTTCTAACTGCCGAGGGATTTTTAACGTCCGCAACATTGCACACGGACGTGCGATCTCTACTACCCAGAGTTCCGGGGAAATACCAGAACGTTAATGTGAAAAAATCCCATTCTCCCCCGTGATTTGAACCCGCGACCCCCAGAACTCGAGACGGAAATCTTACATCGAAACCATTCATGTATAATGGATGCCCTGCTAGAGGGAAACCACAAGGCGGGCAGTACGGCAGAACACTGCAGCTCTGTAGTATAACATTGTGTATGGACACAGACATGAGTAGGCAAGTCATGCTGCTTTAGATGGTTGTACAGTGGGGCTGTCTGTTCCATTCGATATAACAAAGTTCCTAATGAAACACAACAGGAAGAGCGCATATATGATTTCAGTTTCCAGCAGGAACTATTGTTGTCATATCTTGCTACTTTGTGAGTTACGAGAGAAAAGTTATACTAATTTACTTACAAGACAGTAAAATGTGCTTATTGCAAACTTCATGGCAGTCATAATTGCAGACACAATGTAAGACACATTTGTTTAGATGTAAATAGTTGAATCCATAATTGGAGACATCAATTGAAACACAATTTGAGACGCAATTAGAGACATAATTGGACACGTAATTGTAGACATAATTAGAGAAGTAATTAAAGCACAATTTGAGACGTAATTTGAGACGACATTTGATACATAATTGGAGACTTAATTGGATACATAATTGTAGTCATAAATTAAAGTACAATTTGAGACATATTTTCAGACGTAATTTGAGGCATAATTGGAGACGTACATTAAAGCAACATTTGACGCGTAATTTGAGAAATATTGAGGACAAGATTGGATACATAAAATAAAGCAAAATTGGACACCGTATTTTGGAGACATACGTTAAAGCACAATTTGAGACATAACTTGAGACATCTTATTTTCGTCGGCTCTATCAATATATTCCATGCTTCTTTTTTGTTCTTCCCTGTCTGTTATAGCCAAACAAATGTTTGGTTAGGGGTGGGAGGGCAATGTGTTTCACAGATCATGGTCTATCCATTTTATTTTTCTCTCCTTATTGTTCAGTTGCAATTAATGTGGCCCAGTTATATTGCGCAATCCTTCTCTTCTTTTTATTTCTGGCAGTGTGACAAGAATATACATAAGCCGTTGTGCTTACAGAGCTTGCGAGAGAGAAGTACTTGTGTAGCGTCGTGAATTCGGTGGCTCTAGTGCAAACACAGACAGCCGATCGTGGACACGGTGTGGACAAAAATAAAAAAAAACAATTTCTCCAGGCAGACATAAAAAACAATTTCTCCAGACAGACATAAAAAACAAACATATAAACAAGTCAGTTAATCACGCGGGTGTTTTATAAACAGAGTCCACTAAAGGGCGCATGCAGACAAACAAGGAATAATATAACCAGACGGTTTGGCAAACATGGACGTACAGACAGGAGGGGCAAACAAGCTGAGGGATATATAGTGAGTTGGATCCACAGGAAGTGCGTTAAGGAGGTAATGAAGCAGAAAAGAGACACATGTACTGTGAAGCAAGCAGATAGCAGATCAAAAAATCAGTAAGGCAATTTGACAGAGGAATACACTAGTAGGGGTGTCCGCAGACAGCGGGGCTTATGAAGCAGAGCCTACAAGACAGAAAGAAGCTAAACAGTTAAGGAGTTTAAATAGAAAATAGTGAAGAAACAAGAAAGAATAAAAAATAGCGAGGAAGGCAAGAAAGAGTAAGAAAATAGTGAGAAAGATATGAAAGGAGAAGACGATGGTGATGAAAATAAGAAAGAGTGAGAAAATAATGAAGACAAGAAAGAGGAAGACAACAATAAAAAAGACAAGAAAAAGGAAGAAAATAGTGAGGAAGACAAGAAAGATGACAAGAATAGTGTGGAAAATAAAGAGGAAGAAAACAGAAAGGAAAACATGAAAGAGGAAGTAAATAGTGAGGAAGACAAGGGAGAGGAAGAAAACAGTAAGGAAGACAAGAAAGAGGAACAAAATAGTGAGGAAGACAAGAAAGAGGAAGAAAACAGTAAGGAAGACAAGAAAGAGGAAGAAAATAGTGGGGAAGACAAGAAAGAGGAAGAAAACAGTAAGGAAGACAAGAAAGAGGAAGAAAATAGTGAGGAAGACAAGAAAGAGGAAGAAAACAGTAAGGAAGACAAGAAAGAGGAAGAAAATAGTGAGGAAGACAAGAAAGAGGAAGAAAATAGTGAGGAAGACAAGAGTGTGAAAGTTTCAAACATGGAAAATTGTTGGTAAGACAAGAACAAGGGAGCTTTTACAACATATAATTTATGAGGTATGGGGGAGGGGACGGGGAAAGGCGTGGGTGGGGGTGGGGGAACAAAAGGCGATAAGTTCAAAAACACAGAAACTGATGGAGTAACATGAACAAAAGTTGAGAATAAAAGAGTAGAGAAGTCCAAAAGTATGGAAAATAATGGAGAAGACAAGTAAAGTCGTTTAAACACACGGAAACTAGTGCAAAAACACACAAGAGATCGTGGTCTTCAAAACTTAGAAAATATTAGCGAAAATAAGAGTTAGGAATGTTAAAAAAAAATCTAATTGTGGAGCTCGCAAAAGGAGAGACGTTCAGCAACATGGAAAATGCCGAAGACAAGAGAAGAGAAGAAGCTAAACAATAAGGAGAAGGAGCTGTAGAGTAAACAAACAATGAGGCAGACAGAAGAGCAGACAAACGGTTTGGTAAACAGATAAACGGAAAAAACTGACAAGCAGAGGCGAAATCATTTGGATACTCTTGCAGATAGACAGACGGGGAACAGCACTGGACGATTGGGGTAAATAAGCATATCAAAACAGACACTGAGACAAGCCAATAAACAAACAAGTGAGACAAACGGACTAACATTTCGCAAACACAAACAGTAGTTCAAATAATCAGAAAGGACGGACGGAAAGCCGAGAAGCCAACTACTAGGCACATAAAAGATTGTAACTGGCACTCCAGTTCTCCCACGCCATTGAAGCACTTGAAATGTCCACCTCAATACATTTTCAGACGAAATGACGCCATCTGTTCCAGCCTTTGTCCAATAAAGCAATTACGTGGCTATAATTTAACCACTAAACATTTCGGTGAACATTTCACACGCTTTTCCTGGCCAACCTTGCCTAAATCAATCTTTTTTAAATGTCCATCTAAGAGGTTCTATGGTTCTAGTAATCAATTATTTTAAACATTCAAACCAGGGGGACGGCGTGGCCTAGTGGTTAAGTGGCACGGCTCACGACCCGAAGGTGCTAGGTTCGATCCCCATCACAGCACCGGCCGTTACCCCGGGGAAGCAAACCCTTAGAAAATGCAGGAGGAAGCAGACCCTTACATAAAATGCATGCTGAAGTCGGATGCACTGGGCCGACAGGCGCAAAATAAAAACCACGGTGCAACGCACACCGCCTTGGGGATTTGAGAGAAATAAGGCGAACGAAAAAACAAAAAAACAAAAAAAAAACAAACCATTCAAACCAACAGTCGTCTCTTCCACTGGGTCAATAGTTCATTTGGCCCTCTGACTATTTGTCCAATTGTAAGTTTATCCCACTGTCTTTTCCTTCATTGCATATTCGTCCAACTGTCTTTTTCCGAACTCTTCTAATCATTATACTTCTTCTTTGCTATGCCGATTTTACAATTGCTTACAATACATAGGAAAAATCAGCAAAGATGGCGCCGGACAGGACGGGGGTCTAACTTTTCTCTTGTATTTTAGTCCATTATGGTCACGGATTTTACTGTAATTCACACCAGTCGACGACCTACACTTGTGCACTCGGAAACGTGTTGTTGTACTCCTTTTGGATTTGTTAGTTCGTTCATTGTGTGGTGTATTTTTCCGTCCGATTATCCTGGCATGTTCACCGGATATATGTAATAGTATTTCGGTTACCATGTGTCGTATTTTCACTGTCCGGTGCACACGGCTGAACTTTACGAGATTGACACACTTTGTCCAATGTGCAGACAATGTCGATTTTGATGTGGCTGTGAAATGTACATATGGAACAATAATGGACTAAAACACATCGCCCGGAAAAGTTTGGGCCCTGCTTGGTTAGCAAGATGCCCAAGACACATCACTCACACACTGAGTGATCTCCTACGATCTATTTGCAGTTACGGGAAGGACAAGATACAAGCTGGATGTATACAAACTCTGCAGAATCTTCTAGACCAGTATAATGACGTTAAGTTAGGTTAGGTCAAGTTATTTCTTTTCAATATTAACGCAGTGGATCCCTTTCCACTCAAATACACATGGGAGAGAGGACAGACAGACTGGCTAAGAAGAAATCAAATCAAAACGAAAACAATACACACCACCAACAATTCTTCAAACAATCAACTCTCTCTTTCAACAACCCTCTGCAAAACTCCGTTCAGAGCTTTCACCCCCATCGTCTAAAACTTTGAGACGGATAACTCCCTTTCCTGTGAATAAAGGGAAAGCAGGCCACACAAAAATCCAAATTTAGGGTAGTCTACCCTTAACTTCATCTGAAAGTGACGAAGAAGAGTTAACATTTGTCATCGATAAGATGTCTTTTAACATCTTAAGGTGCGAGATACAATCCAACAGCTTGTTGTTGTTCAGTGCCAGACAATAACGCCTTTTTTTAGGTAGAATCATAAACCAAATTGCGTTGTGCCTTATCGTTAGAACAGACAATATATTGCTAGAAAGCTCATTGTCCATTGGACAGAGATGTGCCGACAAGCTCAAATATATGTAGTTAAAAAATGCTTGCTGAAGTCGGATGTGTTGGACCGAAAGGTGCAAATATCGCAGTCAAGCTGTAAACTACGGCACAACGCATTCCGTTCTGTGGACTACATTCTGCTACTTAAGCTCTTTCAGGGTTTGGTAGCAGGAGATTGAGAACGAACGAAGCAGCCAAAGCAACAACAACAAAAAAAAATTGAAATAATACGTTTTTATTTCCAAGTGCACTAAAGCGTATACGCTGCTAGGGTTAATTATGAAAGTAATATTTTGGCGCCTTTGAAAAGTTGGACCGAGTTTCTTGGAAAGATAAGAAAACAAATAGTGAGGATCAGAAAGAAATCAAGGTGGAGGAGACGTTTCTGGCGGAAATAAAAGGCAGAAAAAAAAACCCAAAATATTTTGGTCATGTCAAGAAAAACGACAGTCTGTTGAAGGCTTTATTTTAGGGAAGAGTGGAGGGCAAAAGAACCAGATGGCGGCAGAGGTATAGATGGACAGACAACGTCATGATATGGTCGGAACACAGTCTGACTGAGTGTACCGACCTGACACGGGACAGACAGCATCCCTTACCGGCAAACTCTGATGCGGAGACAACACGTGATTATAATGATGAATGTACTGTTGGAATTTGATTGGCCGATCGAATCATGTGATATAATAATTAGTTTAGGTCATTTGAGGAGCTGCGGGGTTAATGATGACTCTTTTTATTCTCAACAAATTCTCAAAAAATTCTTCTAAAATACTTCCAAAAACATAATTTAAGTGTATTGTCCTCGGATTTGTACGTGTTATGGTAGTTAAAATCTCCTGGTTATCGGGAAGTGTCTGAATTTGCAGGCACAAGATTTGACCCTAAAATCATGCATACATACATACTAACACAGAAAAATTAGTCGCATGTCCTTTGCAGAACCTCGTTCCACTACAATTGCCAACCTATTTGACTGTTATAAATTTCTTGGCAAATGTGCAGTACGGTAGGTTGCCATTATTTTCCATACGTGGAGGAGCGAAAAAAAAACCATATCTGCCAAACTGGATACGAGGGGGATTTGAATCGGCTGCGCTGGGATTGTAAAACTGACGCTTCAACTCTTGGCCATGCAGCCTATACATACTAACAAGTGAAGTTAAATATAAGGTATTAAAAATACGTTTGGCAATAAGAGATGAAATAGTAACATTTCAAATACAAACAGGGCACTCTAGACTGACAAAAAAACACACAAAAAACAACATTATTATAATCAGAACACACACGCTCGGGACAGCGCGAAGACAACGAACAAACAGTGAAAATTGTTCCCCAATTCTGATAGCACAACGAAATGAATGCAATCTGGTAGCATACCACTTCGCAACTCAATATTGAGATAAATTGCACGGCTACAAGAGAAGCACACGACAGACTGCTACGTGTATTTGAGAAGAACATGTGGTTATTTAAATGCTGCAGACATAAATACGATTATAACTACGGCGCAAGTAAGAACAACAATACAATATCAAAACACTAGATTTTATAGGTACAATATTTTGTTTATACTAAGAAATGTTTTGTTTTGGGACTCTAGGAATGTATTTTTTTAATTTTGATGTTTCTTTGGTGAATTGGTGGTATTTGCGTTTTTTTCCTTAGACTTAAACTTAACGTTTTATATTGGTTTAGAAGGCTCTCCACAGTCTGCAAACAACCAGTTTCTTTTACATTTCCTTTCTCTAAAAGCTATGTGCATCCAATCTATTCTTAAATGCATAAAATGTCCCTGTCTCCACTATTTCCTGTGGCAATGGAATCCAAGCATTCACCACTCTCTGACTAACTAAATATTTCTTAATATCTAATCTGGACCTTTTATTTGGTAATTTGATGAGCTACTCTATCAAAGACCTTAGTAAAATTTAGATAAATAACATCCACTGGCTTCCCTTCATCTATCATTTTAGTAACCTATTCCATAAATTCTAATAGATTTGTTAAACACTCTTTCCCTCTAGTAAACCCATGCTGACTATTTCTAATTACACTTGTCTAAATGCATTACAATGGTTTCTTTGATTAGTTACTCTAACAGTTCACAAACTATGCTCATTAAATTCAACTGTCTTTAATTTGCTGGGTTTGATTTTTTTTTCCTTTTTAAATAAGGGAATCACTCCTGCATCTTTCCAATCACCTGTAGCAATCTCTTTTGCAAGTGATTGAGCATATAATATAACCGATGATTTCGCTAGTTGGTCTCTAATTTCAAACAGCAATTTTGGATGCATCTTGCCCTGGTCATTTATCCACTTTCAACCACTCCAGTTTTTAAACAAACACACACACACACACACGCACGCACACACGCACCCACCCACGCATGCACCCCCACCCCCCACACACACACGCACACACGCGCACGCACGCACGCACGCACACACACACACACGAGACGATTTCAAATGAAACCGGACCTAACTGCGTCAAGTGAACATACGTACGATGCGCATTATGACGTCACTTCTGGTGTAAAGAGCACATACCAACCGTGATGTTTGCAAAATTTCATTATCCTCCGACTCATAGTTTCCTCAGCATACTGTTGAAAACATGGCGGGTTTGATACGGAATCCGTCTAGATTTGATCAGCAAGCGGGGATTCAGTTTCTAACAGCTGAAGGATGTCGACCAGTTGACATTCATCGCAGATTGCGGGCAGTGTATGGTGACAAATGTGTGTCAAAGACAACAGTGATGAACTGGAGAATGATGTTTAAAGAAGGACGTGAGTTAACGCAAGATCTTCCGAGACCAGGTCAGGCACATATTGTTGCGTCAGAAGGCGCCATAGCCACAATTGATGCAGCAATTCGGGTGGACCGTAGCCGGAGCCTACATTCGCAACACTTGCGTCACCATACATTGTCTGCATTCTGAGATGAATGTCAACTGGTCGACATACTTCAGCTGTTAGAAACCGAATTGCCGCTGTCTGATCATATCTGGAAGAATTCCGTATCATACCCGCCATGTTTTCATCGGTCTGCTGAGAAAACTATGAGTCGAAGGATAATGACATTTTGCAAACTTGACGGTTGGTATGTGCTGTTTACATCAGAAGTGACGTGACCATGCGCGTCGTACGTATGTTCACTTGGTGCAGTTAGGTCTGGTTTCATTTAAACACGCATCGTATATACACACATATATACACATCAATAACATCTGGTTAACACAACTTTCTTTCGATAAATACTACATATTGTATGAACGTGTATGAAGCACTACAATATATCACAAGTATGTTCACTTGATGCAGTTAGGTCTGGTTTCATTTGAACACGCCTCGTATATACATACATAAATATGTATATATACATCAATAACATCTGGTTAACACAAGTTTCTTTCGATAAATACAACATAATGTATGAACGTGTATGAAGCGTCTCAACACATTTCATGACCCATGTACAAATATATTCTCTCGAAACAGTTTACTTGTTTCCAAACAATTTGTCTAAGTTAATTATTTTTATTTTTATCTGGATATATTTTTGGTTTCTATTATGGCTGCTGCTTTGTTTTGTATTCCGAATGAAATTATTCTCATATTTTGCAATTTTCGTTGACAAATTCGAACACTATATTTGTCTTTGTGTATACAAATTGACAGATTCACATCCACGAATGATTGAACAATGCAGATGCTCGGAAAATCAATTATTCTTTGTCAATGATTGTTCCTAGATAGCCAGACAGGCAGGGAACTGCAAAGCCATTTTCTGTAAATCTGTCCAAATTTATGCGTGCAATAGTCTCTATTGACAATTGTGTGTTTCTATTGTCAAAGTGAAGACAACTTTGTGACACAAAACTATTGTTCCTGCATACGCATTTCAATGATAAGTAATAATTTACTTGTCTGTCTGTTTGATTGCCAATTTGTCTGTCTGTCTATCTCCCGTTCAGTCAGTTAGTCAGTCAGTCTGTTTATATGTCTGTCTCACTGCTTGTCTGTCAGCTTGTATGTGGTAAAGTAAAGTAATGATTCCATTTCACGTGATGCGGCGTATGAGAAATATAGTGATAGTCCCATATTATTTGGTGACCGACGGCAGATTATTGGTGATGGAGGCAGCATCACGCCGGCCGTCATTACTTCCTAAATTTGCTCTGGTACACAATATCTGAGGCTGGGTGAACCCTAGGTCCGGTTTCCGATAGGACAAAAAAATCCCTCACCAACTGTGGATTGGACCATATTCACTATTGTTGGAAGTCAGTTAACTAACCACTGTATGCGTATTCCTATTTATAAATGACTGTTTGTCTGCCTCTTCTCCGTCTATATATAAACTTGTCTGCTGTCTGTCTGTCCGTCCGTTCGTCTGTGTCCGTCCGTTAGTCTTTATTCCTACAATCAATCCCAAGACTGGGAGAGGAAGGTTTTTGTAACTGGTGGGTGGCAGTTGGGAGTCAAGATCGAAGTATGCCTGTTTCCAATTATATTGTTCTTTTCTTTTCTGTTTACAAGAATAGACTCCACTGATCTCAGTGCATACACATAGCCACCTCGTCCGTCTCAGTAAATGGCGATCAGTGTGGATACGTTTGGCTTCTGTAGCTAATTGGTTGTATCAACCCTGCTCCATTTCCTTTGACGCATCTCCTGTAGCATTCATTTGATTTCAAAGCTTTGTATTCTGTGAATTACGGATTCATCTATCGTACTATCATCATCCATCAGTCGGTCATTGGTAGACTTCAAAATGTCATCCTTATCTATGTCCAATGTGCATATAATACGGGCCCTTAATCTCAGCATGACGAGGCCAGTAGATCCACACCAGCCCTTGAGGCCGTTACAGCCCCTATCCATTCATTCCTTAGCCAGCCCTTCTGTGCATTCAGAAGTAACAAAGACCTTCAAGTGTTAGACATTAAAGTACCGAAAGACGGATTCAAAAGGAAGAGGTTGAGAATGTCGTTTTTGACAATCAGATATCCGGCTCTGTAGATCGTCATCATGTACTCGCCTGGTTCTCCTTGAAACACAGGACCGCATTAGATGCTCTCCGTCTCTTTCTATTCTGCGCCTCTGTATGATTTCTGTCCACCAGACCCTTATTGAATTGACTTCATCGTTTACCGTTTGCTGCTAGGTGTTCGTTGACATTACTACTTGTCTTTTGTTATATGGATTCCAATCCAACGCTTGTCTGATTATGGTTTCCGACTTCTTCCTGAGATATTTTTCTATCCATCCGTACCATCTCCCCCCCCCCCCCCCCTTCCCCATCTCTTCCCCCCCCCCCCATTTTATACAGTGCTAGTTTTTGTCGTGTTAGTTCCTACATATCTGTGCTTGTCATTACCTCTGGCTATCTGATATGAAGTTTATGATGCATGCACTTGTTAACGAAAATCTGATACACTTTCTTGGAATACTTGGAATACTTGGAATCCTGGAATTCAAACAGGCATGGTAATTTATGTTACAAGGTAGCCGAAGGCTTCGGCTATACTTAGTACGTATATTAAAATTTCCTTCGCCTTTCCAGGCCTCGGTGAAGGTATAAATAATTTGGGTAGATTAAAAAAAAAATTGAAATTTGAATCTTGTCCAGACAGCGGCCGCTAAGCCTACTCTTTTCTTCTTCTTCTTTTTTTTCTTCTTCTTCTTCTTCATCTTCTTCTTCTTCTTCTTCTTCATCTTCTTCTTCTTCATCTTCTTCTTCTTCTTTGCGTTCGGTTTCGTATGCCCGTTTTATGCGACCAGATGGGCTTCATCCATGAAGTGACACGTCAGTCGCAGGTCCTCAATGGTTCCCCACAGTTTGTAGTTTGGGATGGATCCTTTCGAGGCTTGGGATCCGGCGCTGCTTCCACCTGGTGGCAGTCGACGGAGGTAGCCCCATATCTTGTTATATCTGAGCATACTTATTAACCGTAAATGCGTACATGTCCTTTTCCATTTCTGGGTACCCACGCCATTCTGGCCGGCATGTTCCGTCTTCGGTAGGGGAAGTTTTGGAGTCTTCCTATCCTGTCCCGGATCATCCAAACACTGTCTGCCGGGCTTCAGTTGCTTTTCTTTTAACCAGGGTGTGACCTTGGTTGGGATCGGGTCATGTCCACGCGCCGTTGGGCCCAGGTTCTGCCGCACCTGACGTAGGGGTCACACTCCCCCGAGGGTTTCTGTTTGGGTTACCTCACCCATAGCCTGCTATTTTATCCCTTCAGGCATCGGGAGTCCGGTTTGTCAGCGCCGGATTCTCGCTGTTCGCCATTGCCGTGTTAGTTTAAACGGGAAGCACCGGACCCAGCTAGTGGACCGCTCGAGAAGGTACGGTTGGCTTGATTGACAAAGGCTGTACGTCAGCATAGGCATTTCTATTTTTTTTTAGTGAGACCTGTACCAATCATTACTCCCCCTACTCTTTTCGATTGACAACTGCCACGGAATTTTTAACCCTCGATTTCCGGCACCCGAGGCGGACACCTTACCTTGAGACCACTGGGTTCCCCACCCAAGGCGACCAGCTTACCTCGAGACCACTGGGTCCCCCACCCGATGTGGACATCTTACCTCGAGACCACTGGGCCCCCCACCCAAGGCGAACACCTTACCTCGAGACCACTGGGTCCCCCACCCGAGGCGGACACCTTACCTCGAGACCACTGGGTCACCCACCCGAGGGGGATACCTTACCTCGAGACCACTAGGTCCCCCACCCGAGGCGAACACCTCACCTCGAGACCACTGGGTCCCCCACCCAAGGCGAACACCTTACCTTGAGACATGTGAGTGATACCCTTAGTCGCATTTATTGACTAGGAGTCATAAGGCAAGACCGACTCTAGATTAGTTTCAACTCTGTATATTCTGTTCTATCACTGGCAATGTCTGTTGCTTCTCCTATAAATGAATGTACCACCATATGTATACATCTCCTTGAAGGTCTGATTAATCACTCACTTCACGGCAAAGATATGGGGGTTCAACTTTCGCAACCGGGATCGAAGATGTAGCAATGAATGAGCTGACAGTAGGAAGTGACTCATAGCTGGCTGTTGGCATCAGGGTCAGCAAATCATAGCTGGCCAAGACTCTATTCCGTCTCCAAGGGCGGGTCTAGTTTTACACTACACTAGTGTAGTCTGGCTAAATGATATGGATCACAGAGGTCAAGCCAGGAAACCCCCCATCTCCCCCCACCCCCCCCACCCCCATAGGCAACTTCAATCAGATGACATGCGTAAATGCTCAGATATCACATCCTCGCTGTAAACTACAACACAACGCCACATACCCTGTTATCGGGTACACTGCGATGAAGTGATTCCGATTCAGTATATTTCACCTCACAATAAGTACTTTTCGCTCTCAGCATAGTGATAGAGCGCTATCGTCTCAAACGAAAGGTACCCAGGTTCGATACCTGTTATCGACACGCAAGCACCTACCAAGCTCTTAATGGGCACCCGACTAACTGTTAGTGATGGAAAGGCAGCGATGAAAAAATTCAGCAATAGAGGAAACTGGTCCCTTTACTTCATATTAAACTGCTACGTCCTACTGGTTGATTTTAAAAATGTGAACACGGATGAGGCCCTTCTGACATTGATCTCCCCATCTTGTCAACACATTTCTGAAATCTATCCCATGAGCACTGCGGACCCCCGGATGTACTTTTCTGGATTGGAACTTTTGCTATGACATCTGTAATTCTCTCTATGCGATCTTGGCTTGGTAGCATAAACACGTTCTTTTACTATACTCCACAGTAAAAAAATATCATAAGGCGTAAGATCTGGAGAGTGTGCTGGTCATTGTAGAGGTTCTCCTCTGCCAATCTACCTGCGTTGAAATGATTTGTCAAGATTTGCACAGGCATTCCGAGCAAAGGGGAGTGGAGCACCATTCAGCTGAGAGCAACCTATTAGCAGGAATCGAAGTGATAGATTGTACTTTTCATAGTTCCCCAGCATACGTATAATGTCCTCACTGGACACTGCGTCTCTGTAACAAAATAAATGTGGTCCTAACATTTCTCTCGCAGTGATTGCACAACCAGACATTGATATTAATACTGGCTCGTTCGTATCTACGCACAAATAGGGGATTCTCATTTTTCCAGAAGACACAGTTATGTCAGTTCACTGACGCCAACGGCTCTCTCGTCACTGAATACTACTAGTCGATGAATGTCGAGACCCCTATTCTCTTTCTAAAATGAGATATTTCAAGCATTTACACGAGCAAATGTGTCTGCATGAAATATGGCCACATTCAAAAATCATGATTTAAGATTCTCCATACAGTTATTTGGGAAGACCACGCTCAGCAGTGACTCGTCGAGTTGATTTTTGTGGGCTACCCAAAAACGCCTCTTGCGTACAAACTATGTTAGCAAGGGATCGTCCTGTTCGTAGTCGACCGCTATTTTACCAGTAATTGATTAACTGAACTGGTCCTGACGAAACTGGTATCTTCTTCTTCATCTTCTTCATGGTACGCAGTCATACATCAACCTGTATTTTTTCGAAAAAAGCAGCTGTCATCCTGAGACTGTCGATACTGCCATAGAGCTTGTCTAGTGTTGCCACTGGTGATGGCCACATCTGCTCTCTCTGATCCTCGTATGTCGGGCAGTTTTGCAGCAAATGCTCAGCGGTCATTTTCCCGGTACCACATGGGCATTCGTCAGTGCTACCTATCTTCAATTTGTTGAATAGGTGGTACCTGAGTCTATTGTGGCCAGTGCGAAGTCTGAAGACCACGACCTGCTCTCTTCTGTTCAACTGGTAATAGGCATCGTTTTTTGTGTAGCCAGTATGTTCGGTTTCCCATTTGGTCATGTATCTAGCTCTAATAAGCCGTTTTGACTCTTCGTATGTCATACTAGTATCTGATTGTGGTAGTCTTGCACCTTCTTTTGCCAGTTAGTCTGCCTCCTCGTTGCCTTGGATGTTACAGTGGGATGGAACCCACTGTACCACTACCCTTTTTGGTGCAGACTGCTGGCATAGTTGACAGAGTACTGCTCTTAAATCATTAGTTCAGTATTTTTCTGGCTTTTAAGTGCTGTGACTACGGCCAGGGCATCTGTAAGCAGGACTATAAGCTTTCATTCCTTTTACCTGTCACCATTTCTTCCACTGCCGCCCTCAGTGCGTCTGCCTCTGCTCTGAAATTGCTTGTGTATTTTCCAGTAGCGAATGACAGTGTTATTTTTCTGCCATTTGGTAGGTTCAGAAGTGCTCCTGCCCCTCCGTTCTGTGTTGTGTTTCTTACAGAACCGTCGGTGTATGCATGGGTCCAGTCCATGCTTGGGTAGTTTTTCGTTATGTAGCTAAGGGTAGTAGCTCTTCTTTCTTTTTCAGTCTGGCAGTTTTTGTGTTCAATACCTGGTATATTGTCTATCATCTCTGGAAATATATGCTGCCTCCAGGTAGGTTTTCGTACTGTAGGGATGGGCTTTGGTGTTGTTAGTGCGTTCATGGGGTCTTCGTGCATCTTTGCTTTGGCTATTTCTGCAAAGTTTCTCCGCTTTAGTTTCCCATTTCCGAAATTGTTTAGTCTCTGGTGCATTGGATGGTCAGTCAGTCTTCTGAGTTTCTCTGCTTGCTGCTGGGCTCTGCAGTCTCTTCTGTCGGTCATGGATTGCAGTTTTGTAATCTTTTCAAGTTCTACAATTGGCGTTGACTTCATGTCTCCTGTTATAACTCTCATGGCTTGGTTTTGGAGTTTGCTAATTTTATCGAAGTTCGCCTTTGCTGCTGTTGTCCATGCCGCCATACTCGAGAACTGGTCTCACTCTTCCAGTGTACAGTTCCTTTAGTATAATTTCGTCTGCTCTCGTCACTGAATACTAATAGTCGAATGAATGTCGTGACCCCTATTCTCTTTCTAAAATGAGATATTTCAAGCATTTACACGAGCAAATGTGTCTGCATGAGATATGGCCGCATTCAAAGATCATGATTTAAGATTTTCCATACAGTTATTTGGGAAGACCACGCTCAGCAGTGACTCGTCGAGTTGATTTTTGTGGGCTACCCAAAAACGCCTCTTGCGTACAAACTATGTTAGCAAGGGATCGTCCTGTTCGTAGTCGACCGCTATTTTACCTGTAATTGATTAACTGAACTGGTCCTGACGAAACTGGTATAAACACAGTAAATCGAAAATAGCGATGGCGGATCGCTATTGAAGTATGCTCCATATAAATAGTGAGCGACTGAAATACCTGCATGCAATCCTTCTTCTTTGCTCCAAACTCAATTTGGTAGCTATCTTGAACCCCCCCCCCCCCCCCCCCCCCGCCCCCCTAAAAAAACCCAAAAAAAAACCAAAAAAAAAACAAACAAACAGAATTGCGAAAGATACTAGATACATTGCTAAATACGTGTTATGGCAATGCAGAGGTTGAATAAATTGAGAAACCTGTGACAGACGGAACACTAATAAAATGACGAAAGTCATTCTCGGTGGCAACGTACGGATGTGAAACATAGACCTCCACACACTTAAGAAAAAGGTTGAGTCTTTTAAAATGCCCCAATGAAAGTGCTCAAGATAGCATGGACAGCCGACAATAAAAATGCAGATATTCTAAAAGAACGGAATATCGAGAAAAACTGGTTAGTGAACAATATCTTGTCCAGAAAAGTGAACATGTTGACCAAAGTCAAACGTCATAATGGCATAGAAAGAACGATACTCTAGGGCATGGCACCTTGGAAAGTGGGACAGAGGCAGAAAAAGGAGAAGATGAACATAAGACATCACGGAAGTCCTGAAGATTGCAGCGGCAGTGACGGAAGTTCTGGCTAGAGATCAAGTCTAACAGATCGGCTAGAGATCAAGTCTAACAGATCGGCTAGAGATCAAGTCTAACAGATCGGCTAGAGATCAAGTCTAACAGATCGGCTAGAGATCAAGTCTAACAGATCGGCTAGAGATCAAGTCTAACAGATCGGCTAGAGATCAAGTCTAACAGATCGGCTAGAGATCAAGTCTAACAGATCGGCTAGAGATCAAGTCTAACAGATCGGCTGTTGTGAGAGCAACGTACTGTAAAAGACATGCTACATGATGATAAATGTTAACATTGTTAAAAATAACCTTTAACAATAATAGTTTTTATCATTTCCTCTCCAACAGTCAACAATAAGGCTTAATACGATATTTAATTAATTGTCCTATGGCTATTTTTAGTAAGGATTAACTGTGCTACTTTTTATCCTCACTCTCTCGTCTCGAGCTGCCCGACTCCAGTTGCAAGTCTAATATGATATTACATCTAGCTATTTTTACCTTTAATCACGGTGCACCGGCAATTGTTTAAAAAATGCTAACAGATTTATGTACCTTGATAGTACTCGGTCTCAAGTTATTCACATAGATGATGAGGTGAATACAAGAATAGCCAAACCAAGTACTGCAATTAGTAGACTTCATACTAAGGTGTGGGATAGATATGGATCAGAACTCAAACAAAAATAAAAGTCTACGCTGCAGTTGTTCAACCTATCGTCTTATATGCGCGTGAGACCTAGACCGCCTTTAGCTGTCATTTACGAAAATTAAACATCTTCCACGGGCACTGCTTGTGGAAACTATTGAGGATTAGATGGCATGACATGGTGGCAAATACAGATGTGTTATCGCGATCGGGTTATCAAGTATACACACCATGATATGTGCAGCACAGCTGAGATAGGCTGAGCATGTGGTACACATGTCAGATTAAAGTCTAACAAAAGAACTACTCTGTGGTGAACTCCAAAATGGTAAGAGGGTAAGCGGTGGGCAGCGGAATTGGTACAAGGAAACACTAAAGCGATCACTGATCCAGTGAGGTATTAACCATGATGACTAGGAAAGAATCGTCAACAATCGTACAGACTTTCGCAGCACTATTGCTGAGGGTGTTCAGAGACACGAGGCATCAAAAATAGTTGAGACTACCCATAGACGATCGCTCCACAAGTCGGCTCAGTCAAATTTCTTAAACCCCGGTGCAATGAGGTGTCTATTCCACTGTGCTACGTGCAACAGACATTTCAGAGCTCAGATTATCCTATTTAGCCATCTTTGACCTCATGCGAACAGTTAATATTGACAAAGTGGTCCTCATCGACTACGATAGACAAACAACTTATCTCCCTTTGTACATGACGTTCTAACTTTTTATTGTAAAAAGAGATCCCATAAAGGCAATGCAAAAATTAAACAATTACTCCCATTGTGCATGTCGTGAAAGACAGTTAAGAAGGAAGGGCATGAGGCTGGACACCTTATAATGTAGGGCAAGGTTGTATACCACTGCCAGAGGGTTTGCATGATTGAAACCAGAAGTAGTGTGAAGACACAGTTGTGTGACTTGCTACTGAAACTGGGTTACTCGAATCATGGTGTTCCATTGAGCAGATCGGTGTCTTCTTCGTGCATTGTCAGACGTCGACTTGAATTCTGGCTTGTATCTAGACCTAATAAACCTAGATCGGTGTCTGATTTCAGGAATCAGAATGTGTTTTTGTTATGTTCTGCAAATCCATTGGGCCAGCTATTAGAAAGTGCCTTCCTATATGTTCCCTGTTTTGCCTTTCAGACTTTCACTTGGCTATTAATAGTAGACTTGTGGGTGGTGCGGCTCATGGGTTTCCAACCGCCAGGTTTTTCCTTGCTGACATTTATCCTACGTAACAATGTAAGACATGTTCTCTGCCTTTTGGAGTCCTGGTAACTGTTCTCCTCCTCCTCCTCCTCCCTCCTTCCCCCTTCCCTCTGCTTCCCTCTTCCCTCTCCCTTCTCCCTTCTCCCTTCTTCCTTCTTCCTTCTTCCTTCTTCTTCTTCTTCTTCTTCTTCTTATTCTTCTTGTTCTTCTTCTTCTTCTTATTCTTCTTCTACTTCTTCTTCATCTTCTTCTTCTTCTTTTTCTTCTTATTCTTCTTCTTCTTATTCTTCTTCTTTTTCTTCTTCTTCTGCGTTCATTCTCAATCTCCCGCTACAAAGCCATGAACAGGGCTTTGCAAGTAGCAGGATGTAGTCCGGGAACGGATTTGCGTTGTGTCGCTAGTTTACAGTTTGACTGCGATATTTCCATCTATCAGTCCGACACATCCGTCTTCGGCATGCCTGGTAACTGTTAAACTGTACTTTTTGTAAGATGGTCTTGCTACAGTGCAGATTCAACCAACACTTCTAGAAGAGAACGTCGAAATAATAAATTATTTAGCCATTCCACATGTCTATGCACAATTTACTGTACTTGTACTTAGCAGCTTTTTGTTCTCCTTTGACGTTCGTTCTCAAACTCTCGCTACATAGCCATGAAATGGGATTTGCAAGTAGCAGGATGTTGTTCAGAGAACAAAATACGTCGTATCGTAGTTTAAAGTTTAACGGCGATATTTACACTATTCGGTCCGA
The DNA here is from genome assembly GCA_036924085.1 of Ariolimax columbianus. Taxonomy (NCBI): domain Eukaryota; kingdom Metazoa; phylum Mollusca; class Gastropoda; order Stylommatophora; family Arionidae; genus Ariolimax; species Ariolimax columbianus. The sequence continues at coordinate 67,376,184 of JAVGWX010000006.1, read as the reverse complement.
CACATCCGACGTCTGCTTTATTGCAGACTTATCTCGGGGTCAGGGAGTGGTGGTAGAGGAAGTTCTTGACAGCTCTGGTTTTCTGACTGCTGCAGCTCATGCACTGCTCAGCACCTTGATCTCACATTTAGCAACACGTTGTATGAGGCGTGTTCAAATGAAACTGGACCTAACTGCAACAAGTGAAGATACATATGATGCGCATGATGACGTCACTTCTGATGTAAACAGCACGTACCCGCTGTCAAGTTTGCAAAATTGCATCATCCTCCGACTCATAGTTTCCTCAGCAGACGGTTGAAAACAGGGCGAGTATAATTTGGAAATCCGTCCAGATATGATCAGCAAGCGGTGATTTGGTTTCTAACATCTGAAGGATGTCGACCAGCTGGCATTCATCGCAGAATGCAAGCAGTGTATGGTTACAAAAGTGTGGCGAACGTAAACTCCGGCGACGGTCCACCCGAATTGCTGCATCAATTTTGGCGATGTCATCTTTTTATGCAACAATATGCACCTGACCTGGTCTTGAAAGATTTTTCAATAACTCACGTCCTTCTTTAAACATCGCTGTCCTGTTCTTCACTGTTATCTTCGACACACATTTATCCCCATACACTGCCTGCATTATACGAGGAATGTCAACAGGTCAACATCCTTCAGCTGTTAAAAACCGAACCACCGCTCGCTGATCATCTCTGGACGGATTCCCTACCAAATCAGCCATGTTTTCAACGGTCTGCCAATGAAAACTATGAGTCGTAGGATAATGAAATTTTGCAAAGGTGACGGTTGGTATATGCTGTTTACATCAGAAGTAAGGTCATCATGTGCATTGTACACATATTCCCTTGGTGCAGTTAGGTCTGGATTTATTTGAACACGCCTCGTAATATACCAATAATTTCATTTGTGTATTCATTTATTTCAATATTACTGCATTCGCATGCTTTTTGTTTTGGCCATTCAGATGGTTTAAATGAGGTTTTTTCCCGCTCGGATTATCTGAACAAATGAGTTTCACGTTAATATTGCTATGGACAGGGACACCTTGTCCCAACGTCACATAACATTATCTGAACGCGTTTGTTAGCTCTTGTTTAGATCCATATAAAGTGTACAATTATGCGGCCTCAGCGAACGAAGCATTTTCCTCACTTTGTGCCGGGCACATAAAGAGACGTGGATAAACCATTTCGTATAGGTGTGCTCATCTGGTAATCTTGATTGTCTTTGGATTCTGTTAAGGTGATTGTTGTTGTTGTTGTTGTTTCGAATGCCCACAAGGAGTAGGTTTACTCGTTTGTGCGCCTTGAAAAGGACGCTAAGTGGCGGGTTGCACTATCTTGCCGCAAATCTCGAATGTGCTTATAAAGGTGACTCGGGGTCCTGCAGGCGGTTGTGCTATGCTTGGCTTCAAATGCGTGTCACTCACTACCACGGGGATTACGTAAATCAATATCACCTAGTTAGTCAGGCTGCCATGAAAACAGTCCGTTTCAAGGGAGGGCTTCAAGGAAGCCGAGGTGAGGGTCATGGCCAGTATATTTTGCCTGAGACTGACTAACATGTCTGATCAGTATATCTTGCCTGAGCCGACTAACATATCTGATCAGAATGTTTTGCCTGACCCTGACTAACATATCTGACCAGTATACTTTACCTGACCCTAACTAACATATTTGACCAGTATATTATACCGGACCCTAACTAATATATCTGACCAGTATATTTTACCTGACCCTAACTAACATATATGACCAGTATATTTTACCTGACCCTAACTAACATATCTGACCAGTATATTATACCTGACCCTAACTAACATATCTGACCAGTATATTATACCGGACCCTAACTAACATATCTGAACAGTATATTTTACCTGATCCTAACTAACATATCTGACCAGTATATTTTACCTGACCCTAACTAACATATCTGACCAGTATATTATACCTGGCCCTAACTAACATATCTGACCAGTATATTTTACCTGACCCTAACTAACATATCTGACCAGTATATTATACCTGACCCTAACTAACATATCTGACCAGTATATTATACCTGACCCTAACTAACATATCTGACCAGTATATTTTACCTGACCCTAACTAACATATCTGACCAGTATATTTTACCTGACCCTAACTAACATATCTGACCAGTATATTATACCTGACCCTAACTAACATATCTGACCAGTATATTATACCTGACTCTAACTAACATATCTGACCAGTATATTATACCTGACCCTAACTAACATATCTGACCAGTATATTTTACCTGACCCTAACTAACATATCTGACCAGTATATTATACCTGACCCTGACTAACATATCTGACGAGTATATTTTACCTGACCCTAACTAACATATCTGACCAGTATATTATACCGGACCCTAACTAATATATCTGACCAGTATATTTTACCTGACCCTAACTAACATATCTGACCAGTATATTTTACCTGACCCTAACTAACATATCTGACCAGTATATTATACCTGACCCTAACTAACATATCTGACCAGTATATTATACCGGACCCTAACTAACATATCTGAACAGTATATTTTACCTGATCCTAACTAACATATCTGACCAGTATATTTTACCTGACCCTAACTAACATATCTGACCAGTATATTTTACCTGACCCTAACTAACATATCTGATCAGTATATTATACCTGGCCCTAACTAACATATCTGACCAGTATATTCTACCTTACCCTAACTAACATATCTGACCAGTATATTATACCTGGCCCTAACTAACATATCTGACCAGTATATTTTACCTGACCCTAACTAACATATTTGACCAGTATATTATACCTGACCCTAACTAACATATCTGACCAGTATATTATACCTGACCCTAACTAACAAATCTGACCAGTATATTATACCGGACCCTAACTAACATATCTGACCAGTATATTTTACCTGACCAGACATTAGTCTTCCTCTCCTCAGGGGATTGTTAAATGTTTGGTTCATAGCCGACAAATGATGGCCTTGTTTCTTCTTGCGAGTTAAAACGTGCTTTCATTTGGAATTATTCTTGTTCTCTTTGCATCAATTGTTGAATCATATGTCCAACATTATATGTGGCTCTTCCAATCAGGTTTTAGGATAGCCTGATCCCAGTCATTTGTTGAATCATATGTCCAACATTATATGTGGCTCTTCCAATCAGGTTTTAGGATAGCCTGATTCCAGTCATTTGTTGAATCATATGTCCAACAATATATTTCAGTCTCATAACCATATTTTGTGAAAACTTAATTCAAATCATTTGTTGAATCATATGTCCAACATTATATGTGGCTCTTCCAATCAGGATTTAGGATAGCCTGATCCCAGTCATTTGTTGAATCATATGTCCAACAATATATCAGGCTCTCCTAACCAGGTTTTAGGATGGCCTAATTCCAGTCATTTGTTGAATCAGATGTCCAACGTTATATCTGGCTCCCCTAACCAGGTTTTAGGATCGCCTGATTCCAGTCATTTGTTGAATCATATGTCCAACAATATATTTCAGTCTCATAACCATATTTTGTGAAAACTTAATTCAAATCATTTGTTGAATCATATGTCCAACATTATATGTGGCTCTTCCAATCAGGATTTAGGATAGCCTGATCCCAGTCATTTGTTGAATCATATGTACAACAATATATCAGGCTCTCCTAACCAGGTTTTAGGATGGCCTGATCCCAGTCATTTGTTGAATCATATGTCCAACAATATATCAGGCTCTCCTAACCAGGTTTTAGGATGGCCTGATCCCAGTCCTTTGTTAAATCATATGTCCAACATTATATCTGGCTCCCCTAACCAGGTTTCAGGAAAGCCTGATTCCAGTCATATGCAGTGTAGTTTTACGGCTATATTTTTTACGCTGTGAGGTTCCCAGCGTCGGACCACCTTATTTTTTCGTCTCTTATGGAATACAATGAAGAAAATAGTTCCGTTCTTTTCTATTTGCATCGGAAACATATCCATCATTTGGATTAGGGCTCATTATAAATGTCTGCAGGCAAGGGAATTTTATCAGAAAAATTTAAGTAATTAACCTTCTTTTTTGTGTGTATTTCAAAGCACATGCTTCTAATCTGAACTAATGTCCACTGAACGGCTAGAGCTTTTGCTTTTGTCGTAATATCTGCAGAGTTTGTTCTTAGATAGGGTGACACCCCATTTTACAAAGCTGTCACGATCTAGGGTAGTTAACTTGGAGTGAAGTAAAACAAGGCAACCATGATGCGAATTGATCACCCGATTTCACGAAAAGATGATCGCTTGTACAATAATGTCTATAACGCATCATCCACGACTACATTCTCCATTTGTTTTTTTTGGACTTAAATGCTGTCAGAGTCAGGAGTGGATTTGAAGATGAACTCTAAATTATGACCAAATGCTTCAACGGCATGGGCAATATATAGTCTCTGACAGCACAATTCCAACTCTTAGGTTTTATGCGGAAGGACTTGTTGACTTGACTAACAAATGAAGAGAAGAGATGTGAATGTCTAGCGCCCTTAAACAAGACTGCTCTGTGCAGATGAAGTCAGTATGTCATATGTGACATTTATTTATGGAGTATGACAACTTGGGCTACAGGAGAAGAAACTAACTTTAAAACTACCTGCTGTCTTGTAGGACGGATGAGGACAGCGAACGAACGCTTAATAAAACGACGTGTGATGTGACATAATTACTCACCATTGTACTTGGAGGGATGAGAGGGTTAAAGTAACCTTAGGTCCGAACTTAGCTCCGACATCTGACGGGATAAATGAAGGAAAGCTAAACAATAGTCAGATGGCTCTATCAAGATACTGAGCAGCGCATGAGCTGCAGTGGTCAGCGACCCATAGCTGACTGCTAGCGTCAGAGCCAGCGACCCAAAGCTGCCAAGACCATTCTACACCTCCACGCGGTGATCCTGGATAACAGACTGCAGCATGGCAACTGGCTAAGGAGAAGGGATCGAAGAGGGAATGCTAACCCGGTACTAAAAAAATGCTTGCTGAAGTCAGATGTGTTGGACCGAAAGGTGCACATTTCGCAGACAAGCTGTAAACTACGACACAACGCATTCCGTTCTCTGGACTACATTCTGCTGCTTAAGCCCTTTCAGGGCTTGGTAGCGGGAAATTGAGAACGAACGAGGCCAAACCAAGCCAAGCCAAGCCAGATGGCTCTAGAGCAGAGTTGGGATACCAAAGAAATTGAAAAGATTTGCAGGGCACCCCAACAGTCACTAACACCCCAACAATCACTAACACCCCAACAGTCACTAACACCCCAACAATCACTAACACCCCAACAGTCACTAACACCCCAACAGTCACTAACACCCCAACCGTCACTAACACCCCAACAGTCACTAACACCCCAACAGTCACTAACACCCCAAAAGTCACTAACACCCCAACAGTCACTAACACCCCAACAATCACTAACAGCCCAACTGTCACTAACACCCCAACAGTCACTAACAGCCCAACAGCCTACTTTTTTCATCGATACTCCGAGTTATTTCAGCAATCTTGTCATTCCAATTGCCAAGGAATGCTCCGATCTCACTACCCAGAGATCAGGGGTACTATCTCACTACCCAGAGATCAGGGGTACTATCTCACTACCCAGAGATCAGGGATACTATCTCACTACCCAGAGATCAGGGGTCCTATCTCACTACCCAGAGATCAGGGGTACTATCTCACTACCCAGAGATCAGGGGTCCTATCTCACTACCCAGAGATCAGGGGTCCTATCTCACTACCCAGAGATAAGGGGTCCTATTTTACTATCCAGAGATCAGGGGTCCTTTCTCACTACCCAGAGATCAGGGGTACTATCTCACTACCCAGAGATAAGGAGTCCTATTTTACTATCCCGAGATCAGGGGTCCTATCTCACTACCCAGAGATCAGGGGTCCTATCTCACTATCCAGAGATCAGGCACATGTTTACCAGATTCACGGAAAAAAATAATCTCCGTCATTCGAACCCGCAACCTCAGACACCCGAGGTGGACACCTATCCTTTAGACCACTGAGTCTCCCCTGGTGAAAACTTCTACTCGTGTTCAATAAATGACAAAACAAAAATAATTCAATGAGAATGCAATCTTCTCAGATGCCACTGTAAGCAAATGACATACGAATCTATGGTTACAAGACGCGAGGCAGAACATGTGGTAGATGGATAGATAGCATTATATAGAAATACTACACCAGCAGATACACTTAAGGATAGACGAATAATATTTGGCCCAAGAAAGGCAACTCCAGCCACCCCCCCCCCCCACCGCACCTGCCCTTCAAACACTGCAATATCCCCAGTGTTTTCAGCTAACCGAGGAGCCTTGAATTGCATTGCGGTCAGGACCCCGGTACACCTTCACAAGTACGAAACGAGATATAAGAAGCCCCACAGAACCTCGCCATGAGTCATCAAAGCGCAGTACATCTTTTTCTTCTTTTTTCCTTTTTGTCTTTTTTTTCTCATTTCTGTTGATTTTGCATTTTCTTTTTTTTTCTTTTTTCTTTTTTTCCTTTTATTTTCTGATTCTTTTCATTTACTTCTTTTCCTTTGTTGTTCTTTTTTTTCTTCTTCTTCTTCTTCTTCTACTTTTTCGTCTTCTTCTTCTTCTTCGTCTTGTACTTTAATTTCTTCTTTTTCTTCTACTTCTTTTTCTTCTTGAGCTTCTTTGTCTTCTTCTTCTTCTTCTTCTTCTTCTTCTTCTTCTTCTTCTTCTTCTTCTTCTTCTTCTTCTTCTTCTTCTTCTTCTTCTTCTTCTTCTACAGCTTCTTCTTCTTCTTCTTCTTCTTCTTCTTCTTCTTCTTTGTCTTCTTCTTCTTCTTTGTCTTCTTCTTCTTCTTCTTCTACTTGCATATCTTCTTCTTCTTCTTTTTCTTCATCTTCTTCTTCTTTGCACATGTTCAAACACAAAGTTGAAAATATCTATAAACTACGACACAACGCATTCCGTTCTCAGAACTACATTCTGCTACTTAAGCCCTTTCAGGGCTTGGTAGCGGGAGATTGAGAACAACGAGACCAAGCCAAGCCAGATGGCTCTAGAACAGAGTTAGGATACCAACGAAATTGAAAAGTTTTGCAGGACACCCAAACAATCACTAACACCCTAACAGTCACTAACACCCCAACAGTCACTAACACCCCAACAGTCACTAACACCCCAACAGTCACTAACACCCCAAAAATGACTAACACCCCGATAGTCACTAACACCCCGACAATGACTAACACCCAAATAGTCACTAACACCCGAACAGCTACTAACACCCCAACAGCCACTAACACCCCAATAGTCACTAACACCCCAACAGTCACTAACATCCCAATAGTCACTAACACCCCATACCACTGCGCGAACCAGCTACAAAACACGCGCCAAGCTACAACCTGGCATTGGTTGCAAAAGAGCGAACAGCTCGGCAGACCTAGCTAATCCACAACAACAATAACAACCATTGATTGTGACTCCTGGTTAACTTAACTGAACTTCTTTATATTACTGCTTTAGAAGGCTCTACAAAGTTTTATGGAACCAATTTATTCCACTCTTACTAAACTTAAAATAACCGTGCATTCAATCTATTCTTAAATGTATTAACTGACCCAGCCTTCACTATTTTCTTGTGCAATGCATTCCAAGCATTCAATACTCTCTGATTAAACAAATATTTTATAATATCTAATCTGGACCTTTCTTTAAACAGTTTGAAGCTGTGCTATTGTATTCTTGTAACCTTTTGCACTTTGAAAAAAAGTGGTATATTCTAATTTATCCTTTCCTTTGATTATCTTATAAACTTGCATTATCTCATCTCAAATTCGTGAATGTTCTAGACACAGTAGACCGTTTTTTTAATAGTTTTTCCTTATAACTGTAAGTTATGGGAATTTTGCAATGGTTTTTTATAGTGTACATCATAAACGATTGTTTCAGAAGTTACACTCACATAATATACGCGGCATAGTTGCCAGTTGGATTTAAAATTGACTCTTCGTCTATTGGCTCTTGAACTAGTATATCATTTATATGACTTCAACAACGCAGGTCAAATCATCTGTAGCAACTAAATACGTGGACCTGTCTATGCTGAAGGAAGGTGTTGGTTATGAGCTAATCGTTCTGTCTACATCTTTCTTTGAATCCGAAGTTCCCTTTACCTGTGAAAACCTGGTGTTAAAATCACCCGTTAAAATCACATTCTTCTCAATTTAGGTATTATATATTGTTTCGGTGATTGTGTCAAAAAGCTAATTACGCTCATCTTCTGTGTTAGCGGCATTGCAGGAAACATATACTTGAAAACATGTATTTTCTCCATTTTCTTGGATCATAACTGTTAAAATCCGCCCAGAAATGTAATTTATATTGAGGACACCCTTTGCCGTTGCTGGGTATATGAAGACCCCTATTCCATGTTTTGCATTAACTTTCGTGTCAACTCCCGAGTAAATAAATGCATGATCGGGATGAATTTGCTTACATTTAATGCTTGTGGATAATTGGTTAACCGGAAGAAGGCTAAGAGTTTATTCTTGTTTAGTATGAATCTGTGCCTTCAACCTCTGTCATTCCCCCCAAAAATGTATTAAATTCCCGTTTCGTATAATCTTCTTCTTCTTCTGCGTACGCAGTCAGACAGTAAACATTATTTTTTCGAAAAAAGCGGCGGTCATCCTGAGGCTGTCGCCACTGCCATAGAGCTTGTCTTGCAGTTCCACTGGTAATGGCCACATCTGCTCTCTCTGATCCTCGTATGTCGGGCAGTTCTGCAGCAGATGTTCAGCGGTCATTTTACCGGTACCGCACGGGCATTCGTCGGTACACCCTATCTTCAATTTGTTGAATAGGTGGTACCTCAGTCTGTTGTGGCCAGTGCGAAGTCTGAAGACAATGACCTGCTCTCTTCGGTTCAACTGGTAATAGGCATCGTTTTTGGTGTAACCAGTATGTTCGGTTTCCCATTTGGTCATGTATCTGGCTTTGATAAGCCGTTTTGACTCTTCGTACGTCATACTGGTATCTGTTTGTGGTAGTCTTGCACCTTCGTTTGCCAGTCTGTCTGCCTCCTCGTTGCCTTGGATGTTGCAGTGTGACGGAACCCACTGTACCACTACCCTTTTTGGTGCGGACTGCTGGCACAGTTTGCAGAGTGCTGCTCTTAAGTCATTAAGCTCAGTGTTTTTCTGGCTTTTTAGTGCTGTGACTACGGCGAGAGCATCTGTCAGCAGGACTATATGGCTCTCATTTTCACTGTGTGTCACCATTTCTTCCACTGCCGCCCTCAGTGCCTCTGCCTCCGCTCTGAAATTGCTTGTGTACTTACCAATAGCGAATGACAGTGTTATTTTTCTGCCATTTGGTAGGTTCAGGAATGCTCCTGCCCCTCTGTTCTGTGTTGTATTTGTTACAGGTTTCGTATAATAAAGAAGATGATTTTTATCATGCTGGATTCCCATTTGTATTTCCAATTACCCGTTGTCAGATATTTCAAGCTCATGGGAGGTAATCGTTGTTTCATATTATCTCCCATATTGCGTTATGGCGCAGATAAATATTTAAACGGTATGATATGATCACTAATGAGGAACTGTTGGAACAAAAACAAGACATACTCCAGGCGAACGTGATGTAAAGAGAAAGTAGTGGTCTATGTTGGAATCTCCAAGACAAGTCAAATTGAAACAACACACTCTTAGAGTTAGGAGCTCGAGTCAAACACGAAGGAAGCTGCGGACAGCTGAACAGGATGAACCAGAATTGAATCATTTAGCGTGTATTTGTTGAAGACCTATGCTCCCTATGGGACTGAGCAGTGTTGATTGATTGCTATTGTATGCCTAGAACAGAGGTCGTACATTATTGTGCAACCTCCAAGTCGTGACTCTGCCACCCGAATAAACTATATTTGGGATAAATACGAAATCAAAGTCGTGTGAATATGGAATAATATATCTTCTTCTGTGTTGTTCGTTCTCAAACTCTCATTACCAAGCGATGAAAAGAGCTATGAAAGTAGAATGATGTAGTCGGGAGAACGGAATGCGTTGTATCGTAGTTTACAGCTTGACTGCGATATGTCAGCTCTGGGTTGCTGGCCCTGACGTCAGCAGTCAGCTCTGGGTTACTGGCCCTGACGCCATGAGTCGGCTCTGGGTTGCTGGCCCTGACACCGGAAGTCAGCTCTGGGTTGCTGTCCCTGACGGCAGCAGTTAGCTCTGGGCTGCTATCCCTGACACCAGCAGTCAGCTCTGGGTTGCTGCCCTGGCACCAGCAGTCAGCTCTGGATTGCTGACCCTGACGCCAGCAGTCAGCTCTGGGCTGCTGACCCTGACGCCAGCAGTCAGCTCTGGGTTTCTGACCATGACACCAGCCGTCAGCTTTCGGTTTCTGGAAGCTACATCCCATGCACTTCACAGAATCGTGATCGCGGAAATGGAATATTATTTACCATACCGGGTTAAATATAATTACAAATATAAATAATGAGCTACTTCTACTGCGTTCATGTATTTAGGTCATGCTGAATCTCCAATCTACTGACCAGCGTAAAGTTCACCGTCTTTTCTAGGTCTTAACTGCCACCCCAAAGCCTTTACCTGGTCCTGCTTCCTCTCGCCAGGTCTGACATGATAGACCTTTGCGGGCTATACAGTTTTGTAGGACATTTTCAGAGGTCTGAGTACCTGTTTTACATGAACATTCGCTTGTATAGAATATCTTAAGGCAGTAGAGCCTGCCGAGTAGTCTACAGCGGCAAATTCTCTCGGATTGGTATGTTGGCTTCGCTATATGGTATTGTATGGAAAAACAGCTTAGTTTTGATCCCAGCTCCAGACAGAAGATCGGCTCACGCCTTGCTTATAATCTCAGATTTGGAGGGTAAAAGTAAAAGTCTTGAGAGCCTGTGTTTTTCCTGTGGCAGCTTATGGCTGTAAATCATGGACGATTACCAAAACTTCTAGACAAAGAATCGAATCCTTCGAGTCAAAATGTTACAGAAAGATCCTCAGAATACCCTGGATAGAGAAAAAAACAAATGCAGACATTCGGCAAGAGTTGAGCATAGAGGAGAACTGGTTTATCAATTCCATTTTGGCTAGAAAATGCAAGTATTTTGGTCACATCAAGAGACACAATGATCTTGAGAGAACGGTGATGGAAGGTATGGTGCCAGGCAAAAGAGGAAGGGGTAGACCAAGAAGACGATGGCACCAAGAATGCCTGAGTATGACTGTGGCGGAGGCTGGTGTTTTGGCAAGGGAACGAGTTTCTTTCAGACAGACTGTGATGGGAGCGACGTTCTACAAAGGACATGCTACATGATGATGATGATGATTGGGAGGGTAGCCATAGAGGGCAACCATTTAGGTTCTTGGTATAATGTTTAGCAACAGCTGTGAAGAAGATTTACTCGTTAATCAAACAACACAATATGAAAAACGCAGCTTCAGTTAGACAATCAAAGGATCTGGGACTTTCAGCATTATTCGCAATTCTCACACCCCCCCCCCCCCCTTCCTTCCCTCCCATACTCCCATCTCTTCCCTCTACTCATCAGCCAACGCGCTACCTCTCAGCCCACCCGTCGTTCTTCAGGACCAAAAGTCCTCCCCCGACAGGATTAAGGCGCAGAAACGGCCGTCCCCGCACAGTATGGCTCCAACAGATTGGAACCTCCACCTCCGCTCGGGACGAGGCCTGAAACCACGCCACAGAAGTCGCTACCAGTGGTTATTATTATATAATTAAATGCCAGAAAGCAGCCTCTACCGCCATGACATCTTCACAACCGAGACATCAGCTTGCTAACACAAACAATTTATACAAACATTTTGCTACAAGTGTCCAACATTGTATTTATCCAAGACACATGAGAGGATAATTACTATATGTGGATTGAAATATCCTGAAAAAACCGCACCAATGTCATACGGGAGATAATAGAATGAGAAATTATGATATTTAACATATTGTGAAATACACAAGCCCATGGAGGCGGACTCACCCAGGGGGCAACTCTTCCCGCTCTCTCTATTCTCACCTCACTCTGTTTCCTTTGACTCTATCCTACAGTCACACTCTTGCACAACTTTCACACGCGCCCTCATGGTGAGGCCCTTCCATTGCACTTTGGTTGGGCTAGTTTCTGAGGGCGCACAAACCTAGCATAGGTACATACAGACGCACACATTCATCTAAGCACTGGTTTATGCGTCCTGATATCGCCCGTTGGACTACGGTCTGGGGTGGAAAATGGCCAGTAGAAACTAGTGAGGCAAACATCTAAGCAAAAAAAAAAAAAAAAAACATATTGTGAAAACTACTTTCTTGGGATACTTGGAATATTCTAGTATTCAAACAGGCCTGTGGGAAGTCACACACAATTTTGATAGATTTTTAACACGAATTTTGTTAGGGCTGCGGCCGTTAAGCCTACTTTTTTTCGATACTACGAGCTATTTCAGCAATCTTGTCATTCCACTTGCCATGGCATGTTCCGATCTCACTACCCAGAGATCAGGGGTCCTATCTCACTACCCAGAGATCAGGGGTCCTTTCTCACTACCCAGAGATCAGGGGTCCTATCTCACTATCCATAGATCAGGGGTCCTATCTCACTACCCAGAGAACAGGGGTCCTATCTCACTATCTATAGATCAGGGGTCCTATCTCACTACCCAGAGATCAGGGGTCCTATCTCACTATCCATAGATCAGGGGTCCCATCTCACTACCTAAGAGATCAGGTGTCCTATCTCACTACCCAGGGATCAGGTGTCATATCTCACTATCCAGAGATCAGGCCCATGTTTACCAGAAGATTTACAGA
>JAVGWX010000006.1:67105780-67360780 GCA_036924085.1 Ariolimax columbianus | reverse complement strand
CGGAATCTGAAGTTTAGAAGATCATTTCTGTTGAGCTGGTAATTTACGTCATTTGGTTGTTGAGCTGTTTGCGCTGATTTAATCTCAATTGAAGTAAATTTTAACAGCAATCGCAACAGTAAAAACAATAACAACAACAGCAATAATAAAGTAACAGCAACTATAACAATAGCAATAACAACAGCGACAGTAAAAATTACAGCTACACCATCAATAACAACAACTGTCACAATAACAACAGCAGCAACAACAGCGACAGTCATCATCATGTAGCATGTCCTTTGAAGAACTTCGCTCTCATCACGGCCAGCCGATATGAATCTCGGTCTGCAGTCAATCTTCCCGCCTGCTTCATGTTCATGTTTAGAGTATCCTTGATATCTTGACAGCAACAGTAACAACAATAATAACAACAGCAACAGTTGCAAGTATGACAACAACAGCAATAACAACAAGGACAGTAGCAATGATAACAACAGGAATATTAACAACAATAGTAACAACAAAACCAACAGCAATAACAACAGTAACATCCGTAGCAACAACAACAATAACAACATTGACAGTGACAACAATAACAACAGCAATAGCAACAGCAAAAATCACACAAACATCAAGAACAACATTACAGTAACCATAACAACTACAACAGCAATAACAACAGCAACAGTAACTACAATAACAATAGCCACAACAACAACAACAGTAATAACTATAACAACAAAGCAACAACAACAACATTAACAACAACAGCAACAGTATCAACACCAACAACAGCAACAGTATCAACAATAACAACAGTGGGACTTATGGTTGACCCCATAGATAAGTAGTAGAAAGAATCGTTGATAAAATAGGAAGCAATTAAAAAGAAATGAATTGTTAACGGGAACCGAATTTGCCAAATAAATAAGAAAAGTGCCATCACGTAGAAATAAGTTTGTCAGCGCATACCATCAATGAGAAACATGTGACACAAAATCAGGGCAATTCTTTCAATCCAACTAACGTCCATAAATTAGTCTTCTGGAAGTCAGCATACCATTCTCAGCTCAAAATCTCACATCGTAGCCATCCAGCTTGCTATTGGGTATCTTATATACATATATATATATATATATATATATATATATATATATATATATATATGTATATTCCTGAAGGTGCGGGTTCAAATCCCGGTGGAAACACCAGTATTTATTCACGTTTATCATCCGGAAAGTATTTCCTCTGATCTCTTAGTAGTGAGATCAGACACCCGTGTTCAGTGGAGCGAGCGTTAAACATACCTTAGCAGTTGTAAATCGAAAAGAGTAGACCTAACGGCCGCTGTTAGGCCACATTCAAGTTAAAAATCTACTCAAATTATTCTAGGGATTCTCGCCCCACAGAGAATTTGTCGCAAAAAAAAAGGGCCTGCCTGGCTATAACAACATGCCTTGGTTGTGTGGTTAGCGTAGCGGCTTCGATAGCGCCTGACAGGCTGCCGGTCTACCTTGCTCTAATTTACACTTCCATCTCCACAAGTATTGAAAATAGGCGATCGTATATTCCAGGGGCTACAAGATGCTGAGATTGATCTGGCAGGTCACCAGTGAATTTTCACTCGCCACATAATATGAAACAAAGGAGGTTGCACATCATCACGACGTCTAACGACATAAGTGGACTGAAGATATATATATATATATATACACATTCATATATAGACATCTTAGGACACCGCAACGATAATCAATAAACATTCTGATAGTCGTCATCAATCACGATTTATTGATTTTGTCTTTCGACTTTGCTTCTTGAATGGGCAGACTGTATATAACCTTTTTGTACACACTAAACACGCTTTGCTTTTCAGAATGTCTTATGCAGGATTTTATAATAATAATAATAGCTGTCCATCGTTGTCGATGAGGACCGCCGACATCATCTTTGTCACAAATTTCCCTGTTGGGTGTGGGTGCGCATGTGGCTGAACAGGCCAATGCGGGCACGAAAACATCTGCAACATAGTGGGCACACGAGGTTTGTAGAAGGTGATGGTATTCCCGTTGTCCGGATTTCTGGGTCTCGATCTGCTCTGGTCTTTCACAACACGGTCGCCTTAGCCGGTAGCTACACCCGCTTTGACTGCGCTTCTCCAGTCAGATCTGTTTTGCGCAAGACATTCCCAGGTTTCGATGTCTATCTAGCAACTTTTCCGTGAGTCCCTCAGACCGTTTTTAAAACGTTTCTTTGGGCGCCCTCTCTCGCGCCATCCCTCTCTCAGCTCGCCGTAGAGAAGCTTCTTTGGGAGCCGCTCGTCTGACATACGGACGATGTGTCCGGCCCATTCTAGTCGTGCTTTTTCTAACAGTGCATGGATGCTGGGCATGTTAGCCCTCGACAGAACTTCGATGTCAGTGACACGATCTTGCCATCGGATGTGGAATATTCGCCTCAGGCAATCTGTGTGGAAGTGGTTTAACCTCCTTGCATGCCCAGAGTATACAGTCCAGCTTTCGCAAGCGTATAGTAGGGTTGGAATGATGGTTGCACGGTAGACTTTGAGTTTGGTCTTGACGCTGATGCCACGACGTGCCAACACCATCGAGCGCATTCTACCAAATGCGGTGCTGGCCTTTGCTATTCTGCTTGCCACCTCATCGTCTATGCTGACAGATGCAGGATTTAAAAAAAATAATAATACACATTACGTGAGTGTTATTTTTAACGGGATCTTCTCAATTTATAGATAATATTAGATTGTATTCCTTATTTATTCCCTCTGTCGTGTGGAATACCTTTTTTAGGGGAAAAGCTTGAGCAGTAAACCTTACTAACAAATCTCCACCATGTGATATCTCCAGTCGTCTCGATAAAATCGTGCCACTGGCCAAAGGTAGCACAGGACCAGAGAGTGAGGTTGACAAAAAATGCACCCTCTTCTCACTTTAATTCAAATCGCAGCGCAAGTCACCCATTTCATCGGACACAACAAGAGAAAAGACTGTCTACACGACTGAACAAAGAGAGTGGTCTTCATCATATGTGATGGACATACATCATTAGTTTGTGTAAACATTTGTTGGATATGATTGTGTGGATGTATTAAGAACATTGTAATAGAACTGACTGAAATAGAGATCAAAGTGATATGACCCGAGGGAGTAATAATACAAGAGAAAGACATGCTCTACTTGCACGAACTTCTTGATTAACAATAGCTTTAATTTTCCCGTGCTTGATTTTACTGCTATGATACGATTGCTGTATGTACAATCGACATTGATTGTTATTACTGCAGTTTCAATAATCGTTAGAATATTCTAATAAGAGTTGTAAGTAGAAAAGTGATAGTTGTAAAACAGAAAGTAGATAAGAGAGTAGCCTGTTACACACCTTACACGAAGTCTGTATTGTACATTTCAGTACCCGTTTCTGAATTAATAATTGCTAACCGAATGAACAACCTTTGTAAAATAACATTTTACAACACGTTTGGGACGTTACATATAGTTTCTTTTCGTTCTAGTACCAATATTAGCACTTATGATCAATAAAATTATATCTATTTTTTTCTTCAATCTTCAGGTTTGCCAACCCACGCTGACCTCAATGGCATGCGCCGCCAAGGATTGCAAGGACAGTACAAGGCAACTCGTGTGTATCTACGACACTAAGAGAGACCGTGACTATAGGGGATCTGGTTACGACAGCAGGGCAGACCGCGAATACCGGAGCTCTGCCTATGACAGCAGGGCGGACCGCGAATACCGGAGCTCAACCTATGACAACAGGGCGGACCGCGAATACCGGAACTCTGCCTATGACAACAGGGCGGACAGCGAATACCGGAACTCTGCATATGACAACAGGGCGGACCGCGAAAACCGGAACTCTGCCTATGACAACAGAGACGAACGTAAAAACTTGTACTCTGCGTATGGCAACAGTAGGTACAGGGGTATTAATCGTAAGCGACGATCTATAAAGCATTGAAAAGTTAGGCTATATCTGGATTTACTAGGCATATTGGTACTTGTGAGTTAATTCACCCACGGATTGTAATAGGTCGAATTTAGTAGAATGTAGCCACACGAAGCACCATACTTTTCAATTCCCGCGTTTTCACTTCGCGCCGTAAACCTATGTCCATGTCATTCTCAGATCTAACACCGTACGTGGAAGATGGATTTATTGCAGTTGTCACACTTGACACGCAAGAAAATAAATTGTGTGCACTTTTTGCAGGAAAGACGAACTATACACACCGTCATCATGTGATGACTTTGTCTCTCACAGTTCGCCAAGAACGTTAGAGATGTCGCACATGTCAGCAGGACATTCCTGTTCGTTCTGGCACATGGTTAGAGGGCACCTAACCCTAACCAACACGGAACACACAGACACATGATAGATTCCTACATGTGTGAGTTTCTGTGGCGACATCGGAATAAAGTCCGTCAGTTAGACCGGTTCGACAATATTCTGCAGGACATCACAGAATTTTGGCCTCCTGTAGCGGACACTTATAATTATTTTTGTATGGAAACCTGTGTGGTCATTGAATGGTATAACATTTCAGAATGGGTGAACTAACGCACAAGAACCGGCATATTTAATTACTCATTTGAGATACGATTTTTTAAATGTAATAAAATATCATTTGAGCCGTTAATAACATTTCTAAAGTTTGTAACAAGTATATATATCATAGAAATTTTTTTTTTTTCGATGCAAGCTTTTGAATGCTATGGTCAACATATGTTAAATTGTAATAAATTAACAGGTGGCACTAGTAGAGGCTATGCACACAAATTAACCTATTTAAGTTATGGGGACATTGGTTAAATGGAGAAATGGATGTTTATGCAAATAGCCAACGGTCATGTTCTGGCAAACAGGCAGCAATAATGTTAGGTTAGTAAAAAGCTTGTTAAAAGTCCGCCTTTATGGATAGTTAAATAAAGGAATATTTTTTTAAAGTATTATTTTTTCGGTACTAGCTATTGGATAAGTTAAATTTTTATAGTTTAACAGGTTGCACTAGTTGAGGATGTGTACACAATTGCAGGTCTCTATGAGTTTGTGGGACGTTGGTTAAAATAGGAGAAATATAAGCCACGCAAATGGACACCGGTCATGTCTCGTTAAATAAATCATGCAAGAAGTAAATATAAAAAAAACTACACTTTCGGTATAAACATTTATTTTTATACTAATTTTTGTTTTTATTGCGGGACCACAGGGCTGTAATTATTTAGGATCCGTCAAAATGTGATAGGACACAAACCACAAAAACATATTTTCATGTAGGTTAACCATTTATATCTCTCTGGTTGGATACCGAATGGTGTCAACAAATGTTATTTAGGAAATTACATAGTGTTGTCGTCTTTGGTAGATCATTCAAGAATCCGTCAACATTTGATAGATTAAAACGTCTTATGAGAAGAGGCTGTGTACACAATTTCAGCTTTCTAGGTTATCGAGACGTTGGTTAAAATAGGAGAAATAGAAGTTCACGCAAACAGACGACGATCGTGTCAGGTTAAATGAAAGCTGCTAAACAGAATATAACCCTAAATTGTTTATAACATACATAGACACATACATAGACCCATACATATACTAATGTAATTTTTGTCTCTTCTTTACTCCCTATGGAGAATATGGCGATAACTATAGCTGGCCTTCTCACTACTGTGAGAATAAAAGCCTGTTTAATAGCACCTGCATTCATTTTTGAAGTGGTAGCAAGTATGTAGCAATTCCTTTCTCACGACTATGTTGCTAGTTCCATGCATATCCTTCTTTAGTCAACTACAGCGACATTTTGGGATATTTACAATGGTCGTATTTTTCAGTTCTGGACACGTTTTGCCTGAAAAGGTGAACAAGCACATGCGGTAAACTTAGCTTAACGTCTTTATACTGGCTTAGAAGACTCTGCAGAGTCTTTATACAACCAGTTACATTTACATTTCCTTGCTCTAAAAATTATGTCCATCCCATCTCTTGTTAAATGCATTAACTTGTCCCTGCCTCCACTACTTTCTGTGGCAATGCATTTCATGCATTCACCACTCTCCGACTAAAAAAATATTTCATAATATCTAATCTGGACCTTTCTTTAGTTAATTATTATTTATGACCTCTTGTTCATGTAGGTGGTTGTATTTTGAAAACTTGTAGACTTTATAAAGTCCAATTTATCCTAACCTTTGTTTATCTTTTAAACCTGTATTAAGTCACCTTTAATTCTTCTCTTTTCTAGACTTCTTCTTCTTCTTCATCGTACGCAGTCAGACAGTAACCATTATTTTTTCGAAAAAAGCGGCTGTCATCCTGAGGCTGTCGACACTACCATAGTGCTTGTCGTGTGGTTCCACTGGTGATGGCCACATCTGCTCTCTTTGATCCTCGTATGTCGGGCAGTTCTGCAGCAGATGCTCAGCGGTCATTTTCTCGGTACCACACGGGCATTCGTCGGTACCACCTATCTTCAATTTGTTGAATAGGTGGTACCTCAGTCTATTGTGGCCAGTGCGAAGTCTAAAGACAACGACCTGCTCTCTTCTGTTCAACTGGTAATAGGCATCGTTTTTGGTGTAGCCGGTATGTTCAGTTTCCCATTTGGTCATGTATCTGACTTTAATAAGCCGTTTTGACTCTTCGTACGTCATACTAGTATCTGGTTGTGGTAGGCTTGCACCTTCTTTTTCCAGTTAGTCTGCCTCCTCGTTGCCTTGGATGTTGCAGTGGGATGGAACCCACTGTACCACTACCCTTTTTGGTGCGGACTGCTGGCATAGTTGACAGAGTAATGCTCTTAAATCATTAAGTTCAGTATTTTTCTGGCTTTTTAGTGCTGTGACTACGGCCAAGGCATCTGTAAGCAGGACTATATGGCTTTCATTCCTTTTACCTGTCACCATTTCTTCCACTGCCGCCCTCAGTGCCTCTGCCTCCGCTCTGAAATTGCTTGAGTATTTCCCAGTAGCGAATGACAGTGTTATTTTTCTGCCATTTGGTAGGTTCAGAAATGCTCCTACCCCTCCGTTCTGTGTTTTGTTTGTTACAGAACCGTCGGTGTACGCATGGGTCCAGTCCATGCTTGGGTAGTTTTACGTTATGTAGCTCAGGGTAGTATCTCTTCTTTCTTTTTCAGTCTGGCAGTTTTTGTTTCCTATACCTGGCATATTTTCTACTACCTCTGGATATATCTGCTGCCTCCAGGTAGGTTTTCGTACAGTAAGGATGGGCTTTGGTGCTGTTAATGCGTTCATGGGGTCTTCGTGCATCTTTGCTTTGGCTATTTCTGCAAAGTTTCTCCGCTTTAGTTTCCCATTTCCGAAATTGTTTAGTCTCTGGTGCATTGGAAGGTCTGTCAGTCTTCTGAGTTTCTCTGCTTGCTGCTGGGCTCTGCAATCTCTTCTGTCGGTCATGGATTGCAATTTTGTAATCTTTTCAAGCTCTACAATTGGCGTTGACTTCATGCCTCCTTTTATAACTCTCATGGCTTGGTTTTGGAGTTTGCTAATTTTATCAAAGTTCGCCTTTGCTGCTGTTGTCCATGCCGCCATACTCGAGAACTGGTCTCACTCTTCCAGTGTACAGCTTCTTTAGTATACTGGCCATGTTCCAACACGTCTTTCTTTTCTTTTTTTAACATTTCCACCTTGTAATTTTAGCTCATTTACCGCAACAGGGCACACACATATTAATATTGTCAGACAATTATGGATACGATTTGTAAAGCTAGCTTTACTGTAACATTTATTTCGACATATATTCATTTGTGCTCGTGTATTTTTCTGCTTGGCGAATTTCGACAACCTCACATTTATGTTGTTGATACTGCCCTCTATTGATGATTATCTTTCTTGCTATGCGTTTTAACTGTCCAACGCCCTCTTTTTGTATTTATCTCCGTTCGCCATATTGTTCAATTGATTTTGTCTGCTATCAGTGAATAAACTAGGTCTTCACAACATGCCTGCCCAAAATGTCATTTTTTTTTCATTTGTGAAATATACTACTTACCTCGACAAGTCTATTCTGAATTTAGTTTTCATAAGTTCATTGAAAGTGTTAGAATGTAACATTATTCTGTTAGACCATAATTAAGTTGATTTCAGTGACTATTTACATTGCTTTCCTACTCTGACCACTTTCAATGTGACTGAATTGTTTCATTAGAAACTTTAAAAAAACAGAAATACTCACTTTCATTAGGAATTGTTGCATTAAAGGTTCTTCGGGTCTTTTGGAACTT
Organism: Ariolimax columbianus; assembly: GCA_036924085.1. Taxonomy (NCBI): domain Eukaryota; kingdom Metazoa; phylum Mollusca; class Gastropoda; order Stylommatophora; family Arionidae; genus Ariolimax; species Ariolimax columbianus. Next base: position 67,352,520 of record JAVGWX010000006.1, on the reverse strand, counting down.
CCTAAATTGTTATTTGCTTTATTTCTTGCCAGTATACATTCGTGTTGTAGATAAATATGTAATATTTATTATCGTTTTCTGGTCCTGTTACCTTTTCCCTTTATGTGGATCATACCGCGACCACTGCAGCCGACCCCTTCACATAGCTTGAATCGAAGCACTCTTGTAGTTCTTGTTTCTGTAGCAATTAATTTTTAAAGTAATGACTATGACAACCGGACGCACAACTTTGGTTGTCTTTAAGACATCATTGGTAGGTTATTCTTTCATCCACGTGTGCCATTTTGGTCTTTGGTTATCAGAGAGCTGGCAATATTTGCTGTGAGTTACATTTATTTAGGACAATGTCCATTTGATGATAGAACTTTCAAACAATGTGTAGATTATATTCAAATTTTCAAATAATGAGTAGATAATATTTGAACTTTCAAATAATGGGTAAATGATATCTGAACTTTCAAATAATGGGTAGATTATATCAGAACTTTCAAACAATGTGTAGATGATATCAGAACTTTCAAGCAATGAATAAACGATATTAAAAATTTCAAAAGATGGGTAAATTATATTAAAACTAAAGGAATATGTATTATCATAATATTAAAACCAAAAATATATAATATCAGAACTATCAAGCAATGAATTGGGGATATCAGAATTTTAAACAATAAATATATATTAAATGAACTTCAAGATAACGAATGAACGATTTTAGAACGTTCAAGCTGCTGAAGACGGATGTGTCGGATGTGTACACTAGCGACACAACGCATGCATTTATGATATCATAACTTTCAAACCATAAACACATGATACTGTATCTTTCAAACCATAAATACATGATACCATATCTTTCAAACCATAAATACATGATACCATATCTTTTAAACCATAAATACATGATACCATATCTTTCAAACCATAAATACATGATACCATATCTTTTAAACCTTAAATATATGATATCAAAACTTTCAAACCAGGAATATGTGATATCATAACCTACAAAAAATAAATGTTTTATATCGTTATCCCTTAATAATAGGCTTTGAAATGTCCATAAAGGAATTATTGTAACAATCTGTTTATATATGGTTTTGCTTGGTACACTGGTTTGAAGTAAATAAAAGCAATTTTATAACAGCATCTCACTGTTTAGTTTTATTCTATATGTTGTCAGGTCAGGTCATGTCATCCCGTAACAGGTGAGGTCGTTGGGGCACACATGAAGACATCCTCACAACACCACGCCACCCTTCTCTGTCAGCAGCCGCTGCCTGTGCCTCTTCTGGTCGGAGATTGGTCAATTCTTTTATGTTGTCCTTTCAACTCTTTTTGTCCTCCCACCTCTTTTTGGGTCGGCCTCTTCGACGTCTGCCTTGCTCCTTTTCGTGGAGGATCGTATTTGCAAGACCATTTGATCTTGATATATGACCGTACCAAGCGAGTTTCCTTCTTTTAACAGTTGCCAAGAGGTCTTCAAAAGGCCCTGATGCTGTTGTAATTCTATCTCGTATTTCCCCATTTGTAACTACAAATAAAGTTACGTTACCATGATCGGTCATCTGTATATGAAAAAATAATTTTAAAATAATAATTCTCTTTCCTATATAAATTCCATTTTTGACAAGCATGGGGGAAAAAACAACATAATACTAGAATATTGGTTTTTTTTAGTCTTTCCTTTCTCGGAAATCGAATGAGATCAACTACCACTCTACGCTTACTACGCAAGAAGTCGACAACATGATAAATGGGCAGAAAACATAAAAGAAATTCCAAATCACAATCTTACATCTCAGGTTTACAAGAAAGAAAACTAGAGATTTTGAAAGGATCATAACTGCACAAATGTGGAAATAAAGATTGTTTGTTAGTGACACATTGAGGACGGCGTGGGCTAGTGGTTAAGTGACACGGCTCGCAAACCAAAGATGTTTGGTTGGTTCCCCATCACAGCATCGGCCGTTACCCTGGGGAAGCAAACCTTTAGAAAACCAGGAGGAAGCAGACCTTTACATAAAAATGCATGCCGAAGAGCCGGATGCATTGGGCCTACAGGCGCAACATAAAAACATAATCCAATGCACATCGCCTTGGCGAATAACGAAATAATGCGCACAAAAAAAGAAAAAAAAAAAAAAAAAAATTACAACGACCACGCGACAATTATTTGTCTGCCTTCGAGTTGTTTGTTGTTTAATGGTCACAATTAGTAACTTTTCTAGTCTGTGTATTACTTGAATAGGGCGTTATGTGGTGGATTGCTGTAGCTTTCCTCATATCGCAATTGTGTTTAATAAGGTGGACCGTGGTCCTCTAGGCGATTGTGCTATGCTTGTGGCTTCATCTGAGTGACGCTCACTACTATGAGGATCACGTCGATCCCCATCTCGCCAGACTGCCCTTAAAACAGCGCGTTTCCAGGGAACGCATCCTGGAAGAGAGATATTGGAATTAGTCAGTATGTTGCACTTGACCGGACTAGTGTGTTAGTTCGCTGTCTGCACTCGAGCAGCAGCATAATTTATCTGTCTATCTTCAGTCTACCTCTGTCTTTAGAAGTCGTGGGGAGGAGAAACTCCTTTATTTTTGTTGGCAGGCGCAAATTCGTTGGTGACTTGACAGGTCAATTCCAGTATCTGTTACCAACCGTCAGGTTGGCAGCCTTAGGAATATACGATTGCCTATTTTTGGGACTCGTGGAAGCAAAGCAGACCCGCAGCCTGTCAGGCACCATCTATGCCGCTCCGCTTATCACATAACCAAGACCTGATATTTATAACCACATATCCTTTTTCGCGATATATTCTCTGTGGGGCGAGGATTCTTAGATTAATTTGAGTAGATTTATAGCTTGAATTTTATCCGATCAGCGACCGTTAGGCCTACTCTTTTCCATTTCGAACTGCCAAAGGATTTTTTTAAATGTGTGAGAACCTGAATACGGGTGTCTAAGCTCATTACTCAGAGATTAGAGGACATTTTCACAAGATGATCCACGTAAAAAAATCCCGGTGTCAACCTTTATTTGAACGCGACCTTCAGCACTCGTGGCGAACATCTTACCTCGAGATCCCTGCCCCCCCCCCCCCCCCCCCCTAACAAAAGATAATTTGAATCGATGAACAATTCGGAATTTGAAGCCCGGACCTCCAGATGACGGAAATACCTTGCCACATGAGATGTATGGGATAAGAACTAGACCAGCTACACACACTAAAAAATGAGTCACAATTAGTGAAGTCTTTTGTTGTTTATCAATCACCACTATGGAATATAGTCCTAGTGCGATCCAGACAAATTTATAGACTCAATTACGTCCCAACGTAACTTAAGCTATCATCGTTATACTGGTTTCAAAGAATCTGCGGAGTCTGTATACAACCAATTTCATTTACATTTCTTTGCTCTGAAAACTATGTGCATCCAATCTATTCTTAAAGGCATTAACTGTCCCTATCTCCACTACTTTCTGTGACAATGCATTCCAAGTATTCACCACTCTCAGAACCAGAGAGGCAAAAACTTCAGATTAGGTGGCAAAGGCAGGAGCTTGAACAATGCATGGCTCCTAAATATCTCTGCGTGAAGTTAGACCGACCATTGTCCTACATAGCGCACTGACAGGAAACAAAGAGCAAAATATATGCAAAAAATAAATATCATCCGAAAATTGACCGGCAAAACATGGGAAGCACAGCCATCAGTCCTTCGAACATCTGCACTTGTGTTGTGTTTTTCCGCTGCGCCAATCTGAAAAAACTCTGCCCATGCAAAACTAATTGATACAGCAATAAATGAATAAATGAAGCTAGTCGGATAGTATTAGGGTACCTAAAAACCACACCCGTTGAAAAATATACCCCATAATTGACATATTTCTTCTGTACTTCTACAGGGGTATATGCCCATGTGCAGGTCCCAGCTCTGGTATGAGCTGGATGTAGCCAGGAGAAGGGTTTCCTGCTTAGCGGACTAGGCTCGAGCAGCTTAATACTCTGATGTGTTGGGACAAGCGCTTATGGAGTGTGGTTAACCAATATGCGAATCTATCTTAAAAGACTAAACACTAGATAAAAGTAGACCCACAGCCTGTTAGGCACCATCTATGCTGCTCTAAACAAACCACATAGCCATGGCCGGTGTTATGCCATGTCACACAGTTAGTCGACTCTTACAACATGCTCTCTGTGAGGCAGTGGTGCTAGTCTTGTCCTTGCCATACACACACCACGACGGACCACTCGGGACATAGCACACCCGAGATTCGAAAAAGCGTCGCAGCAGAAATCGAACTAGAAAAACAGGAATCCACTGTTTGGACATCGGGTAGAGAACAGAAAACTAAAATCCAGACATAGCTTCCTAACATCAACACATCCCATACAGACAAGCCCTGAAAGTGGCAGCACCGAGAGATGGCACGAATTGATGCAGGATCCAGAGATGGAACTTTGGGAGGCACCTGCCCCCAGGTATCATTTACCATCCACAGCATGGAAGTCGCTGAACAGACTCCGAACTGGTGTATCACGGTGCAAGAGGAATATGAAACGATGGGGATACACAGATGATGACACGTGTGATTGTGGTGCAATACAGGACCCAGACCACCTGATGACCTGCACCAACCTCCAGGAAACATGCAATAGGCGCGACATGTTGGAGGCAAATGCCAAGGCAGTGACAATCCATGTCGCTGGATACTGGATGCATGCTGTATAACGTGGTGCTTGGATACGGAAGGGCAACGGACGACTGACAAAAATATTTCCTAATATGTAATCTGGACCTGTCTTTAATTAATTTGTAACTATGACCTCTTGTTTGTGTTAGTGTTTGTTTATTGAAAAAAAACAACTTGTTATAGTCTTATTTATCCTTTGCCTTGAACCCCGGCATGAGCAGGACAGTAGATCCAGGTCAAAGCCTAGAGGTTTGAGGCCTCAGCAGCAGCTATCCACCCGTACCTAAGTCATCCCTTCTGTAGTTTCTGAAGTACGGCTTGCGCGTCTGTCACAATGACTGCCTTTGTTATAGAAGTCTCAGATATCCATTTCAGTGCTGAGGTCACTGCTTCCGTCTCCATTCACATACTGACCTGTTGAAATGTATGCCCTACTGCGCTCAGCAACGACCTCTCCTCTCACTCAGCCAAGAAACCCCAGTCTGATGTCCCACTGCACACGACTGATTCATCGGTGTAAATGACAGCGTCACTCTCCTGGGTGTTCTCAGTATCAGCTGTTTTATCCTTTCCGTTAATAATTATATAAACCTGGATTAGGTCACATTGAATTCTTCTATTTTCAAGACACTGCAAGCCTGTTTTTCTAAGTCTTTCTTCATAACTGTAATTCTGGAATCCCACTAAAATCCATGGAATACGCCGGGGAAGCAAACCCTTAGAAAATGCACGAGGAAGCAGACCCTTATATAAAATACAAGCTGAAGTCGGATGCACTAGGCCAACACGAGCAAAATAAAACCACAGTGCAACGCACACCGCCTTGGGGTATGAGAGAAATAAGGCAACGCAAAAAACAAAACAAAAACAAAACAAACAAAAAATTAAAAAATTCAAGATCGTTATTGGCTTCGCCAGTAGCGTACTGCGCGCTGGTCCCATGGAGACGATATGTTTGTCCCATGGAGATGCAACGTTGGTCCCATGGAGACACTCAACACAACGCTGTTTGAAATTCGTGAAGAATCCTACACTGCAAATATGTATCCAGAGTACAAGACTTCATTTGTAGAAGAACTCCCCACTTCAGCAACCTTATATACAAAATTGGATCCGCGTAAATAAAACAAAATGTGGGAAATGAAAAGAAAAAGTTGCAGAAGAAGAATAAGATAAAGGAGAAAATGACCAAGAGACATTGAGAATAATGTCCATTTATTGAGAATATTATTAGCCCAGCCTTTGAAATGTGAGATCGCTAACACCTCACACCCTTACGGCAGAAATGCTATGGGTTACTTTACTTTACTTTATTGAGAAGTGACATTCAATGTCTCCTCGGTCTATACACATCTGTCATCTTCGATCAATAATGAAACACCATAGAAACCTTTCACAGAGGGTTTGGTGTTCAGCTGAACATCAGCTGAACATCCGTACTCTAACTGATCTACAAATTAAACCCACACAAGCCCAAATGACGTCAGAGCTACTAATTCTTATCTTTATGTATTGCTGCATTTTCTCCATGACTGAATAAGAAAGACCATCTGTAATATCATTAGATCAAAGAAAGATCATACGAGAAATCCATTAGCTAAGCAGTAGTTTTATGTTCATAATGGAGCCGTGTAACAAGCTTTTAGGGCACGAGAGACATAGAAAACTCGAAAAGTACAAGACCATTTTGGAGATTGAAATGCATTAATTCAATATGACAGCTTCTTAAAACTGTATCCTTGCTTGAATGTATGTGTGTCAGTGTGTATGTCTGTGTATGCACGCGTACGACCACATATTTATATGGTTGATTGAATCATGACGAATCGTTATTGGGTTGTGCCTACCTAAAACAAAATGACGGCTGTGTTTTTTTGTGTGTATATTTTTTAAATCTCTAAGCCGTGTTTTTATTACACTTTCACTGCATGATTGCCTGACTCTGTTATTTGTTTTGAACAGAGGAGTTTGACTACCCAGTTTCCACCACACCTTTTAGAATTTTGGGAGAAAGAGAAAGTGGATATTAAAAGCAAAATTCGATTTAGATCCGTTATACGGCAAGGTTGTGTAGCATCTCCTATAACTGTTTATCAGATATATGTGGGGACGCCGTGGGCTAGTGGTTAAATGGCACGGCTCACAACCCGAAGGTGCTGGGTTCGATCCCTGGGAAGCAAACCTTTAGAAAACGCAGGAGGAAACAGACCCTTACATAAAATGTATGCTGAAGTCAGGCGCACTGGGCCGACAGGCGCAAAATAAAAACCACAGTGCAACGCACACCGCCTTCAGGGATTACAGATATAAGGAGAACGGAAAAAAGAAGATATATATGTAAAAAAAGGTAACATTAGTGACCGAAATAATCTCAGTGAAAACTTAGATGAACTTTTCATTGCTGATGACCAAGCACTAAAAGCAATCTCTGAAAACCAACTGCAGGAACATATCAGCACTCTTAATGAGGTATGTGCTGATTCACAGTATGAAAATCAACATAGAAAAAAACCAAAGTTATGAAAATTGCAAGAAATGAAATAGATACAACAATATTCATGCAAAGCCAACAATTAAAACATGAAATATTTCTCGTTTTTGTGTAAGATAATCTCAGCGGACGAAAAAGGCAACACTCAAACCCAAAATAGATGTAATAAAGTAAGTGAAATCATTGGGTACATATTTTCGATATTACAATGTAAGCATGTGACAATGGATACAAAAAGAACTCTATACAACACGAAATTCCTATCCACATTCTGCTAACAGTGCACAAATTGTCATTAACAAACACAGATAAAAGATACACTGTAACAACAGAAATAAATTGCCTGCGCAGAATGCTTGGAGTAATAAGAATGGATATAATCAGAAACGAAGATATTAGGAAACAAGTAGGTACAACACCAGTTTTAGACCTCATCAAGAGACAGCAAACCAAATAGTTCGGCTACATGACACGTTAAACACCAGATTGTATCTCTCAGAAAGCAATGCTATACAGATACAATGGATACAAAGCCAATGGCCGACCACGCAAGCAAACGATGGAACAGAAATAACAGAGTCAGTGACGCTCCACGTGCACGAAGCACATAAAAGGGCCCGGTCAAGAAATCGCGTCATAACCTAAAGATGAAAGGTATAAGCACATACCAGGGCCCGGTCAAAAAACCTCTTCATAACCAGAAGGTGAAAGGCACAAGCACATACCAGGGCCCGGTCAAGAAACCTCTTCATAACCAGAAGGTGAAAGGCACAAGCACATACCAGGGCCCGGTCAAGAAACCTCTTCATAACCTGAAGATAAAAGGCACAAGCACATACCAGGGCCCGGTCAAGAAACCTCTTCATAACCTGAAGATGAAAGACACAAGCACATACCAGGGCCCGGTCAAGAAACTTCTTCATAACCTGAAGATGAAATTACAAGCACATACCAGTGCCCGGTCAAGAAACCTCTTCATAACCTGAAGATGAAATTACAAGCACATACCAGGGCCCGGTCAAGAAACCTCTTCATAAGCTGAAGATTAGAGACAAGCAGGACAACACGCAAAAATAGAGAAGCAAAGAGATGGTTGGGTTGGAGGGGGGGGGGGGGGGAGGGGGCGGGGTGGGGTGGGGTTGGAGGGGGGAGGGTCGGCTATGCGGCTTGATGACAAGAAATGGGCGGGTTAAAGGGAAAGAAATGTGCTAGGGGTGGCTGGTTTGAGAGACAACAGATAAAGGAGTTGAGTAGGAAGATGAAGGAGCATTGATGGGATAGGTTGCTGAATTGGAGAGAGTGAGAGAGATGGAGGCAGAGAGAGGGAGGGAGAGAGAGGAAGGGAGAGAGGGAGGAACGGAGAGGGAGGGAGAGAGATGGAGAGAGAGAGAGAGAGAGAGAGAGAGAGAGAGAGAAATGGAAAGTAAATAAGATAGTGAAAAAAACGAACTAGGGAAAGTATTTTTTAAATTGAACTACTTTCATAAATTGCTGGGTAGAACAGTTAGTTGGCCATGATGAAAGAGCACATTACGCCACTCAAGAGATTGTGCACATACACCGTATACACATATGGTTTTAATAGGAATATTCTAAAGAACAATTTCATGAGGGCCACTTATAGAGCTGGTTTAAAAACATGTATAAATTAGTGTCAAACATGGCTGCTGCTGGAAAAGCACAAATGTAAGATCGAGACCTATGAGATGAGCTATGTAAGAAATGCAGCAACAACAAAAACAACAGTTCGAGACAGAATCCGTAATACTACGCTTAAGAATATGGTTAGGACTATACCGGTTGACTACTATATTGAAGCACAGAGAGTAAAGTGGTTTTGTCATTTGACAAGAATGCACTATGAAAAACTATATATTTATATATATATATATATATATATATTAATATATATATATATATATATATATATATATATATATATATATATATATATATATATATAAATATGAAGTTCACACTTCTGAACTTAGCGAGATTGGCGCCGGTGGCCCTAGCTGAACACAGTGTCAGCTTTGTTGTATGAAATTTTGACACAACTATAATGAACTGCCACGTGGAGAGAGATGGACTCCGTCAGGTGTGTATCGGCCCAAGACTCACCGTTGTTGCATGGCGTGAGCTGGAACTACAATCTGCAATAACGGTGCCTCAACGAACTTTTAGGTTGTGAGACTGATAATGATTATATATGTATATATATATATATATAGAGTGCTGATTAAGGAAAGAGCATATTTCGTAATGAATGAAAAAGGGACATATATATGAATGATTTATTTTAAAATTTATTTAAGACGCATTGATTATCAACATGTACATATAGATGATATTCACATATAACATATTCAAATACCAAGCAAAAATATGTAAAATTTACTTTAACTGCTTTTAAGAAAACATTTGCCATAGTGGCATTTGGTCGACGGGATAATACCGGGCCAATCATCATGCTCTTGCCGATAAAGCCTAGGGCAACAAGTGAAATCAGTATAATACCATCAGCTTAATATCACTTACGTCGAAAATACTCTTAAAGATAATTAAAGAGAGAATTGACCCAAAACAGAGTCAAATCTGACAGATACTCAATTTTTGCACTGACAGGGGTAGGGTCATCATATTAGCAACAGGAACACTTGGGTTCCGCGCAGAGAAGATGATTGGATATATTGGGCAGAACGGATAAGGGAGACCATATACTTCATTGATTATGTGAAGGCTTTCGAAGGAGTTGTCAGGATCAGACTATTTCGAAATCTTGAAACAAATTGAGATTGAAAAATAATACTGAGATTGATTCAAAACATCTAAACCAACCAACGTCCCAATAAGGAAGAATTAGACAAGCGTGTCTACTGTCGCCTGGATTACTCAACGCATACTCAGATAATGATGAAGCAAGCCATCGGATGTAGTTGCAATATGGGGGGTAATAGACGCAGACAAACGCTTGAAAGCTATCTTATTCGCAGACGGACAGGCTATACTCGAGGAGCCAAGGGATGGAGTCGACCTGAGGAGGGGTGGGTGGTGAGAGAGAGAGAGAGAGAGAGAGAGAGAGAGAGAGAGAGAGAGAGAGAGAGAGACAGCATTTACAACACGTGATTAATAAAATTAAGAACACTGCAAAGGAATACGGAAAGAAAATAAATATAAACTAAGACAAATGTGATAATAATTACAAGAGAACAACGGGAAGCATATCTAGTTATAAAAGGTCAACGGATAGGGCAAGTTAGCAGGCTCCCATATTTAGGGCACATTATTACGTTCGACGACCCTAGCTGTAAGTTTATAACAATTAGAATTGCAATGGCAAAAGCAGCGTTCAGAGATAAACGGAGAATACTTACTACGAAATGTACATTGGAGAGAAGAGTGGAAAAAAGAAGGACAGAGGTAGTCAGAGGTACAAATGGACAGACACCATGAAGATGTGGTCGGGACACAGTCTGTCTGAGCGTATCGACCTTGTACGGGGCAGACACAACTGGTGATACATTAACGTCAACCTCCGCTGAGGATGCGGTAATTGATGATAATAATAATGAAAGCCTCAGTTTTTTGTGTCAAGAGTAAATTATTAGCAATTCACTACTAAAACAAACAAAAACATATTTCTACGTCATGAAATTGGAATGAGGTAACACATCAATGGGATTATCGTCTGGATGGTGTTGTTCGAAGCTGATTTATTTTTGGTATCGAGTTACAGTGACTCTACTTCCAGACCAAACAGCACACTTAATCAGGTGGACCATGGTCTTCCTAGCTGTAGTACAATGCAAGACTCGACAGTAAGCAGACTACAAGTGGGATAGCAGTAACAATCTACACCTCATTGACATAAATGATATGAAACATCCTGCTCTTAGGGGCATGAACTAGGACGCGATGTGGAGTCTCGATCAGTATGTTTCCCACAAGACCCAGATTACCCTTCTCTCCCACCTTGATCAGTATGTTTCACACAAGACCCAGATTACTCTTATCTCCCAGCTTGATCAATATGTTTCAGAAGAACCAGATTACTCTTCTCTCCCAGCTTGATAAATATGTTTCACAAGACCCAGATTACTCTTCTCTCCCACCTTGATCAATATGTTTCACAAGACCCAGATTACTCTTCTCTCCCACCTTGATCAATATGTTTCACAAGACCCAGATTACTCTTCTCTCCCAGCTTGATCAGTATGTTTCCCACAAGACCCAGATTACTCTTCTCTCCCACCTTGATCAATATGTTTCCCACAAGACCCAGATTACTCTTCTCTCCCAGCTTGATCAATATGTTTCACAAGACCCAGATTACTCTTCTCTCCCAGCTTGATCAATATGTTTCCCACAAGACCCAGATTACTCTTCTCTCCCACCTTGATCAATATGTTTCACAAGACCCAGATTACTCTTCTCTCCCACCTTGATCAATATGTTTCACAAGACCCAGATTACTCTTCTCTCCCAGCTTGATCAGTATGTTTCCCACAAGACCCAGATTACTCTTCTCTCCCACCTTGATCAATATGTTTCCCACAAGACCCAGATTACTCTTCTCTCCCAGATTGATCAATATGTTTCACAAGACCCAGATTACTCTTCTCTCCCAGCTTGATAAATATGTTTCCCACAAGACCCAGATTACTCTTCTCTCCCACCTTGATCAATATGTTTCACAAGACCCAGATTACTCTTCTCTCCCAGCTTGATCAGTATGTTTCACAAGAACCAGATTACTCTTCTCTCCCACCTTGATCAGTATGTTTCCCACAAGACCCAGATTACTCATCTCTCCCAGCTTGATTAATATGTTTCAGAAGAACCAGATTACTCTTCTCTCCCACCTTGATCAGTATGTTTCACAAGAACCAGATTACTCTTTGCTCCTATATATATATATATATATATATATATATATATATATATATATATATATATATATATATATATATATATATATATATATATATATATATATATATATATTCAAGAGAGCCATTCAAGTCTAGAAATGGTTTTGTCAAATAGTCAAAACCGTGATTGTTTGATTGGTTGAGTCAAAATGCAATTTTATTCCCATATAATCTACTGTAACGTTTGTGCACTTATCCTTATGTTTAAGTAATGCTTTGAAAGCTTCATCGTAGAAAGATGTGTCAGTATGTCTGAACCAATCCAGGACAGCCTGTTTCTCATCTTTATCAGTGCTGAGATGCTGACATCCACACTTTTTCATTTAGAGGTGCAAACATGTGGAAATCGGTTGGGGTGAGTTCTGGGCTGTAATGTGGATGTGACAATACCTCCAAGCCGAGCTGCTGCAGATGGTACATAGTGCGGTGAGCCGTATGACGTCGAGCGCCATCTCGCAGAAGGGGGGCAATTTGTGTTCAAACCAGGTCGCTTTTTTCACGCACGAATGTACGGTCTTCTCTAAAACGATTACACAATGCAAATTTCTTACTGCGGGTGACTGTCCCATTACCGTATTGTGATTGCTGTGTTCTGTAAATGTTCAAAGGTTTCACGCTGTCATTTGCAAGAAACTTCATCACAACACGCTTTTCAATGAACGCACTAACAATGTTGTCAGCCATTTGTATTTATCTGTTACGTGACTTGCTCATGGCAAGTAGACCACCTAGCAGTAAAAAGACACACGTGCCCCTAATAACTCATAGTAGTTCCAGCACGCCATAACACATTCAGGTAGAATTAGAACAAAAAGTCCAGGACCGAGTTGAACGCCCCTCGTTTATTTAAATATTAACATCGCGACTGCGCGTTCTTCCTGGTTAGAACGAATTAGCTGATTGCATGTCGCAAAAGGTAAAGCATTTAAGATTGTGCTACAGGCGACTGGGAACCTGATTATTGTGTCGTAAATTAATTGACAATATAAATAAGCTTTATAAACGCAAATAACCACTTTATACAGGCTATCTGCAAGTGGAAAATCGTAGTGGCGCCCCTGTGCTGCGAGTTTAATTAAAAATTAGTGATAAACATATACAAAAGTTGATTAAAAGTAGTGCGCCAAATTGTTTTTATTATTCCAGAAAAAAATTAGTAAAGTGAAAACATGTAGTTTGCAACACAAACTGTTTCCGGCTTATGTGGGCGTATTTACATCGTATTACAACAGATGACGCTGCTGATGTAGTCCGTTTAAGTGAGCAATACGCGTTACGAACAATAAGGCGGAATTAAGTTGTCAGTAAATGAATAAAAGGATCATACACAATGGTTTGTATGCTGTATATAGAAGTTGTGCAGCCGATATAGTCACCGCTGTACTTTGGGTTCAGATGGTTAAAGCTTCAAGAAGTGTTGAGACGAAGCTACCCGATCGGCCACGGCCGTGGCGTCCTTCCACAGCCATAAGTTGATACATAATGCAAACCGCCGATTCAACTATTCATGAGGATTCAAGCTGTATAACAACTCCACAATTGGCTCTACATCTTTAAGTCAGCAATAGAAGTGTGAGGACAATTATCCACGATGTATCGAATGTCCGTAAAGGCTGTAGAAGAGAAGGGGTACTTTGTGGAAAACGAGAGGGTGCAAAGAAAACAACACATTGTTATACTATGGGTGAATTTTATACATAGATGATACATATTTTCAGAGAGAATGTATGTATCTATGTATGTATTTATGTGTGTATAAGTATTTATATGTGTTTATCCATATGAGCGATATGTGTGCGCGTGCATGCGTGTGTGTGCGTGTGTGTATGTGTGTCTGTATATATATATATATATATATATATATATATATATATATATATATATATATATGTGTGTGTGTGTATGTGTGTGTATATGTGTGGGTGCGTGCGTGCGTCTGTGTGTGTGAATGTATGTATGTATGCAAACATAAAGAAATGCGTGCGTGCCTGCGTGCTTGAGCCCTTGTGTCCATGTGTCCATGTGATGTATGTATGCATATGCAGAAGTGGCCAGTGAATTGTCATCCTGGAGACACAACCTCAAGACAGTGATGAATGAGGTCAGTGAACGCATGTCCCAGGCGAGCATTGAGCGATTGGCCAGGAAGTGTCGCAGACTGGATTAAACGAATGGGATAACAAGAAAATAAGGGATTCCCAACCGGTGAACCAACTAATGTCCAGACTGGTGGAACCAATTTCCGAAGTCTTCCGTGAAATCCTATGAGTTCTTAATACCAATTAGCTTACTCGCCGCAAAAATTAGATATATTTATGTCCAATTTGCTTCCTACCCGTCACTCGTTCTTATGAGAGCTTCCAATATAATGATGTATGTCGTTGTCTTTATGAAGCGAGTTGCGTTACAATGTTCCTCGCCCTAGTGTCCTATAGTAGTCCATTTCAGTCATGCCTGAAATATAGACTATAGTATGAACCCACTAGGAAAGATAAGCGAATATATATATATACTTAGCTTTCCCTATTTTCTCTCTGCTTGCGCAGTTGTCTTTCTCTGTGTTACAGGAGCCTCTCTTTGCCAAGCAGTGGGGGACCATTCAGGTACATCTCCACTTGAATCAGTCTGCAGCTTCGATTTATCAAGATGTTGGACTAATCTGCAGATCCTTCATATCCCACTAAAACACATCTTTAAACTTCAACTGTGGATGGCCGACTGTTCTCTTGCCATTCGTCAGATGTCAATAGCGGGTATATTTGAGAATGCGAACATCTTATTCGCGATCAATTTAACCAAGCCATCGTTGTCTTCGCTGAATAAGGAGAGTATTCATGCTTCCTAGACCGTTGCGAGAGTGCACTTCTGCATTTGTCACTCTGTTCCTCCATGTAATTATGAGAACTGATCGCAGGCGGTTAGAAGGAAGATGTTAAGCATGTGCTCTTGTTTGGCATATGTTGCCCATGGCAGCATGCTGACGATACATGAATTGTATACCCCGGCGTTGGTTCGTTTAATCAGTTTCTGGATTTTCCAAGCAAGCGTTACCAGTGCGACTGCCTATTTCTGGCTCTACAGAGAGCTGGAAAAACCCCTTCAAACGTCCCATACCAATGCGGACTAAATGACAGAGCACATATTGTGTGCAGGTTTTTAATCAACCCCTGCTCCACGCAAAGAAATAAATAAAATTCACAGTACAAAACAAAACAAATCACTGTTCAGAGTGATACTTTCACAGAATACTGCCATGAAACCAACTGCATATCCATCTTTGGTTCCGGAACACACTATTATAGTTGAACTGATAGTTGATACTTTCAAGTTTCGTTATTTAGTTAGCCTTGGATTGTAACCTTTCAAAGGGATTTCAGTCAGAAGGCCTGTATCTACAGTAGGCTGTGGCTTGTCGCTGATGAGGGATCCCGGGTATATGAATTGGTGTACAGCTTCTTGTTTATAATTTCGATGCTTAGAGTTGGTGTTGCCTATACATCCTGTCCCAGCACATTTGCTTTGTTGAGATTCATAGTGAGATCAGCATCTTTGCAAACCGAGGAGCAGCAATCTATCAAGCTCTGAAGTTCCTGAAGACTGTGGGTAACAGTTGCAGCATCATAAGCGTAAAGCAAGTCCCTGATGGTAATCTCCTTGATCTTTGTTTTGGAATTGAGCCTTGCAAGTTTAAACAGCCTAGCATCTGACCTAGTATTAAAGTAGATTCTTTCACATGCATTTCCAAATGCATGCTTCAGTAACTGAGCAAAGCAGATTTCGAACTGTGCCGTGGCCTGTACGCATTCTAGCTTACCACCACTTCTAATGCCAACTTTATGTGATATGCTACCACAAATTAGGCTGTTCCTTATATACCTGCATGAAACGATATTATTAGTCGTAGTCGGAGCAGCCTATTTTAGAGAGGATTTTAAAGAGTACATCCCTGCTAAACAAATCCAATCCTTTTGTCAGCTCAATGAAGACGATATAAAAGGGCTGATTCTGCTTACGTGACTTTTGCTGAAGAGAGAAAACTATGTCCGTCTTTGATCTTCCAGACATGAGTCCTCACTGTGACTCCGGACACACGCCCTCATCCAATTTTTGTGAACGTAGAATGATTCCTCAAGCGAAGACGTTGCCTACAACACTGAGCAGAGAGACACTTCGAAAGTTATAAGTCACTTCAATCACCTTTGTTTCTAGAATGTTACAATTTGTGCACCTCTCATAGATTGTGGTCTACTGCATCCGAAATTCCAATGCACTTGTTAGGTGCTGCCCTTCTAACCTATTGCTTTCCTCAGCATACTGGCAAGGCAAACGATCGTCATCTTTTATCAGAGTTGACTCCCTTATGGAGTCATTCTTAATAAGCCATTGAGCAGTTCCTACTCGCTAAGTTTCATGCAGGATTTTCAACAACATGCACGCAAACAACAACAACGTTTTCACAACCACCGGTCCGAAAAATAAGCGATCGTATTTCAGGAACAGTTAGTAACAGATACTGGGATTGACCTGGAAAGTTCCCAGCGCATTTTGCCCTGCCAAAAAATATGAAACAAAGGAGACCACACCTCCACAAGACGTCTAGCGACATAAGTAGACTAAAGATAGACAGAAGATATGCCATCAATGGCGTTTCAGTCTTTGTAGACCATGCACGTGGCACCCTATGAGTAGCAGAGCTGCAGAGGTCAGCGACTCATAGCTGACTGCTAGCGTCAGGGCCAGCGAACCAAAGCTGCCACGACCCTTCTACACCTCCAGGCGGTGATCCTAGATAACAGGTTGCAACACAGCAGACTGGCTAAGGAGAAGGGGTCGAAAATTGAATGCTAACCCGATACTAAAAAAATGCTTGGGGAAGTCGGATGTGTTGGACGGAAAGGTGAAAATATCGCAATCCAGCTGTAAAATACCACACAACGCATTATGTTTTCTGGACTACATTCTGCTACTTAGGCCCGTGTCAGGGTTTAGAAGCGGGAGAATGAGAACGAACGAAGCCAAGCCAAGTGCATACACGTTGCAGGAGATTATTAATTCAAATTTATGCATTTTGACAACTTGAAAAACAATTTTCTTACGAAAAAAGTCCCTCAATGACTTGAACGCCTCTCGTAGAAAACACTAAAAACTGATTCCATTAAAAAATTTAATTAATTGTATTGCAAATCTTACTATCTACAGCAATTGTCTACTCAACTAACTATGACTACTCTATCTCTAGAGGGTAGTCAGCTACACTGGTTGACAAGCTCTTATCTAATTCCCAAGTCTGTCTCGTGATCTTGTCGTCGTCTGCCGTGACTTGCTGGTCTCCGACAATCTGCAGTTCCGCTAACCTCTAGACCCCGCTATGGAACATACGTTCGCGAGTGTGCTCCCTTGGAGAATCTGTAGTATCTATCACGTTTGATGAGGTTTCTATGGCCGACCCATCGGGCCGATATAGTGCTGCAGACGTTTCGTGCAACCTGACATGTCGTTTTCGAGTCCGTCTGCGAGACTGCTCTTTTGCCGTCCCTCTTTCATGTTTTTCGTACAATTGGCGTTCGAAACAATTGTCATGGTGGTCACGCTGACCCAGCTACCTGATTTCGTTCAGACAACTGAACCGTGTCAGTTTGTTGCATGTATCAGCAGACTCAAGAAGTGAATCTGTGAGCGTTAAACCTATTTTGCCCCGTGCTCCACTACTGAACGTAAGCAGTTTACTGTTTACAGTTAATCTCTTCAGGATTGTATCATAGGTGTTTAAACATCTTATGTAAAATCTATGTGGGAGTGTATCCCAGGTATTTGCAACACCTTACTGACACTATATTTTGGATTGTATCCAGGTGTTTGCAATACCTTACTGACACTCTATTCAGGAGTGTATCCAGGTATTTGCAATACCTTACTGACACTATATTCTGGATTGTATCCAGGTGTTTGCAACACCTTACTGACACTTTATTCAGGAGTGTATCCAGGTATTTGCAATACCTTACTGACACTATATTCTGGATTGTATCCAGGTGTTTGCAACACCTTACTGACACTCTATTCAGGATTGTATACAGGTGTGTGCAACAATTTACTGACACTCTATTCAGGATTGTATCCCATGTCTTTACAACACCTTACGACCACGCTCTTCAGAATTACATCCAAGGTTTTTGCAACATCTTACGTAACCTCTCTCCTAGATTGTATCCCCGGTGTTTGAAACACCCTACTGACAATCTCTTTTTGGTTTGCAAAACATTTTGCATACCGACATTGTTCTCACTCGAAGTGATGAGATTTCTCTTACACTGTCCTTCAAAGCGATCAGATTTCTCTCACTCTGTCACTCGAAGTGATCAGATTTCTCTCACTCTGTCACTCAGTGATCAGATTTCTCGCTGGTGTCGCCGTGATGTCTATTCATTTCTTCAAACAATGTTTTCTAGTCAGCAGGTCGAAAGTGATTGAAGCGTCCACCGTCAATATAGTTGCTAAAAGGTGTCCCAGGTGCATCAGCTGATGACTGATGACTGAGAAGATGTTCAGTGATATAGGGACCTCCTTCTGAAATGGTACCACAACTGGACGTTGGAAGGGACGAAATGGGGTAATGCAGTTCGTATAACTGTTGGTATGAGTTCTGATGTGACCAGGGTAGATACCTTGACCTTATTTTAATAGTGAACGCCAGGCACAATGTTGTTCTACCGAATAGATTGGATGAGCATAGCTTTTAGAGCTAGAAAATGTAAATGAAACTGGTTGTATACAGACTCTGCTGAGTCTTCTAAACCAGTATAAAGACGTTAAGTTAAGTTAAGTAAGGAATAAGAATACTAATAATAAGAAGAAGACTAAGAAACAAATAAGAAGAAGACTAAGAAACAAATAAGAAGAAGACTAAGAAACAAATAAGAAGAAAAAAAGAAAAAGAAGAACGATGAGAATAAGGGGAAAAAAAGAAGATAAAGAGCCAAAAGAAATTGAAGGAAAAAAAAACACACAAATAAGAAGACAAAAGAAAAGAAAAAAAGAAAAAGTAGAAAAAGAAGAAGCATAGACAAAAAAATTAGAAAGAAAACAAAGATAAAAAAAGAAAAAAAGAACAATAAGAAGAAGAAAAAGAAGAAGAAACAGAAAAGATAAACATTGAAAAAGAAGAACAAGAGGAAAAAGCAGAAAAAGAAAGGGAAGAAGAACAACTTTGCGAACATAAAAAAGAAGAAGAACAAGAAGAAGAAGAAAAATATGAAGAAACAGAAATGAAGAAACAGAAATGAAGAAGAAGAAGAAGATGAAAAAGACCAAAACGAAGATGAAAAGAAAAAACCAAAATAAAAAGAACAAGAAAAAAAAAGAAGAAGAAGAAAAAAGAAGATCATGATGAAGAAGAAAAGCGACAAGAAAAACAAGAAGGAGAAGAAGAAGATAAAAAAAGCAGAACAAGACGAAGTACAGAATCAATCATTGAAAAGAACAGTCTTTCCCAGATTATCAGAGTTACATCTATCTAGACGAAAATAACCTTCAAAATCGCATGTACGCACTAAATGGATGAAATGAGCATCTAACTATTTAAAAAAAGATGGGGGAAAATAACAGCAAAAAAAAAAATGTAATGCGAATTAGCAGATCAGAACAGCCACCAGAAAAGCCACTCTGCATCCAGGCCAGAAGCACTTAATTATATCAAGTTAGAAAATTCACATTCACAAAATTACTGACAGACGACGACCGAGTTGACAATGGTAGATAAACATGAACTTGCAACTGCAGTTGTGCTGACCCACTCGTTATAATCAGTTCTAAATCATCGAATCATGCAATAGAGACAAAAAGATAGATCCTCAACAGGATATTCATTACAGTTTTAGACATGTACTTAGGCTAAGACGTACGAAATAAAACTCCCAAAATGTGATCTGAAATACTAGAAGGGACTGAGTGAGATATTCAGAAATCAAGTGGGTACAGCACGATGTATAACACCAGTTCGCTCGTCAATAGTTTAAATGGTTTTGTTGTAATTACAAGAACGTCTTCGAACCTACCAGGACAGACAGAGAGTGAGAGATAGATAGAGAGAGAGAGAGAGAGATAAATGGATAGATAGATAAATAGATAGCCAGACAGACAGACAATCAGACAGGCAGACAGATAGGTAGGTGAGCGGACATACTGGCTGACAGACTGACGGAGATACGAACGGACGGATATATATATCAATATATAGATAGATAGATTAGATAAACACATAGATATATAGATAGATAGACAGACAGACAGACAGACAGATAGACATATAGATATATATATATATATATATATATATATATATATATATATACTAAAATACTGATAGATAGATAGAAAGAGAGATAGATAGATAGATAGATAGATAGATAGATAGATAGATAGATAGATAGATAGATAGATAGATAGATAGATAGATAGATAGATAGATAGATATACAGCCAGACAGACAGACCGACAGACAAACAAGCAGATAGGTAGGTGAACGGACGTATGGTCTGACTGACTGACGGAGATACGAACGGACGGATAAATAGATATATCGATATATAGATATATTGATTAGATAGATACATATAAATATAGACAGCTAGATAGACAGATTAATATATAGATAGATAGATATATCGATTATATAGATACATAGATATATAGATATATAGACAGATAGACAGACAGATTAATAGATAGATAGAAAGATAAATAGATGGATAGATATATAGATAGATAGATAGATAGATATATAGATAGATAGATAAATAGATAGATAGATAGATAGATAGATAGATAGATAGATAGATAGATAGATAGATAGACAGATATATAAATATATAGACTAATGGAAAGATAATTAGACATGCTTTTCCCCTCAGAAAACCTGCATTACAACATGCACCTTGAAAACAAACACGAATAGGAGATTCACGTCGAAACTGGGAAGCAATATTTTGTCTAAGGAATCTGGGGAGATATTAAATAGATTATACAAGCATGGCGGAAACAGGATGTAGAAACCATGAGAAAAATATATTGTTTAATCGTGTGTGCAGGCTGATGCCGATCATACTTTGCTTGATATTAAATGCCAACTGAGATGGAAGAAGCCAAGGAAATTAAGAAAACTAGCGTAATGGATTTTTAGTGATTTTCATGAGTTGGAGAAAAGAGTTCACTTCCAAAATTCAATGAATGATGCTTTAAGGAAAAAAAACAAGATACTACTTACTTTTTTACTTTCCGTGTCCTAAGCACTACGTCACACTTCATTATCTCAGTATTCAGCCACGTGGATTGCCTTGTCACTCGCACTCAGCAGGTCATCCATGCTAAAAGTCTCCGGGAGGTTTGGGCAGATCATCAGATGGTCCTGAGCTTGTGTTACTCCACATTCACATGTTTCATTATCACTGTATCCCCATCTTTTCAGGTTTTTCCTGCATCGTGATACACCAGTTCGAAGTCTATTTATTGACTTCCATGTTGCGTAGGGCAGGAGCTGTCCAGGCGCAGGTTTCTCCCGTAACTCTTTCAAAGGGACCTGTGTCAGCTGTTTCCAACTTTCGATGCGTCGATTTCCTGGACTAGTCTGTAGGGGCTAGGTTGACTATAAGAAACTTCGTCTTTAGCTGCACCTGATGTCCAAACATAGAGTGTCTTGGGTCATTTACATGTTTCCCTCTTTCTATCTCTGACGTGACAGTTCTTCGTTTCTCTCTGTCGCTGAAGATGTAAATCATCAGTGGCATAGTAGAAAAAGGCGGTAAAAGTGGCAGCATGAATATCATTTGATCATAAGAAAGTATAAAACAAGAAACATCAAAGTCCTATATCAGGACATTCATAGTGCAGTAAGAACAATAGAAGGTATGTCGGAGTGGTTCCCCATTTCATCAGGCGTCAGACAGGGTTGTGTTCTCTCACCACTTCTCTTTGTCACTTATACGAATAAAGTCACACGGGAGGTAAATACAGGAAAGTACCAACGAATTACTCTTTGCAGACGACTAATGTCTGATCGCCTCCAATAAACGAAACCTACAAAGTCATATTGGCTCATTCTACTTGAGCTGTCAAAAGTACGATATTAATATCAATAAATCAAAAGCAGAGACACTGAATAAGGGTATAAATCACACCATTCTTGATATTGATGTAAATAAAACCCAAAAAAAGCAGGTACACGAATGTAGGTATTTAAGAGCTGTTTTTACTGAAGATGGCATATTCAACAAAGAGATAGAGACGGTAGTGCAAAGATCAAATGCTGTCCTATAAGAACTGTCTCCAATACTAAGACACCCCAAGATTTCCTTCTAATCAAAAAAGCAGATGATTAATAGTGCCAGACATGGGCATTCAATAAAGCACAGGAACACAAATTAGACACCTGCGAAATGCGGTGCCTACGAACAGCCACTAAGAACACCAGAAAAGACACAATCACAAATATGAGTATTCGGGAGAAGGTTGGAACAATTCCTTGCCTACAGTAGATAGAAAATAGAATTGGTTAGGCCACATTGTGAGAATGCAACTAGACTACATTATTCATGCAACCTTCTACAGGAGAACATCAGCAAGAAGGGCGAGAGTTAGAACGAGGAAAAGGTGGATAGCCAGCGTAAAACAGACCTGCCGTAAAATGGAGAAAATGTTACTCGGGTATGATAGAGGCGAAAGACAAATACATACCACGACACTGTGCTACAACCCGGAAGAAAATGAGACAACCAAAGAAGAAGAAGATAAAACAAGAAACAAAGTGTATTGACATAAAGGATTAGAACAGCGGAGGACAGACGCAAAAGGGAGAACAGTAATACAGAGCTTGGCATTTATAAGTATAAGAAGAATGCATTAGGCCGACAATGTAACATGCCACTACAAAAATGGTGGATTTACGGATTCAAGGAAACAGAAGACATTGAAAGAAGAGGAAAATTCGAACAACTACATTAAACAGTAAAACAATCATATAATAAAAATAAGGACAGGAAATCAGGGTTGATAAGAATGGAAAACCAATAAATCACTGAACAACCTAGACAATGTATCGGGGGAATAAAGTAGATATTTGTAAATTAATTTGGACATGCTGATCTCAAATATAATCTTCAGCAACAAGAATGTTTTCTAGTTTTCAAGATTCTGAAAGGTGATGGGGTGGAGGCTGGTGGGGTGATTCAGTAGGCTGTTGGCGTCATATTCCCAGCGCAAATGACCCTGGCCTTCTCTTTTTTATAGCAGCCCTGGCGCGTTATTTTCCACCAGACGAATACCCTTGAGCGCAAATTTTGTGACACAATATGTAGCAGTCGTTACAACCACGTATCCTTCTAGTGATTATTTGTGTTTGTGCACATATTTTTTTTTCTGGAAAACCGTAATACGTTGCGAGATGGCATTAAACTTATTCACGTGACAGCTACGTGGCAATGTATGTATCAAATTGGAAGTCAGTAACTTCGTACATATGCTGTATGGAAGTCTGTAATTGCCAGTGACTTTGTATTGCTGGTTGCCTTTCAAAAATGGACCGTAATTTTCAACGTGTTTGCATTGATTAATTTTTTTTTGTGGAAAAAAATTGGCTTTGAAACATTCAGAATGCTGCATTCAGCTTTCCGAGAGTCCTAGAATCGACCTAAAACATATTAGTGGTATTCCAGTTTCATAAGTGAGAGCCGATCCGTTCATGATCGCAAACTTCAAGGCAGACCATCCACCTTCCATACCGACGAGTTCGTGGCACGTTTGCAAGAAATCAACGTGTCATCTAAGGAAACTCGACTGATTTAATGAGCCATTCTCGGTTTCACCAGGAGACAGTGTGAACTTAGACATGCATGGCTTAATCTTTGAGACATTATATGACTACTGGCAGGATCAACCACATATCTGTCGGAGACGTACGAAGCATACACACCGGTCGGCGAAGGACAGTTGTGTAAAACGCCTCACTGGGACGGCCGCAGGGACTGACTGACGGACGGACGAACGGTTGTTCCCCCCGTGCCTGTCCGTCGACCTAGGACCGCCTGACAGGGGCCTCTACACACACCAGACGACCGACCGACCGGGCTCGCCCGGGGAGGGATTGCAGCGCTCTGTGCAGAACGGATCCCAACGGCCCCGGCGATGAATTTTACTGGGACTGGAGACAAGTTTTGCCTGCCATACTGCCCTTCTCCCGAGGGTTGGTCGGGCTGGGACAGGGCCTTCAGGCTGTATTCCTGCTTTCCATTTGCCGGTCACAAGCTCTTTGCGAGAGTCTGACCACCAGCGAGACGAACTGTCGAGCTCTGCTATAAGCCTAAGAAAATTCACCACCGACTGTCAACGTTTATAGATACGGTCCAGAGCAGCGCACCTCATCGGAGGCGACGACACAACAAATCGCATCCCGATACCTCTACGGGGAAAGGCGGGCAAGCGTTTTCGGCAAGCCCGCGCTATCGCTCCGTCTGGCTAGACTGAGATAACTTTACGAACACTGGTTGAGATTGAATCGCTGCGGCGAGACAACTACCCCAGATAGACAGGTGTTAAAGAACCTGTGTATTTATTCCGTTAATTTCATACCTCCTCATGGTTGACCATAGCGCTTTATGCAATACCCTAGTAACCTTCTTTTTTAAATCAACAAAAACAAAATATAATTTTGCTGCTGTTCCATATATTTCTCGTTTACCAGTCTCAAATTTCAGATATGTTCTTGTAGTGCTTCTTTCCTGTCTGCTCTTCAGCAAATATGTTCTCCATTTAGCATTTCAATCTGTAGAGGATTATTCTGAACATGACCTTGCTATGGTTTAGTAATTTTGGCAAAGCTTTAGGTTTCCAGAGTAAGTTAACGATTTTGTCCATAAGTTCGGCCAGTTTTCCGTCGTCCATATTCGGCTTCTATTTGGTGCCAAGCCTTCCACCACTACCTCCCCACCTGTTTGTAAGAGCTGTACTGGTATATTGTCCACGCCGGCAGCCTTCTTTATTCTTAATATCGTTATATATATATTAATACATTTATAAGTAACAACAATTTTATTCTAAAGTGCTTGGAAGAGTATATATAATGGATAATCTTGTGGGACACAAAATAACTATATAGTAATATTGCATGCATGGATTGTGATGATCAAGAAGTACGCGCATGCGTAACATAGCGTTCTATCGATTTGCGCATGGAATAACGAGGTGTTTTCCGATTTTTGTAGTCAGAGGCTGAGAACCCTTCTGTAAGCTACAGAAAAATGAAGGTACAGTGTGAGGGCAGTTGCTTAAGATAGAGGAGACTGTATGAATGTGTAGAAAGATTTCAAAACGGAAGACAAAACGTCCTGGAAGAGACGCGACATGACAGACCAAAAAAGAGAGACATCTGACAGTAATACAGCAGATCGAAATAGCTAGTTTGTGGCGACAGGCGAGTCTCCATTGAGGAAATAGCTAGTTTGTGGCGACAGACGCGTCTCCATTGAGGAAATAGCTAGTTTGTGGCAACATGCGAGTCTTCATTGAGAAAGTAACCAGTTTATGACGACAGGCGAGTCTCCATTGAGGAAATAACCAGTTTGTGGCGACAGGCGAGTCTTCATTGAGAAAGTAACCAGTTTATGACGACAGGCGAGTCTCCATTGAGGAAATAACCAGTTTGTGGCGACAGGCGAGTCTCCAGTGAGGAAATGGCCGTAGTCTAGACGATGCGCACCAAATTGTCTATGATGACCTCGGTTATTGGGAAGTGTGTAGCGGATAGATCCCTAGCAGCTGACAACTTAATAATGGAGACGCTGCAAAACATGTCCCACCAAAAGAATTTGTTCTAGATGGCATCCATAAGCTAGTGGACAGGTGGACAAAGTGTGTTGGAGATCCACAAGCTGGTGGACAGGTGGACAAAGTGTGTTGGAGATCCACAAGCTGGTGGACATGTTGACAAAGTGTGTTCGACCACCATGAGCTAAGCTAGTGGACAAATTAACAAAATGTGTTGGACATCCACAAGCGAAAGGATAGGTAAACAAAGTATGTTGAACATCCACAAGCTTGTGGATAGGTGGTGAAAGTGTGTTGGACATTCAGAAGCCAGTAAACCGGTTGTCAACGTGTGTTGAACATCCACAAACTAGTAAAGAGGTTGTCAAAATGTGTTGAGCATTCACAAGCTAGTGAACAGGTTGTCAACATGTGTTGAAGATCTACAAGCTAGTGGACAGGGTGTCAATATGTGTTGAACAACCACAAACTAGTGCACAGGTTGTCGACATGTGTTGAACATCTACAAGCTAGTGGACAGGCTGTCAACATGTGTTGAACATCTACAAGCTAGTGGACAGGTTGTCAACATGTGTTGAACATCTACAAGCTAGTGGACAGGTGGACAAAGTAGGAAGCCAATGCACGGTGACTATGTACGAACTGTTGTAGTAATAATATTAATAACATTTCTTTTACTTAATGACTGTCCCTTTTGTATGTGTGTGTGTGCGCATGTCTGTGTGTGGGCAATGAAGGATGTGCATGAAGATCGGCGATATGTGGGACTTGTCTAGGATTTGGTTAGTCCTCACCGTGGCTCCATCATTTTGTCATTCATTTGTCATCTTCATAAAGGTCTGTGTCCTATAGACCACCGAGCTGTCGAACAAATTAATAAATACATGAATAGACATTTGGATGTTGGGCAGAGGAATGCGTTGCATGATCGATTGAAGGAAAGGTTAAAGTTTTGGAAATCGGATTGATTTATGGTTAGGTTGGCGGGTAGATGCATACCTGGCAACATACATTAACATGCCTGTTTGAATACCAGGATTCCAAGTAAGTAGATACATATATATATATAGATAGATAGATAGATAGATAAAAAGATAGATAGATAGACAGACAGACAGATAGATTAATAGATAGATATATATATATATAGATAGATAGATAGACAGAGACAGACAGACAGACAGATAAATAGAGATATAGATTCATAAATAGATAGATAAATATATATTTATATATATATATATATATATATATATATATATATATATATATATATATATATATATATATATATATATAGATAGATAGATAGATAGATAGATAGATAGATAGATAGATAGATATAGATAGATAGATTACAAGATAGATAGATAGACGGATGGCTGGATGGATGGATAGATAGATATATAGACAATGTCAAACGGACAGGGGAGCATTATTATAAACATATGTGTACACATATATACATAAGTCAATAATCAAAGAAAACATTGTAATGCATTTAGACAAATTTAATCTAATTAGAAATAGTCAGCATGGGTTTACTAGAGGGAGATCATGCTTAACAAATCTATTGGAATTCATGGAGGAGGTTACTAAAATCATAGATAAAGGGGAGCCAGTGGATGTTATTTATCTAGACTTTGCAAAGGCCTTTGATAGAGTACCTCATCAAAGATTATTTCGAAAGTTAAAATCACATGGAATAGGTGGCGAAGTTGCCAAATGGATTGAAAATTGGTTAACGGGAAGAAGGCAGAGGGTGGGCATAAATAAGGAGTACTCTGAGTGGAGTGAAGTGAAAAGTGGTGTGCCACAGGGCTCGGTTTTGGGACCAATTTTGTTCTTGATATATATAAATGATTTGGACATTGATATGAGATCCATGAATGCAAAATTTGCTGATGACACAAAACTATGCAGTAGTGTCTCATCTAAAGCGGAAGTGGATATATTGATGTCGGATTTAGATAAAATTCGAGAATGGTCTGTAAGCTGGCAAATGGAGTTTAATGTAGATAAATGTACAGTCATCCACATGGGTAGATCCAATATGGAACATAATTACAGAATGGGAGAAAACAATATTAGAAAGATAGATAAGGAAAGGGACCTAGGGGTTATAATAGATCATACAGGAAAGGTGAGTGAGCAAGTTAAGGTAGCAGTGAAAAAGGCAAATGCAATGTTAGGTATGATAAAAAGAAATATTAAACATAGGAGCAAGGAAGTGATCGTCAAACTGTATAAAGCTTTAGTTAGACCTAGATTGGAGTACTGTGTACAGGTGTGGAGTCCTTATCATAGAGGGGACATAAACATGCTAGAAAGAATACAAAAAAGAGCGACAAAGATGATAGTGGGATTCCAGAATTACAGTTATGAGGAACGACTCAGAAAAACCGGCCTACAGTGTCTCGAAGAGAGAAGAATTCGTGGTGACTTAATACAGGTTTATAAGATGATCAGAGAAATCGATAAATTAGGCTATAACAAGTTTTTTAAAATACAGCCACCTACAATAACACGAGGGCATAGCTACAAGCTGATTAAAGAGAGGTCCAGGTTAGATATTAGGAAATATTTTTTTAGTCAGAGAGTGGTGTCTGCTTGGAATGCATTGCCAGGGGAGGTAGTGGTGGCAGGGACAGTTAATGCATTTAAGAATAAACTGGATGCGCATAGATTTTAGAGCAAGGTGATGTAAATGTAACTGGTTGTATACAGACTCTGCAGGGTCTTCTAAACCAGTATAAAGATGTTAAGTTAAGTTAAATAGACATGCGCGCACACGCAGACACATGCACACACACTTACACACACACACACACACACACACACACACACACACATACATACACACTTACACACACACACACAGAGGCAAAGAGCTGGGATTACTGTCTCAGTAATATAATCAATCATAAACGAAACAAGAAATAAATCTGCAAAGAGACACAATCCATGTATTTCTGCTCGGGTCGTCTAACGTGCGTCACAATAAAGATAGAATACATACATTTTCCAAAACGCGCTTTTCTCCCCTGTCCTGTTCAAATGCTTCTCAGAATTGTAATGCGCTCAGGGTGTTCTTATCTCATCAACCCTTCTTTGCTCCTTGTTTTCTGCACTCGATATTTAATCCTTCAGGTTTCCATATAAAGACAGGGTGTACCTAGTGTTGCCAAAGAGGCTAGCCTGGCTGGTGTCTTGGTACTTTTAGTGTGTGCGTGAGAAAGAATATTTAGCCTTCCAGACCATTAATGTTTTCTAGGAATTTAGATGAGCCCTTTTCAGCGGAATTCGTACGATCCAGCTTAATGGAAAACGAAAGTATCCCGTGCAGTTTAGTGAGCTCATTTGATGCAAATGGATTCGATTCGTTGCGCATTTGAAAGCTCCTTGTCTTAATCATTTCTTAATCGGTATAGCTCTATGTACTGCGTTATTTCTATGTAAGTGTGTGGATATGCGTGTCATTGTGTCTGTATAATTGTAGCATTTTGTCTGTATAAGTGCGTAATACGGTGGTTGCTGCAGTCTGAAATGAAGTGTTAAGACGTTATAATCTAGGTTTACATCAAGATGCTGTGAAGCGCATGAGCTGCATCGGTCAGTGACCCATAACTGAATGCTGTCGTCACGGCCAGCGAACAAGACCCTTCTACACCTCCACGCGGTGATCCTGGATAACAGGCTGCAATAGAGCAGACTGTCTAAGGAGAAGCGATCGACTAGGGAAGGCTAGCCCGGTACTAAAAAAATGTCGGGCCGAAAGGTGCAAATATCACATTCAAGCTGTAATCTACGACACAACGCATTCCGTTCTCTGGACTACATTCTGTTACTTAAGCCATTTTCAGGACTTTGTAACGGGAGATTGAGAACGAACGAAGTCAAGCCAGTCATTTTCTGGGTCTTGGATTCGTTGAAATGAAAATGACTAATTTTGTTCTTGTTCTATGCCATCTGGCAGCCTTCTGATTTGCATATGGATTAATTGCACGAGCCACGAGACAGCACCTGGTAAAGTTTCTGTCAATAACATGCACTTAAGCCAATATGGTACTAGGACGGGTGGTACTTCCGTGTTAAATCACCACAAACAGAGTTCCTTGCGTTCTAATCATTAGTATTTGACAGCTGATTTAAAAAAAAACAAAAGGGCAAAGGTCGCCGTCCATCGCAAACGATGATGTAGAATTAATTTTGTTAGCGATATTTTTAGTAAGGAATAACTTCTCTACTTTTAACCTCACTCTCTCGTCTCGTGCCGCCCGACCCCAGTGGCAAGTCAAGGACAAGACGACTAGGGGGCGACTACGAGATGCAGAAGACTCCGCATCTATCACCCGTGAAAACGACGGCGGAGTCATGAGTCGAACCCATACCAACTGATCACGAGGCCGACGACTTAACCACTTCACCACAACTGATAACTGTAGAGCGAAATGCCATTTAGGATTAAAGGAAGGGGCTTGTCGATACAATTTAATTTAAATAGATAAGTAAACACTTAGATAACAATAGATGTGCAGAAAAAAATGGTTATATTTCGTTCTGCGACACATCTTCTCAAAGAATGTAGGGCCCTAAATAAGAGCAGAAGGACATTTTCTGTCGGGCAGATAGAAATAATTGGACGCACAATTTTAATTAATGAGGTGGCCAGAATTAAACAATGTTGGCTAGAATGGAGCTGAAAACGTTCAAACAATTCACTTTCATGCGTCGACGCCACAAGAATTCTCACCTGTTCGAATCCAGCATATGCCCATGTATGCTATGTTTGCGTTTGTTTCCCCTCCTTTGCCGTCCCCATATGTTAGATTATGGCTTGACTTGGCTTCCTTCGTTCTTAATCTCCCGCTACCAAACTATGAAAGGGCATAAGTAGCAGAATGTAGTCCAGAGAACGGAATGCGTTGTGTCGTAGTTTACAGTTTGATTGCGATATTTGCACCTTTCGGTCCAACACATCCGACTTCAGAAATCATTTTTTGAGTACCGGGTTAGCATTTCCTCTTCGATCCCTTCTCATTAGCCAGTCTCCCTGCTGCAGCCTGTTATCCAGGATCACCGCTTAGAGGCGTATAAGGGTCTTGGCAGCTCTGGTTAGCTGGCCCTGACGCTAGCAGTCAGCTATGGGTCGCTGACCGCTGTAGCTCATGCGCTGCTCAGCTCTGGTTCGCTGGCCTTGACGCTAGCAGTCAGCTATGGGTCGCTGACCACTGCAGCTCATGCGCTGCTCAGTATCTTGTTAGATTATGATGATGATGATGATTCGTGAAATATTATTTGTGCGTGCATTTACTGACAATTAATACGAATTTTAAAATAGTCTATCAACGTTCTAGTTTTGATCGCTACAAAGCATACGGTCGCAAACACTAATACGCAAGGCATGTTCAAATGAAATAGGACCTATCTGTACAAAGTGCCATATGTACGATTCGCATGATGACATCTCACTTCTGATGTAAACACACATACCAACCGTCAAGTTTGCAAAACTTCATTATACTCCGACTCATAGTTTTCTCAGCATACAGTTGAAAACATGGCAGATGGCATACAGAATCCGTACAGAGTTAATCAGCGAGCAGTCATACGGTTTCTTCTGATCCAACACTAAGCGTCTGACCTGGTCTCGGGAGATCTTTCGTTAACTCACTTCCTTCTTTAAACATTGTTGTCAAGTTTTTCACGATTGCCTTCGACCCACTTTTCTCACCATACACTGCTTGCATTCTACAATGAATGTGAACTGGTCGAAATCCTTCATAAGTTAGAAACCAAATCATCGCTCGCTGATCTACTAAGGATGGATTCCGTATCACACGCGTTACGTTTGCAAAGGTCTGCCGAGGAAACTATAAGTTGGAGGATAATGAAACTTTGCAAACTTGACGGTTAGTATGTGTTGTTTGCATCAGAAGTGAGGGTCGGTGAGGCTAACCTCTGGTCAGGCAAAACAGAATAATCAGAGAATGTTTGCTAGTGTCAGGAGAAAAATACTGGCCAAGACCCTCACCTGACCTCCTCGCTGGTCGTCCTAGAAACAGTCTGGCTAACAAGATGAGATTCAACATTATCTCTGTTGTAGTGAGCGTCACGCAGATGAGGCCAAGTATTGCATAACCGCCTGGAGGATCCCTGTCCACCTTCTTCAGCACACTTGGGATGTGAGGAAAGCTACTGTAACCCCTCACTTAACGCCATTTTCAGAGCGCACATAACAGTAATTTACTCATTGTGGCATTCGAAACAACAACAACAACAACATCAGAAAGGATGTCATCATGCTCATTGTACGAATGTTCACTTGTTACAGTTTGGTCCGGTTTCATTTTAACACGCCTCGTATATAATGGTGACCGTATGGACAGCAATGTAACTTCTACGGGACAAGCCTTCACATGTTTACTAGAAGATGCATTTTAGCTAAGTTCCAAATCAGATTAATAAATATGCATACAGCTTATACGCATATGCGGATGTAGAGCACATCACTACACCTAGGACAGAGAAGGTAAAACAAATAAGTGATACATATTTGAACCAATGAGTATTACCCTGCACACATTTTCTCCAAAGTCTTGAGAGCCAGTGTTTGTCATGTGTAGCATATCGCTGGGAATCATGGTCGATTACCAAAACTTATAGACAAAGAATCGAATCCTTCGAGTTAAAACGTTACAGAAAAATCTTCTGCCCTGGTCGGAGAAGAAGACACATGTAAACATCCGGCAAGAGCATAAAGGAGAACTGGTTTATTAATTCCATTTTGGCCAGAACATGTAAATACTTTGGTCACATGAAGAGATACAACGGTCTCGAGAGAACAGTCATGGAAGGTAAGGTACCAGGCACAAGAAGCAGAAGTAGACGAAGAAGAGGATGATACAAAGAAAACCAGGAATGCCTGTTATGACTGAGGCGGAGGCTGGAATTTTGGCAAAGAAAAGAGTTTCTTTCAGATAAACTGTGATGGGAGCGACGTTCTACAAAGGACATGCTACATGATGACTACATATGCTTCTCACATCCCTAGCCACTCTCTGGTGAATATGCCTGACGTCTCCCGTGTGTATCGATTTTCACAACCACCAAGCAATTGCATACAAGATTTCCCAGTAAGTGCACCCCATATGTGAACCAAAGTGTCAATTACCACCTCGTTAACTACAATGCTGACACAAAGCCTGTTTTCATGAGCGCGAAAAATTACGTGATTTAGCTTTATGATCAATATTTTGTCACCTGACCCTGATAATCATCTCAGTTCACAAATATATAATTTCTAATTGTTTTTGTTCAAGTTGTAATTGGTTACTTTAAGCTATACTGATGGGGAGTGAGACTAACGTATGGTCAAGCAAAATATACTGATGAGGTTGTAATAGTCATGGTCAGGTCATCTTAAGTAGGCTGTGGTCAGATGCACATGGTGAGCCCACACTTTAATCTCTTCTTGGAAATCGGCTGTCTCATCGCAGTCTCAGGAGGGTAGCGTCGTGATCCCCGTAGTAGTAAACTTTTCGTATATGAAGTCAAACAAAGAACAACATCCTTGAGAAACAGGGTCCACCGTCAACAGGACGCTCGGGATGTGAGGAAGGCTACAGCAGCCCGGCACTTAAGGCACTTTTCTGGGTACATAAAAGAGTAAACATACTCATGATGGGCATTCAACAACAACAACATCAGCAACAAGCTATATAGAGTTGACATCACTGCACTCTGGATAGCCCCATAGGCGAACAGTCTTTCTTAGAAAATGGTGAAGATTAGGGATACTCCTTTTTAGTGAATCGGATAGAGTACATATTCTCAAACAGGGGGCAACTTACCACTCCCACAGTGAATCCACAGGGAAAGGGAGTCGGAATGCTTTAGTTTATCTGCTGATGAATTAGTTATGATTTTCTTAAAAGTATTTTTATTAAAACTTTAAAATTAATCAACATTTAAAAAAAATTGTTATTTAACTTTTAAAAAGCTATCAAACATATTCCAGGAAAATATATAAACACAATAGAAAAATATACAGATTTTCAATATTATACGTAAACTATTTGAAATACACATTTTCTAATTTGGAAAATCTTGGAAGGGGGAAATGGCATTATGACAAATAGTGAAAGTATGTATTGGGTTAACAATGTTGAAGACCCCTGAGTTTTAAGATTACTATTTTGAGGTTGCAAAAATGCAGATTCCTTGGGTGAGGATTCCCGTTTGGTTTTTGACATGTGTCCGCTCTCCGCCATGGCTGCATTACGTTCTCGATTGAAGCTAACACCGGACATTTTTATAATCTGTCGTGTAAGGAGCTGATCGTATTCTGATGATTAATTTGCTGATGGGCACATATGTCTGTCTTTTACGATCTATTTCTTCTTGTTAATCGTCAACATTTTTTTCTACATCCAATTATTGACCTTGTTTTCTTCTTCTTCTACGTATTCTTTTCATTATGTTTTCTCTCCTTATTTTTGTTGTTCTTCCTCTTGATCTTGCTAATTTAGTCTTTGCTCTTCTCGTTTTTTCTTGGTGTTGTGGTTCTTCTTGTCGTTACACTTCTTCTACTTATTATTCTTTTTGTTGTTGTTCTTCTTCTTTCTCTTCTTCTTCTTCCTCTTCCACTTGTTCTCCTTTTTCTTCGTCTTCTTCACTTGCTTTTTAAGAAAACGATATATTTTCCCTCATACAGTTGATGGTGTATCACAAGGTTCCTTCGTAGTCATTCAGCTTACACATCCAAAGTGAAGAAAGATTGAATATTTTACTTTGCGGTCAATCGGTCTTTGAGGTCATGTAATCTTTCAAATTGCACATTCCTGACTGTTCTACCTTGTATCTGTTTAACAGATGGTATTTGAGACTACAGTAGTCATTTACGTAATGTCAATATTGTCTTATCTCGGTATGACATCATTTTGTCATGTTAAATTTGATTCCGTTTCTTTCAATGCCATTTGGTTTCAATGGGGTTTACCATATTTGTCAACACTAAAATGAGGGATGTAATGTGTTTGTGACATAGACTAGAGTGTATACACCGTCATGTTCAGCGCACATCGTAAGAGACGGCCTACAATGCGCTGTTGTCGTTCAGAAGAGAATATT
The DNA here is from genome assembly GCA_036924085.1 of Ariolimax columbianus. Taxonomy (NCBI): domain Eukaryota; kingdom Metazoa; phylum Mollusca; class Gastropoda; order Stylommatophora; family Arionidae; genus Ariolimax; species Ariolimax columbianus. Next base: position 67,317,464 of record JAVGWX010000006.1, on the reverse strand, counting down.
TTAGCAGCCCCTATCGAGCATGACTATAGGATGATAGGACCTGGAGTGATAAACAAAAACGAGATATACTAAGCTTGTTTTCTTGTCTTTCTTAGTGTTGTGTTCTCTTTTCACATCTCTGTGTTGTAAGAGCTTCTCTTCGCCAAGAGTGAAGTGACCATTCAGGGTACATCTTCCTATCGATTGAACTGCAGCTTTGTCTTCCCAGGATGTCTGACTGATGCCCAGGGCTTTCATATCACAGCAAATGAGACATGCTTAATTGTAATAGAATGCATTGAACCGACACAACGGAAAAAGTCTATGCAATCTCTATTATCGCAGCTCCGGATATTAGACGAAATGTCGCATTTGAAGCTGAGAGACAAAAACAGTCTTGTGACCAGACACTGTCTTGTTTGGGCATACATAAGGACGAGTACGACTGAAATCAAGGACAATTTTTCTGCGTACTATACTGCCCTCAGAACAGAGCCCCAAGAGAAACCGCATAGAAACGTGGCGCCAAAATAATGGTGAAGGTTGCATGGAGATTAAAGATGAACTTGCACAAGGACATAATTTGTCATATACTACGTGGGAGATCTCTGAACAGGTTAAGAACAGGTGTGTCTAGATGAACGTCTAACCTGAAAAAGTGGGGATTTGCAGACAATGAATATTGCGAATATTGAGCCGTCCAAGACATTGAACACCTGATTGTATGTCATAGGATGCAGGAATCCGGTACAGTGGAGGGCTTGGTGGTGGCAAATGAAACAGAACAGACAGTGGCTGGATTTTGGACGAAGACTATGTGAGATTGCCGGACACAGAAAGAAGGTCAGTAAGTATATCACCCTAACACACATCTTTGAATCTCAACTGTGGTTGGTCGACTGTTCTTTTGTCATCCACTAACTGTTTTTAGAAGATATCTTTGGGAATGCGACCATCTTCTGTGCGACGACCAAGCCATCGCAGTCTTTGATGTCTACGTAGAGTGTACATGCTTGAGAGACCGGTGCGAATGTGCATCTCTGCATTTGTTAATCTGTCCCTTCATGTAATTCTAAGAATGGATGGCAGGCGCCTTAGATAGAAGGTGTTAAGTATGTGCTCTTATTTAACATAAGTTGTTAAAATCTCCATGCCCCATTGAAGTGTACACCTTCATACATACATTGTACACTATGCCATGAATTTAATTGTCATATCTGGTATTTCGATTCACGCGTTTTGAGGCGTGCAAATGTAACATCAGATTTTCTAAAGCAACTGTATACATCTGAGTCTAGATAGAGATTGTCGTTTATGTCGATCCCAGGTATGTGAATTGGTGTACAGTTGTCAGTTCATAATTATCGATGAAAATCTTCCTGTCCTAGGACATTTGATCTGTTGAGACCTATTGTCAGACCGACATCTTTACACGCCTTGGAGAAGAGATCTAATAAACATCTGACGTTCCTGCTTACTGGGGGTAACATTTCAATAGTTATTACAGTCACTTCTATTCCCTTTGTTGTCTGTGTACCTTTACAACCTGTGCATCTTTCATATCTTGATGCATAATGGCCTCTTTCCAGTAATAGCATAACATCGTGTACAACGGTTTCAAAGTGAATCCTAACAGCATTTGACCAATCAGGTGGGATGCCGTCGCTACCTGGTGCTTTGCCCAGACTAAATGATGTCAATAGCTTTATTAAAATCTTCTATAGATGGTTCCATGTCCAGTTCGTCCATACTGAGATAGTGTTTGACAGCATCAAGGGATGTGGAAATGATTATATTGTCACACGAGTAGCGCTCAGAATATTGCTCAACCGATCGCTTCTTCTGCCTTCCTTTATCTGTTATTTTCTCGTCCGTGATGGATTTGAGTGTTGCAGTTTTCCTACTCTCGAGACCAGTAGCTTTCTTTATACCATCGAACATTTGTCTGAAGTTTGTGCTGCAGTCTGGATGTTTTCACTGAGCCTCATCCAATACAAATGTGCACGACGACAAGCTGATTGTTGTACCTGGCTTATGGATGACTTAAAGGTGAGCAGAACACCTGCATTCTTAGAATCAACGACGAGTATTAATTCCTCTTGTTTCAAACCTGTCATCTGATTTAATAATTATTCTTCCAAATGTAGGAAGAGCAGTGCCACGGATGACGTTTCGGTGATGTTTCCAGGTGTCTGTAACAGCATCATGTTGGATATTGAGAGTTTCTTCAAAAGCATTTTAAAATCTCTTGATCAGTGCTGGCACTGGCATTCTACTTAACTTAACTTAACTTTACTTAACTTAACTTAACTTAACGTCTTTTTACTGGTTTAGAAGACTCTGCATGGTCTGTATACAAGTCACATTTGATCGGCGCATGACATGGAAAAGTCAGATCGAGAGAAACCGAATTAAAGCCAGAGAAAGAATGGCAATCATGAGGAAACATGCTGGCACAAGCTGGGGAGCAGACGAAAGCATACTAAAAAAACTGTACACTGGAAGAGTGAGACCAGTTCTCGAGTATGGCATTGCGGCATGGACAACAGCAGCAAAGGCGAACTTCGATAAAGTTTGCAAACTTCAAAACCAAGCCATGAGAGTTATAACAGGAGGCATGAAGTCAATGCCAATTGTCGAACTTGAAAAGATTACAAAACTGCAAACCATGACCGATAGAAGAGACTGCAGAGCCCAGCTGCAGTCAGAGAAACTCCGAAGACTGACTGACCATCCAATGCACCAGAGACTAAACAATTTGGGAAATGGGAAACTAAAGCGGAGAAACTTTGCAGAAATAGCCAAAGCAAAGATGCACGAAGATCCCATAAAAGCACTAACAACACCAAAGCCCATCACTACTCAACGAAAACCTTCCTGGAGGCAGCATATATTTCCAGAGGTGGTAGAAAATATACCAGGTATTGGAAACAAAAACTGCCAGACTGAAAAAGAAAGGAGAGATCCTACCCTAAGCTTTAAATCGAAAAACTACCCAAGCATGGACTGGACCCATGCATACACCGACGGTTCTGTAACAAACACTACACAGAACGGAGGGGCAGGAGCATTCCTGAACCTACCAAACGGCAGAAAAATATCACTGTCATTCGCTACTGGTAAGTACACAAGCAATTTCAGAGCGGAGGCAGAGGCACTGAGGGCGGCAGTGGAAGAAATGGTGACACATAAAGAAAATGAAAGCCATATAGTCCTGCTTACCGATGCTCTGGTCGTAGTCACGGCGCTAAAAAGCCAGAAAAACACTGAGCTTAATGACTTAAGAGCAGTATTCTGTCAACTATGCCAGCAGTCCGCACCAAAAAGGGTAGTGGTACAGTGGGTCCCATCACACTGCAACATCCAAGGCAACGAGGAGGCAGACAGACTGGCAAAAGAAGGGGCAAGACTACCACAAACAGATACTGGTATGACGTACGAAGAGTCAAAACGGCTTATTAAAGCCAGATACATGACCAAATGGGAAACTGAACATACCGGCTACACCAAAAACGATGCCTATTACCAGTTGAACAGAAGAGAGCAGGTCGTTGTATTCAGACTTCGCACTGGCCACAATAGACTGAGGTACCACCTATTCAACAAATTGAAGATAGGTGGTACCGACGAATGCCCGTGTGGTACCGGGAAAATGACCGCTGAGCATCTGCTGCAGAACTGCCCGACATACGAGGATCAGAGAGAGCAGATGTGGCCATCACCAGTGGAACCACAAGACAAGCTCTATGGCAGTGTCGACAGCCTCAGGATGACCGCCGCTTTTTTCGAAAAAATAATGGTTACTGTCTGACAGCGTACGATGAAGAAGAAGAAGAAGATTTACATTATCTTGCTCTAAAAGCTATGCGCATCCAATTTATTGTTAAATCATTAATTGTCCCTGCCTCCACTACCTCCCCTGGCAATACATTCCAAGCAGACACCACTCTCTGACTAAAAAAATATTTCCTAATATCTAATCTGGACCCCTCTTTAGTTAATGTGTAGCTATGCCCTCTTGTTCTTGTAGGTAGTTGTATTTTGAAAAATAACTTGTAATAGTCTAATTTATCCAATCCTCTGAACATCTTATAAACCTGTATTGTCACCTCGAATGTTTCTCTTTTCTATACACTGTAGGTCGGTTTTTCTGTCTTTCCTTATAACTAATTCTGGAATCCTACTTTCAACTTTGATGCTCTTTTTTTGTATTCTTTCCAGCATGCGTATGTCCCCTAAATAATAAGGACTCTACACATGTACACAGTACTCCAATCTAGGTTTAACTAATGCTTTACACAGTTAGACTATCATTTCCTTGCTCCTATGTTTAATATTTCTTTTTATCATACCTAGTATTTCTTTTGCTTTTTTCACTGCTACTTGAAATTGCTCACTCATCAAACCTGTGTGATATATTATAACCTCTAGGTTCATTTCCTTTTCCATATTTCTAATATTGTTCTCACCCATTCTGTAATTATGTTCTATATTGGATCTACCCATGTGGATGATTGCACATTTATCTACATTAATCTCCATTTGTCAGCTTACAGACCATTCTCGAATTTTATCTAAATCTGACCTCAATATATCCACTTCTGCTTTAGATGAGACACTACTGCATAGTTTTTTCGATTCGCCGAAGCGTGGTTTTGCCTTTGCTGCTTCTGGTTCTGGTGTAATAGTACTTCTTTGGCTGCAATTTGATTTTACAGCGAACCAAAGAATGATCGGTGTCACTGTCTGCACTATGGTAGGGGGGGGGGGGGGGGCGTTAGGAGTACTTACTTGATGAGAGCTCTTCCGACTTGAATTAGATCCAGGTGATGTCAGTGCTTTGCACGTGGCTGCACCCAAGATACCTTATGATGCGGTTGTGTCTGAAAATAGGAGTTAGTCCCCCAAAGTTCATAGAAGGAACAAAAGCTTTAAGAGTCGTTGGCCATTTTCATTAATTTTGCCAACCCCAAATTTGTCAAGAAATGAAGACTACGAGTCGTGATGGGCGACAACTCTAGCATTGAGGTCACCTAGTAGAACACGCTGTTCTTGACTATGTATACTTTAAATGATTGCTGATAAATCATCATAAAACTGATCTTCGACTTCAGGTGTGTAGCCCAATGTAGATGCATATACACTGACAAGGGTGACGGGACCTACTGTGGTAAAGAGACGAAGTGTAAGCAGGTGTTCTGAACCATTCTCGCCTGGTTAAAATATATGTATTATTAAAATTTTTACTGCGAAGCTTACAGCTCTCTTTTCGTTTGCGCCTTTCCCTTCCAGTAGAATACGTAGTCTTTCTCGTTCATTGACCACGAGACAGCTAAGCGAGTTTATTGAAGTGATACAATGTCAACATCGAGTCTTTTCAGTTTGCCATTAAAGTTTGCCATTAATTACTCGTGTCATTCTGGCATCGCTTATAAATTGCAGTCATCATTGTACGAACATTCCGAAATTTCAGTTTAATTGCTTAAGCACGTGTTGTGTCGTCACCGGAGGGTGAAACTGGAAGGCTTTTCCAGGTTATATTCTAGGGCATCTTTCAATGGAGAACAAGCTTTTGAAAGTACAGCATGTCACCCCCCCCCCCTCCCTCCCCCTTCTTCTCCACGTAACTAATTGATCCAGAGAACCAGCATTAGCCGATATAACCAGGAATCAGCGACGTCTCTGGAGTTTCCAGAATAGCGATTGAAACAAAACTTGATTGCCTTGAGTCACCAGCTCTGGATTTTTCCTCAAGTGTAACTCCCTAAGGCATTCCCGTGAACAGGTGTCCAAGGTGAACAAGGCAGTGGGTGAATCGTATCAGCGATAACAGTTTGTAAGGCCTTCTCAGCTCTCATGTCCAAACGGCCAATTTACTGGCCCTCTGACCGGTTATTGACTAATTTAAGACACTATATGATGAATGATGCTGTTTATAATGCTTTCGTGTGTAAGTTTGAAAACTATTGTCACAGAAAACTAAAATTATATGTTTCTACTCAGTTTCGAATAACGTCACAAAAACACATTCACCTTCTTGGTATTGTAATCGTACGTTTAGAAGAGAAGACATCCAAAAACATGACACGGCACACTCTGCCATTGATACTATGCAGGCAACAAAAAAGTGTTGACTGGTAAAGTAACCTCCAGGTTTCGAAAGATAACTTTCCAAACATCATGGTCATAAAGCGCTCTGCCGGTTGGCGTTGACCACCATGGATCTTCATTTCATCTTTTCACGTCTGTTGTTTATCAGTTCCGCTAGTAATACCTTCCCATTTCATGTTTTCAAACTGTATTTTGATCTCTTTATCCCCCTCTGTCCCTCTTGTCTGCAGTGTTTCTCTTTGCCAAACCCGACTATTCTCATGCCATGCCGAGAAAGAATGACTACCTTGACCTGATTTTGATCCTACATTGTCTTTATGTACGTGCCTCCCCCAAAATGACGTCATCATCTTTCTTTACATATTAGGAACCTTCAACATTCTTCTGTAAAACTGCATTTCTGTTGACTCCAATGATCCCTGTAGTTAACTGATGACAGTTCACGACTCGCTGCCGTATGTCAGTACTGGTTCAACCCAGTATCCAATAACTCTCCTCTTTAACTCCAGTGATATGGTTTCGTTGTACAAGATTCCCCTAAAACTCTAGAAGACTGAATTTGCCTGGTCTATTCTGTTATTTATTTCCAAAGTGCATCTCCCATCACAACTAATGTGGGTGCCCAAGTTTTGGGAATGAGTGCATTTATTTTAGTTCCAGCTCGTTCACCATTATACAAGATTTTTGAGATGAGTGCTTCATAGTTTCTGCCATTACTTCTGATTTTAAAAAAAATTCAAGCTTGGGTCTTTATTTTCGCTTTGAAGAACTACCATGCTGAATAGTTCTTTGAAATCTTACTCAGACTTCTCTATTAACACAGTGTCATCAACGGATAGCAAGTTGTTTTTTGTTCTGTCCATCAATTGATATTAATGGCATGAACATGGCAATATATATTTATTTGCCTGAAGTTTCCTACAAACAAAGCCCCATTTAATAGTAATTATATGGTTACTATTGATTATTGATATGGTTGTTCAGTCCTAAGACTGATTGCAAGGATATCTGAACATGCCTGTCTATGTAATCCTATCTTCTGGTTGATCAGTCATAAGACTAGTTGAAAGGTTGTCTGAGCACGCCTCTCTATTTGACCCTATCCTCTGGTTGATCAGTCCTGAGACTGGTTGTCTGAGCATGCATCTGCATTTAACCCTTTTCATAAGTTGATCAGTCCTAAGACTGGTTGTCTGATAATGTCTCTCCATTTGACACTATCCTCTAGTTGATCAGTCCTAAGACTGGTTGTCTGAGCATGTCTCTCCATTTGACACTATCCTCTGGTTGATCAGTCCTAAGACTGGTTGTCTGAGCATGTCTCTCCATTTGACACTATCCTCTGGTTGATCAGTCCTAAGACTGATTGTCTGAGCATGTCTCTCCATTTGACACTATCCTCTGGTTGATTAGTCCTAAGACTGGTTGTCTGAGCATGCATCTCCATGTAACCCTTTCCATCAGTTGATCAGTCCTAAAACTGGTCGTAAAATTCTCTGAGTCCTCTTTCACTATTCCCCCCCACCTCCAACCCTCTCCCTCCTCCCAATTCAAATTGAACTTCTGTCGATGAAGGACATTTTCCACAATATAAGCACAACTTACCATCGGTAACAATTTTAGAAAAGGTCCCCAAATGAGGACAAAAGTAAAATATAAGAATAGCATTAATTAGAAAGGAAAACAGGGAGAGACAGAAAGAAGCACATATTACTTAAGTGACACGCTGTAATGGCGACAAATACAAAGACATTTAATTAAAACAATCTTGTTTATGTAGTTGACTTTATTCTTTGTCCCCAAACATAATAGATAAGATATTGTTGGTGAAATAAACAACAACAATGAAAATAACACATCCATTCTTTGGGAGTGATTTTATGAAACACTGCATTCAAATTTAATATTAAAAAATATCTTAAATAGAAGCAAGTTAAATATGCAATTTTGCATGGGAACAAAAGTTTGGCTAAAAAATGTAGAAACTTTCGAATCAGATGACAAATCACACAAACCGTGCTAAGCAAATACTACAAAACAACACAATCAATCCTCGCCCTTCTTTGTCGTATAGGAAAGATGGATGAGCAGTAAAACTGAATTACTAGTGGGGAATTTAAAACATAAAACGGTCAACTACTTCACTTCCGGCTGAAATCCATACACATAAATTATAACAAATATGTGTGTGTGTGCGTACTCACGTCTTGACCTAAACATGTCTTTCTCAAGAATTTAAATAACGGAAACAGGAAACACTCAAACAACGACATTAGTTTGACGGATATTGTTATTACGGACAACGTCTTCCGGTGTTGACATTATATCATTTCTGCCGGAGCCTGGATGCCAAAGTAGAGAATTTATAGCAAGCATGGGTAAATGGCTAGAGCAACGATGCTTTTCTTAAGGTGGTTAAATGTTTCGTCGTCTAACTAGTGACGCGCATAGATGGTAAACGGCAGATGTAACTATAACTCTATGAAGGTAAACAACTGCCTCTTATCTAACTAGTGACGCGCATAGATGGTAAACGGCAGATGTAACTATAACTCTATGAAGGTAAACAACTGCCTCTTATCTAACTAGTGACGCGCATAGATGGTAAACGGCAGATGTAACTATAACTCTATGAAGGTAAACAACTGCCTCTTATCTAATTAGTGACGCGCATAGATGGTAAACGGCAGATGTAACTATAACTCTCTAAGGTAAACAACTGCCTCTTATCTGATTAGTGACGCGCACGAATAGGAAATAACGGGACTAACTAACTCTTTGAAGGGAATCAACTGCCTCTTAAGTTTATTATTGAAGTTGTAGCAGAGTCCAGGTTTCCACTGGGGTTACTCTATCTGGAATGTTACCACACTCATCCATATAATTCACTACCACACACTGCAAATAACATAGCACGCAGCAGGTGGCATATTTATTATATCATAGTCATACAACAACTATTAAAGTGAGTGCAATGTGATTACAAACAACACAAGAAATACAATCTTATCTAAATAGATACATGGAGTTTATAAGCATAAGCTATTGATGTTGCTCCCAACTAATCCAACCCAGTTCTAGCCACACACTCCCCTCCCCCTATCTGCACCCTCAACACACTCTAAAAAAAAACCGTCCCCACTTTTGTATTCTGTGACACTCAGATCCCCTCAGGCGGGTGATCTCGACATAATACATTCAATATATTCAACGTATACTCACATATGATCACACACTCCATCGGTCTGCATATACATACGCTCTGGAACATACATCGTCCCCTCGATGTCTACACACACCACACATACATCCAGATCTCTCCTAGTCGATCTGTACACTCGCGTATCTCTTCAGAACATATCTCGTTCACAAGGTGTCCTGCACGTACAATACACACTCAGATTACCTCTAGACACAGGGTGCCCAACACACACCTTTTAGAGTGACTGGCCAAGACTCGAAGGCGTATGCTGCTTCAGCGACCCTGTTCTCATACGTTCGTAAAAACAGCCTATCAATCACTCTTCTATTAAGTCGGTGAGCTAAACAGACTCCTAACTAAATTCGCTCTCTCTCTCTCCATGGCCAGTCTCTCTCTCTCTCTCTCTCTCTCTCTTTCTCTCTCTCTCTCTCTCTCTCTCTCTCCATGGCCAGTCTGTTTGAGCTAAACTTTGTCTAGTATTTTATAGCCTCAAGCAATATCCGAGCTGTCCAATGGATCTCTGGAGGATGGCCTCTGTCTGTCACTCATCCCACACTACCCAAGTCGGAACGCCAGTGGTCAACACCTAGCCTCTTACCTTTCTAGACACCGTCTTTCCCCCAACCCCATTTTCCTTTGTTGACTTGGTATCAAGACAGTGAGTGACCTTGGTGTAGTGTCGAGAAGGAGAGTGACCTTGGCACACATTCAGGTACCTTTGTTCTCAGAGTCACCGACCACATTACCCCTGCCCTAAACGCTCATGCTCGGGCTGGAACTGTTACAACGCACACGAATAGTAAATAACGGGACTAACTAACTCTCTGAAGGGAATCAACTGTCTCTTATCCTATTGGTAACGCACACGAATAGTTAATAACGGGACTAACTAACTCTGAAGGGAATCAACTGTCTCTTATCCTATTAGTGACGCACACGAATAGTTAATAACGGGACTAACTAACTCTCTGAAGGGAATCAACTGTCTCTTATCCTATTAGTGACGCACACGAATAGTTAATAACGGGACTAACTAACTCTCTGAAAAGGAATCAACTGCCTCTTATCTGATTAGTGACACGCATTAATGGTAAATAGTGGGAGTAAATACCTATCGAAAGGTAAACAACTGCCTCTTATCTAAGTGACACACATGAATAGTAAAAAACGGGAATAACTAACTCTATGAATTTCTTAAAGTGCACAACTGCCTCTCATCTAATTAGTAAGAATGCATAAATAGTAAAGGGTAATAAATAGTAACTATGAGATCTTTAAGGTGGCCAAATAGAGCGTCAATTTATAAATAATGCACAACAAAAGAAAGAATGAGTTGCCAATTCTAAGATGTTAAAAGCGTCAATGTACAAATCGCAAAAAACAATTTAGATCAAAGTGAGCAGATTTTTCTGAAAACTGTCTCATCGTCGAAACATTGAATCATACTAGTATATGGACTCTGAGATGTGTGCACACAGTAGAGGTCCAATACCTCCCGTTGCATGCAACCGTTGATAATCGCATCACAATAACGTCTAGCCTTGAAGTCACGGTGGTTTACACGTGGTGCCATGGTTACTTTCCTGGTAAGTCGGAAGTGAAGACGTAGGACGAATGTAATTGGTCTAGACACTTCCTTTGTATAAAAATCATTTCCAATAAAACTAAATTGCAAACAAATGGATTCAGGATTTCCTATAGGCTAGTCAATATACATTCAAATACAATTTTGAAGCTACTGATTATATACACGAGGCGTGTTCAAATGAAACAGGACCAAACGGCAACAAGTGAACATACGTAAGATGCGCATACTAACGTCACGGTTGTTGTAAAACAGCACATACCAACCGTTAAGTTTGCAAAATTTCATTATTCTCCGACTCATATTTCCTCAGCAGACCGTTGAAAACATGGCGGGTTTGATACGGAATCCGTCCATAGTTGATCAGCGAGCGGTGATTCGGTTTCTAACAGCTGAAGAATGTCGACCAGCTAACATTCATCGCAGAATGCAGGCAGTGTATGGTAACAAAAGTGTGTCGAATGATGTTTAAAGAAGGACGGGAGTTAACGCAACAATATGCACCTGACCTGGTCTCAGAAGATCGTTCGTTAACTCACGTCTGACTAAGATGACATCAATATTAAAAGTCAAACATTAGCTACGATCAATATTATAAACTCAGGAATCAGCTCTTTATAATATCCTAATTCAGTGAGTCGCCAGTGGTTAGACGATGTCAAGGCAGCAACGAATATCACAGTTGTTAAGGCGGGAAACATCATATTAGAGTTACCCGACAAGACATTGCCCAGCAAAAAGATAGATGGACAACTCTGAAAGAGGGTTTGAAAGTAGGCAGAAGGAGAAAACGTCAAGAGACGAAGAGAATAAAAACCATTTTATCGACAACGAAACAATTCAAGATGTTGAGTTCCCGAGGGAATTCTAAAGTGGGCAGACAAAGAAACATCTGGTAAAGAGACTGGCAAACGGCGACCCCCATAACTGGATGATAATTGGTCCAGCGTGAACAGATTGCTGGGGGCTGAGACCGACCACGGGTTGTTGTTGATCGTCTGTGTCGATATTCCGGGGAGAAACGTCTACACATAAATGATAAGTTTCAACATCAGATACATGGGCACGATCACCCTTCTAACGTTCTAATAGGTGCACAGGGACACACCAGTAGTTGGCTAACGTGCGTACTGATGATATGGGAGATAAACATGATCTTTGCGATGAATGAATAAGCAGTCCTCTTCTTCTTCTATTATCCTTTTCTCTCTGTCTCTCGCCCTCTCTCTTTCCCTCTCTTTCCTTCACTTTCCCTCTCTTTCCCTCTCTTTCCTTCACTTTCCCTCTCTTTCTCTCTTTTCCTCTTTCATTCTCTTCCCCTCTCTTTTACTCTTTCCTTTTCTTTCCCTCTCTTTCCCTCTTTCTCTCCCTTTCTATCTTTCTCTTTCCCTCTCCTTCCCCTTCGCTTTATCCTTCTCATTCTCTTTCTCTCTCTCTCTCTCTCCATCTACTTCTCCTTCTTCTTTGGCTTTCTTTGGTTTTCATCCTGAAAAAGACGTTTGTGACATTGTTCCAAAGTTAACAGCGAGGCTGCGATATTTGCACCTTTCGGTCCAACACGTCCGATTCAGCACTGCGATCCTTTTTTAGACAGGCTGCATGGTTGCAGTCTGTTTCTAGGACCGTCACTTGAAGGCGGAATATGGTCTGTGTAGGCTATTGGTCGCTGACTCTGAAGCAAGCAGCCAGCTATGACTCGCTGACTCTGAAGCAAGCAGCCAGCTATGTGTCGCTGACTCTGAAGCAAGCAGCCAGCTATGGGTCGCTGACTCTAAAGCAAGCAGCCAGCTATGTGTCGCTGACTCTGAAGCAAGCAGCCAGCTATGACTCGCTGACTCTGAAGCAAGCAGCCAGCTATGACTCGCTGACTCTGAAGCAAGCAGCCAGCTATGACTCGCTGACTCTGAAGCAAGCAGCCAGCTATGACTCGCTGACTCTTAAGCAAGCAGCCAGCTATGACTCGCTGACTCTGAAGCAAGCAGCCAGCAATGACTCGCTGGAAGCTGTCAGCGCATCAATTGTGCTGTATCTTCGAATCCTCTCCGAGCAGTGCTACAAGAACGTATTTCTCCCCGCCGAGGACGGATGTGTCGGACCGAAAGGTGGAAATATCGCAGTCAAGCTGTAAATTAGCCACATAACGCAATCCGTTTTCCGGAATACATTATGCTGCTTGCAAAGTCCTTGTCTGGGCTTGGTAGCGAGAGATTGAGAACGAACGTAGAAGAAGAAGAAAAAGAAGAAGAGGAAGAAGAAGAAGAAGAAGAAGAGGAAGAAGAAGAAGAAGAAAAAGAAGAAGGAGAACCGAAATAGTACACAAAAACAAACTTACTGGACAGGAGCTTATTAGACTCAACTACAATTTTAACAAAAAGAAAGTTCTGTGGATTACCCAACACTGTAAGATGAATTGAAATGAGGTAAATAGATTATGTAAACAGGGAAGAGAGAAAACCAAAACTGAAGAGACGAATTACAATTGACGAAACAAAGAGAATGATTAAAAATAACCCTCACATAGCAATTGTACAGAAAACAACAAGAGTCAGCCAGAGGTAAAGCTTACTGCTCGTAGCTAATAAGATATCAATTTACTATATTCAGAATTTGAACATGAAAATGTTGACTCATAAATCATCCGATCAACAAATTAAACATTAGAAACAAATACATGTGTGGAGAACAAATAAGCGGTAGAATATGTTCTCTACTTATGCCAGCTCCATGAAAAGAGCAGAGTGACAACATGGCCATCCCTAACATAAACTCAGAATAAACTGTATGGCGACTACAGAAGCACAAGAAGTACCATCAGATTCATAAAGCAGATAAATGCGAGTATAGCTAGAAGAAGATTAACAATAATAATATCAAGAAGAAGAAGAAGAAAAAGAAGAAAAATGAAGAAAATGAAGAAGACAAAGAAAAAGAAGAAAAAGAAAATAAGAAGAAGACAAAAATGAAGAAGAAGAAGAAAAATAAAGAAAAAAAAGAACAAAAACGAAGAAGATGAAAATGAAGAAGACGAAGAAAAAGAAGAAGAAGAAGAAGAAAAAGAAGAATACGAAGACGAAGACGAAGAAAATGGAAAAGACAAAGAAAAAGAAGAAGAAATAAAAGAAGAAAAAAACTGCAGAAAAAGAAGAAAAAAGAAGAAGAAAAAGAAGAATAAAAACAATAAGAATAAGAAAATGAAGAAGATGAAGAAAAAGAAGACGAAGAAGAAAATGAAGAAGACTAAGAAGACGACGAAGACTGAAAGGTAGTCTCCAATCCCCGTTATCGGCACACTCACGCTGGTCCAGGTGTAAACATGTAACTGGCTTACTGTCGGAGAAGAAGAGGAGAGCGAAGAAAAAGCAGTTGGCGATAACGCTTGTGAAAACAACTAGGGCACAGGACAATAAAGAATGAAACATTTCATCCTTGTCAGCATTTCCTTCTGTTTGACTAGCTTTTCTCCGCGCTTCTGTGGTGGTTTAAAAATGGCTGAATCTTCTAACTCATCTCAATCTTGGAGCGAGTTCGATACCGAAGTGTTAGTCGCTGAATTTGTTTCTCTGTTGTACTAGGTGTGTTCAAAAAGTATCTGACTTTTAAAGTAAGTCGCATGTCCTTTAACAGAACGTAGCTTCTTACAACCGCCACCTATTTGGCTATTATAAGTTTCTTGGCAGGTGTGCAGTACGATAGGTTGCCATTACTTTCCGTGGAAAGAGCATTCGTCCGAGGAAAAAAAACCCACTGTCTGCCAAACTGGACACGTGGTAATCGAACCCAGAATCTTGGGAATGTGAAAACCGAGCAAGTTTCACCCCTAGGCCACGCAGACTCCTATCTGACCTTTAGGCAAGAAAAATACAATGAATTACCTGAAGTTTGAATGTCAATCCCTTTCAAAGTACTCTCTTTGGTACTTCACACACTTCTCCCAGCGGTCCAGCCAATCTTTGAAGCAGTTCAGGAAAGTCTCTTTGTGAATGGAGTACAGCTGGGTTGTCGCATTCTGCATAACATCTTTTCGTAACTCAACTCGGGTCCCTTTCAGTGGAATTTTCAGCTTGTAGAACAGCCAAAAAGCACAAGGAGCCATGTCGGGACAATAGGGCTCCTGGTAAACCTGAGGAATGTTGTGTTTGGCCCCAAAAAGGGATGAAAATATTGTCGAAGATGTATGTATGAAACCGAAAGGTGCAAATATCTCGGTCAAGCTGCAAACTAGCGACATGCATTCCGTTCTCCGGACTACATCCTGCCACTTGCAAACGCCCTGTACAGGGCTTGGTGGTGGGATATTGAGAACGAACGTAGAAAGAAGAAGAAAGAAGAAGAGAAGAAGAAAAGAAGAAATGAAAACAGTGTATCATTATTACCTATGTAATTAAAAAACAGTATAGCTATCGCTAGTAACATAGCTAACAGTAAAGTACGGGGTTAAACTACCATGACTGTCACGCTAAAGTTGACCCAGCTGTAAATGGGTATGCGACACTTGTCCGTTATGCTGGTATGTGACACTTGTCCGTGATGTTGGTATGCAGTAACTGACATTCAATAATGTTGAGCAGGAATGGTCTGTGTGTTACCGGGTCCAGAAAGGAGTGAAAAGAACAGCTACACAGCAACCTAACAGGTACATAAGTAAAGAGCAACCGAGAATAGTTGGCATTGGAACCGTCTACCTAATCATGTCGGGGCCAAGGGTAATCCGGGCCAGATGTAACATACTGATCAAGATCGCTTCCTCGCGCCCTTTTCGTTCTTCTGAAAACGGATTGTGTCACAGCAGTATAATCAACGAGGTGGGTCAACGAAACTGTCATCCTATTATTAGTGTACTAAATGAGTATTGCTTTGCACTACGGCCATGTAAACCACGTGTGGTCTTGATCAGTATATTTCACCAGATCCTGACTAACACGTCTCATCAGTATATTTCACCAGATCATAACACGTTTGATCAGTATGTTTCACCAGATCCTAACTAACACGTCTGATCAGTATATTTCACCAGATCCTGACTAACATGTCTGATCAGTATGTTTCACATGATCCTGACTAACACGTCTGATCAGTATATTTCACCTGATCCTGGATAACACGTCCGATCAGTATGTTTCACCTGATCCTGGCTAACATATCTGATCAGTTTGTTTCACCTGATCCTTGCTAACACGTCTGATCAGTATGTTTCACCGAACCCTAACACGTCTGATCACTTTGTTTCACTTGACTCTGACTAACACGTCTGATCAGCATATTTCACCAAATCCTGACTAACACGTCTGATCATTAAGCGTCAACTGATCCTAACTATTACAGTCTGACCAATATACTTTACCTGATAATGACTAACACGTCTGGCCAGTATACTTCATCTGTTCCTGACTAAAACAGTCTGGCCATTATGCTTCACCTAACTCTCGGTAACACGTCTAGCTAGTATGTTTCACCTGACCCTGACTAACATGTCTAGCCAGTATCTTTCACCTGACCATAACTAACACGACTAGCTAGTATCTTTCACCTGACCCTGACTAACACAGTCTGACCAGTATGTTTCACCTGACCCTGACTAACACGTCTAGCCAGTATGTTTCACCTGACCTGACTAACACGTCTAGCCAATATCTTTCACATGACCACAACTAACACGTCTCTCCAGTATGTTTCACCTGACCCTGACTAACACGTCTAGCCAGTATCTTTCACCTGACCATAACTAACACGACTAGCTAGTATGTTTCACCTGACCCTGACTAACACGTCTAGCCAGTATCTTTCACCTGACCATAACTAACACGTCTAGCCAGTATGTTTCACCTGACCCTGACTAACACGTCTAGCCAGTATGTTTCACCTGACCCTGACTAACACGTCTAGCCAGTATCTTTTACCTGACCATAACTAACACGTCTATCCAGTATGTTTCACCTGACCCTGACTAACACAGTCTGACCAGTATGTTTCACCTGACCCTGACTAACACGTATAGCCAGTATGTTTCACCTGACCCTGACTAACACAGTCTGACCAGTGTGCTCTACCCGACCGGACGTTATTCTTCTCTCCCCCCCCCTCCTCTCCAACACCACCATGTAGAAACTACCGACAATACAAATTAAAAGGTACTAATAAAATCCAATCTCTACACCGCAGTGAATAAAGCCTGGGCAACTAAGTAAGTATCTGATCCTTATAAAGAATGGTAAATGAAGCCATTTACGACATGTATTGTATTGTGAAACAGATGTAATCTTTCCTTCCTAGTAAGGAAGGGGTTATATAGAAACTTTGAGGGAACGAATTGTAAACAAAGAATGCACATTCGTAACATCGATGATAAGATACGTATTTATCTGCACCTAAATAGTATATATAACGAACAACAGAAAAGAAAGTCAAGTAAAAGGATGCCTGAAATTCGAACATCGGACATCGAGATGATGATAGCGGCTTGCCATAAGACGAGTAGGAGTTAAAGTGAAGGTAAGCGAAATGTGAACTATGAAATTAAAGTGAAGGTTTGTCCCTGAGTAGTTACAGTAAAGTCGGGAAATGAAGTTGTTAGAGACTTCAGAATACTAAGTCAAGGTATGCCCCGGAGTAGTTTACAGTACAGTCGGGAAATGAAGTTGTTAGAGACCAGTATACTAAGTCAATATTTGTTCCTTAGTAGTTACACTGCTCTCAGGGAAAAACGCTGTTAGAGACTTCAGCATTCTAAGTCATAGTTTGTATAATGTAGAGTGGCCAGTTCATTTCCCAGCTGCATCTTCCTCTCCTAGTCGTATTTCACGTACCCATTTTCCGCTGGGTCAACTTTATCGTGACTGTCATGGTAGTTTAACCCCGTACCTTACTGTGAAAAGCGACAGTTATACTGGTGTTTAAAAACGCAGATAATAATATTAAACTGTTTTAATTTCTTCTTCTTCTTCTTCTTCTTCTTCTTCTTCGTCTTCTTCTTTCTGCGTTCGTTCTCAATCTCCCGCCACCAAGCCCTGAACAGGGCTTTGCAAGTGGCAGGATGTAGTAGTCCGGAGAACGGAATGCATTGTATCGCTAGTTTGCAGCTTGCCTGCGATATTTATACTTTTCGTTTTTGCACAACCGTCTTCGGCAGTATTTTCACTTCATATCATGACGCTGCTTTGCACCTTAAAGGGCCGTCTTCGTCATGGCCTGCTGAGGTCTTAAAGAGCCCAGATATCGATATGTGTACATGTAATCTAAAAAGTACAAACAAATACAAATGAAGACGTCTGTGAAAAAAAAAGTCATTAGTGGGAAGATGGTAATGCATAAAGGAGATAAGAGCTTAAGTAAATCAATATATTGCGTAGAAAAGGCTGAAGGAAAACCCAGAAGGAAGTGGAACCTATTCTTCGGCTAGACCGGTGATGGCTGTAAAAGTAAGAGTTAATTCCATGGCAATAATTGCCGTCGGGGATGAAGATAACTTTTTATGCATTAAGTCACAGCCTATGTCAGGTGGCCAGTAGCCTTCCTCGCTGTTTTTACCTTCTCCAACTCCCACGTCAGCTGTATCGACTTGAGGAGGGATCGTTCCAGCCATGAACCACGACCAAGTTTTTTTTTAACGTCCATGAACTCGAATCACTGGCATGCTGTAATCCTAGTCTAGTAAGCCAGTTCAGTGTCGACTAGGTTACACTGTACGAGGATCACGCAACTAGGTCACACTGTACGAGGATCACGTTACTAGGTCACACTGTACGAGGATCACGCAACTAGGTCACACTGTACGAGGATCAC
Organism: Ariolimax columbianus; assembly: GCA_036924085.1. Classification (NCBI taxonomy): domain Eukaryota; kingdom Metazoa; phylum Mollusca; class Gastropoda; order Stylommatophora; family Arionidae; genus Ariolimax; species Ariolimax columbianus. The sequence goes on along the minus strand of JAVGWX010000006.1, from coordinate 67,298,808 downwards.
GCAACTAGGTCACACTGTACGAGGATCACGCAACTAGGTCACACTGTACGAGGATCACGCAACTAGGTCACACTGTACGAGGATCACGCAACTAGGTCACACTGTACGAGGATCACGCAACTAGGTCACACTGTACGAGGATCACGCAACTAGGTCACACTGTACGAGGATCACGCAACTAGGTCACACTGTACGAGGATCACGCAACTAGGTCACACTGTACGAGGATCACGCAACTAGGTCACACTGTACGAGGATCACGCAACTAGGTCACACTGTACGAGGATCACGCAACTAGGTCACACTGTACGAGGATCACGCTACTATATAAACATGTACTTACTGTCTCAATCGACGTTTTTTGAAAATTGCATTGACAATATTTGATCATGGTTGGAAGCTCAGATAAGTACTTTTCCAAACAGTTTTCATCTTTATTGAGATTTATTAGCTGTTGTCGTTAAGATGTTGTTTGTCATGGCGAATGTTTTTATGATGTAACGTAGGTTCCATTTATGTGAATTAACTACGCGGTTTCTGATCTGCATATGTTTAAATGAATATTGTCGTCTGTTTCTCTGTAGCGCAGTTGCCTGGATTTGCTTTAACTGTTTATTTGTGTGTGTCCACCAAATCGTCTTTACAATTCATGTACCGCAAGTTTGCCTCTGCATTTCTTATCGTAATTGAATTTTTTTTAACGCATTCTGTCCGGACTACTTTGAAACTTTTGAACAAATTTATTATTGCAATGTCAAACTGACATTAGCAAGTACAGGTATATTTATAAATTTAGGAATACATTGTAGAGAGAAACTTTTATATGTAAGTATAACAACTGTTGAATCCAATATATCAGCTATACGGTATTATACGAAAGTATAGGAGCTGATATATCAGTTCTGCGGACAGTACAAGTTAATTAGTTGTACAAAGATCTCGACATTCTTCATCTTTTTTCTGATTTGACTCCAGCTGGATTATAGAGCTACCAGTACAAAAGGCCTCTTTTACAAATCTTGCATCAAAACAGTTGGTGAATTGTTGAAGTGGTTATTTCTGTATCAATGTTTGACACGCAAATGTTGCAAGCCCAAGGCACAACTCTCAATAGCCGCCTCTAGTTGAGTATCATGCAAGTAGGCACAGTAGCAATATTCCTTTCTCCCCAGGTTGGGGTGCTAGGTTCCATTCAGGGATATATTGTGATTCACTTATTTATGTGTTTATGTATGTATGTGTTTATCAAGGTGAACAGTTTTGATTGTTATATATCTAGTGAATCCTAGGTATTTCACTCTTTCTTCTTTCAGGAGATGTTTTTTTGAGTAATAGTGTTGGACAAACACTCTCATTTTGACATCAATATGTGTGTGTGTTGTGTATGTGTTGTGGGTGATTGTGCGTGTTTCGTGTGTGTGCCATATGTGAGTGCCATATGTGTGTGTCGTGTGTGGGTATGTCGTAGGCGTGTCATACGTGTCGCATGTGTGTATGTAGTGTGTGTGTATGTAGTGTGTGTATGTAGTGTGTGTGTATGTAGTTTGTGTGTATGTGTCGTAGGTGCGTCGTATGTGTTGTGAGTGTATGTGTTGTGAGTGTGTATGTAGTGTCTGTGTCGTGTGTGTTGTTTGAATATCGGGTGTGTGCCCTGTGTGTGCATGTGTTGTATGTGAACGCATTTCTGTGTGAGTGTGTGTCGTGCGTGGGTGTCCTGTGTGTGTGTGTCGTGTGTGTTATGTGTGTGTGTCGTGCGTGTGTTTTTGTGCGTATATGTGTGGCTCTATGTCTGTGTCTTTGTCTGTGTGCTTGTGCGTGTTGCGTTCATGTGTGCGTATGTCCTGTGCGTGTGTTTGTGTGTGTGTGTCTGTTGGTGTATGTATGTATGCCTGTGTTTGTGTGCGTAAATGCGTGAGCATGTGTTTGTGTGTGCGTGTCTGTGTGTGTTTTGTGTTATTATTTGCGTATTTCTGTGTTTCTATGCGTGTGCTTGTGTGCATGTGTGTCGCGTGGGTGTGCTTCCGCGTGTGTTTGATTGTGTGTGGACGGTTGAGCACGATTGTGTAAGCGCGTGTCTGTGTCCATGTGTGTGTGTGTGTGCCTGTCAGTGCGCGACGGTGTTTTATTTTTTTGGGTGTTTTTTTGGTCGTGTGTGCACGTGTGCGTGTTTGTGTGCGTGTGTGCGTGTTAGCGTGCACATGTGTGAGTGTGCGCGTGTGCGTGTTAGCGTGCACATGTGTGTGTGTGTGTGTGTTAGCGTACATATGTGTGTGTGTGTATGTGTGCGTGTCAGTGCGCGACTGTGTTTGTTTGTGTGGGGATGTTTGTGTGCGTGTGCGTGTTAGTGTGCACATGTGTGTGCCAGTGTCGCCGTGTGTGTAGTTACGACTACGCTTAGTCGTGTTTTTATACGTCTTAAAGTGACATTAATTTTGCATAAATTATGATTTCGTGTGATCACGTACAGAGAAGTTTCAACAGCAACGACAACATTATCAAATAGGTAAGAGTGTTCAAATACCTCGGTTGTATAAAGATATTCCCTGATCACGTCAGCATGGACAAAGAAATTGCACATACAATTCACAAGGCAAAAAAGTGTCCACTATCAAATTGCACCGATTTTGAAACACCCTAGAGTGCTTATTTCAACTAAAAGGAGGCTGATAAATGCACTGCTTATTCATTCATTGTGTTACCCTATATCAATCTCGGTCATTACTGGAAAAAACATACGAGTAAGATCTAGAGCTGTGAGATGTGCTGTATGAGCAGCCTATAAAACACTGCAACACCACGCAGAGGCAAACTGTGGGGACAAACCCAGTTAGTGCCTATATTGACGCCCAAAAAATAAAGTAGTTTGGTCGTTTAGTCAGAAAACATTATGACCAGCATGCAACGAAAGACTAATGATTGGTCAGACACAAATATGCTGATCAAATATGTTAGTCAGGGTCAGGCAAAATATACTGATTAGACATGTTAGTCAGGGTCAGGCAAAATATACTGATCAGACATGAGTCAGGGTCAGGCAAAATATGCTGGCCAAAAGCTCCCACCTAGGTTTCTTCGTAGCCCTCCTTCGAAACAGGCTAATTTCATAGCAGCCTGGCTAACGAGGTGAGGGATCAACGAGATCTCCGTAGCAGTGAGCGACACGCAAATGCAGCCAAGCATAGCACAACATAGAGGACCCCGGTCAGCCTTCATCAGCACGCTCGGGATGTGAGGAAATCTACTGCAACCCGTCACTTAACGTCATGTTTGGGATGGAACATCATTTTTAGGGCGCACACAATAATAAACTTACTCATTATGGGCATTCGAAACAACAACAAAACATTGAATAGGGCGACGGACGAGAGTTCGCTGAATCAGTGACCACAACAAATCAGTGACCACAACAAATCAGTGACCCCAACAAATCAGTCACTACAACATCAATAACAAAACGATGTTGTGATCTAGAAGGCTAGGAGACTTCCCACTACTGACGGTATCATCAACCATTCAAGAGACTATCAACTTTATCATGTAGGACACACTGCCACGAAAATCATCTTTTATTCCAATCAAACACCAACAGTGGCTGTCCTTTGCTCCATTCACACGACACATTCAACGAGAAATTCAATTAAGTAATGATTTTTTACAAGGTTTCCATGGTGATGATACAATTTAATACAGACTTTAAGAGAATTACAAAAGCGACAGTAATGTCAAACAATATTGAGCAGAAATACAAATTAATTAAAACATTTAAATAAAATCAATGTATTTTATCGAGTGGCGTAGCGACAAAGTGGCTCTACAGTTTTGGACGCAGGGGCTCATAACTGGGATGAAGTATTGCGCAACGTTAGTTGACATTTTCCACAATGGTTTGACTTCCTTTTTTTCTTTCTCGTAACGAAAGATGTCACTGGAACAATAATTCTTAATGTTTAGTTTAGTTTTATTTGTTTAGTTTAGTTTAGTCGAAGAATCAACATCCTTGCACATGATTTAACCAATAAGTGCTCTGTTCTTCTTCATTTGGAAATTCTCAGCACAATGAATGGCGTTTGGTAGCACCGACGAGGATCCAGTAATAGATTGGGTAGATTTTTAACATAATTTTGAGATTTGTCTAGGTAGCGGCTATTAAGCCTAGTCTTTTCGATTTATAACGTGTGCGACAGAGATCTATATAATAAAAAAGGAGATTTACTACCTAGAGATCCTTGGAAATATCTGAAAGTCCACGTGAAAGAAAACCCGATCTTCACCGTGATTTGAACCCGCTACCTACTGCGCCGAAGCCAACATCTTATCTCGAGACCAATCAGTCCCCATAATTCTTAATGCATTATGATTAGTCAGTTTCCTCTTCTGTCAGTACATCGCCAGTATTTATTTCTCCAGGAACGTTTCCGTTGTACATTTCTAAATAGTATTTACACATCGCATCCTAATTATTCATATCTTCCATTTCTCTGAGACAAATCCCATTAGTATTGCTCTCTGAAACTCCTTTAATCTTGACACATTGCAATGCCCTTTGGTGTACGTGGATTTAGGCTTCTGTCAGTAGACATTTATGTGGTCCGAACTTCTGTCAGTAGACATTTATGTGGTCCGAACTTCTGTCAGTAGACATTTATGTGGTTTGAACTTTTGTCAGTAAACATTTACGTGGTCTGAACTTCTGTCAGTAGACATTTATGTGGTCCGAACTTCTGTCGGATATGATATTGCTTGTTGGTATTGTAGAAGTAGTCGTAGTATGGTGCTACAACAATCACTCTGAAGCTTTCACATATTTGGGCAGCATATTTGGTACTTCAGGAGGCAGTCAGGCGCATGTGAAGTATAGAATTGAAAAGACGAGAACAGCATTACTGCTGCTGAATAATATATTGGGAAAAACAAATGCAAAAAATATAAAAGTTGATTAAGGTTGAGTTTAATCAAAATTTAAAAATGGGTATGGTCAGATACCGCACCGAGACGAGAACACAAACAAAACCTACGTTAAGACCAATAGGCCTTCATCAGGCACAACAAATAACAACAATACTGAACTAACAAATCAACATATAAGGAAAAAATGGTCTACTTATTTGATAGGAGACCCAGTCTGTCTAAGCAACTGGTTGGTTCAAATGCTTAACTGAATATGAAGGACGTGGTCAAACAAGGTGGCCAGGAGAGCGTAAGAAGTGAGGGAGAATGCGCTGGATAAGCCAGTAGTGACCAAATATGGAAACGGCGAAATAGTGATCCAAGTGGGAGAACAAAAAAGGTGATATAAGCCGGGAGGGGGTGGGGGCTGTGATTAATATAGGAGAGGGGAAGGGGGAAGACTGATAGAAGAAAAAAACAGAGGGGGGGGGGGCAAAGGAAGACACATAGATAGGGGCCAGTATGAGGTTTTAAGAGAATGTATGGAAGATATTAATCCCATGCTGGAGATAAGTCTATTCTCTGGTGCCTGGAAGGCTTTGAGGACTGGTGTGTAAGCGACTACTGACCAGCAAGTCCCTCAGGTTTCTGTTCCGTTTGAAGGCGACAAGGCGAGGATCGGGAAAAACTTGACAAGTGGCAGGATCAGAGTGAAGAATAGGGAGATGACGGAATGAGATATCCTGGATAGAGGCGCAATGAGGGTGATTAGTGAGAACAAGTTTCACACGATCAGAGGGAGAGGGTGAGTGGGAGTGAGGGAGTCGTGACGGGAGATAGGGAGAACCCGCTGGAGGACGGAGAAGAGCGTGGTCTCAGGGTAGAGTGGCTTGCGGAAGAAGTCAAGCATCTCATGGGCCATGAGAAGGAAGACGTTGCCATCCTGACAGAGGCGTCGGAAGCAAAGGAGTTGAATATTATATGGATGTTCAGAGAAAGAAAAGGCTAATACCAAGTTATGATTGTTTAATTCCAATGTCAAGTCTGTGTTTGAAGAATACAAAGGCAATACTCCAGTCGTTCGTAATAAATGCCTAAGAGGGATAGTGGGTAAATACTGACAAGACATGGTGAAGAATGAAGACCTATGGGAGCCAACAACAACTAGTGAAGCAATAGATCAAGCATAGGAAATGAAGTTGGATAGGACATACTATGCGAAAATTCCCATCAAATATGGCCACAGGCCCTACCATAGAATCCACAGTGGAAGAGGAAGCGGTGTATAGGAAACATCAGGAGAAGAAACTGAAAATGAACTTGGTCCCCACGACCGCAACTGGAAAGAGACAGGACAGGCATCTCAAGGCCAAGGTTGCTAGAAGAGGGTTGTCAATCGCCGAAAGTAACAGCGGAAATTGATCATCATGTATTTCTCTGAAGCATCTGGTCCGAGTTCCGACGATTTTGCATAATTTGTCTTTACGTCATCATTTGTCTTTACGTCATCATTTGTCTTTACGTCAAAATTTGCATTTATGTTATGTGCTGTTATATCAATGTGTGTCCTTATATCATCCCTTATATTTATGTCATCATTTGGCATTTTGTCAATAATTGTCCTTATGTCATTACGTTCCTTACGTGCACTTATGTCATCACTTGTCCGAATGTCATCATTTTTCATTTTGTCATCAACTGACCTTATGTCACCATTTGGACTTAAGCCACCATGTGACTTTTTGTCATCATTTGTTCTTATGCCAGCATTTGGCCGTATGTTATCAATTGAGAGTATTATCATGTGTCCTTATGTCAGCATTTGACCTTACATTATCATGTGACCGTATATTATCAATTGACCTTATGTCATCATTTAAATGCAATATGTTTTAATACTGGCCACAGATGGTATGCAGCAAGAATTTGCTTTAGGAGTTGCATGAATCCACCATGTTGTCACAATTAGCTTCATGCATTCATATTTAGAAAAAAAACACACTTAGACATCACTTGTTACCCCAATGCATATATCGATGGATTCGCACTAAGCAGTGAGTCATCTGGATGAGTCTTCTTTGCTATAGTGATTATTTTTGGAAGGTACAGATGGGGTGGTCAAAACATGAATGGATGGCGGGCATACAGGCCTCAAACCTGCAGCGGCTGGTGTAGATTTACTGTCCTGGTAGTAGTTCAGGGCAACGAAAGAGCTCAAACCCGGCCTTACAAGCACCAATTATAGGAATACCAAAGATATAGAGACAAGTGACATTTTGAAGTCTATCCACGGTAAGTCCCATAAGTCAGCGTCCCCAGGCATTGCCTCTCATGGAACCCACAGGGAAAGAGAAGGCCTCTCACTGAACCCACAGGGAAAGAGAAGCACAGGAAGGCTACAGAACACATAGGTGAAAGAGACCTAGAAGATCATAGAAAAAGAAGCCGGGTAGAATTATAGAACATAGTACATAACAGGTGGGCTGGGAAAGGAGTAAAGAAAATAGGACAGGACAGGCCTGCTTGGTAAGGATTATATAAAATAGTACAGGACAGGTGTGCTAGGTAAGAATTTTAGAAAATAGTACAGAACAGGCGTGCTTGGAAAGAATTATATAAAATAGTACAGGACAGGTGTGCTTGGAAATACTTACAGAAAATAGTACAAGACAGGTGTACTTGGATTGAATTATGTGTGGTACTATGCACCCCAAGATAAGACAAGAGAGGAAAAAGAAGTAGAAAAAGAAGAAGTAGAAGAAAATGCATATCCCCCCCCCCCTTCCTCTTTGGATGATGATACTGCAAGATAGAAATCAATAATTTACAAATGGCATCGTAAATGAAGGAGAAATAAAGTATATACAATAAATTAAGGGGATGAAGATGCTGAGCAGCGCATGAGCTGGAGCGGTCAGAGACCCATAGCTGACTGCTAGCGTCAGGGCCAGCGAAGCAGAGCTGCCAAGACCCTTCTACACCTCCACGTGGTAATCCTGGATAACAGGCTGCAACAGAGCAGACTGGCTAGGTGAAGGGATCGAAGAGGGAATGCTAACCTGGTACTCAATAAATGCTTGCTGAAATCGGATGTGTTGGACTGAAAGGTGCAAATATTGCAGTCAAGAAGTAAACTACGACACAACGCATTCCATTCTCTGGACTGCATTCTGCTACTTAGGGTTCGTGTCAGGGTTTGGTAGCGGGAGATTGAGAACGAACGAAGCCAAGCCAAGCCAATAATTTAAGTATTTGGGAACTGTTTTGATTGAGGATGGCAGACTCGATAGAGAGATAGAGACAAGGGTGCCATGCAAACGCTGTCACATACCAGCTGTCTCCACCACTAAGACACCACATGATTTCCATCAAAACAAATGAGCAAATGATAAATAGTGTCTTCATTCCAACCCTGTGATACGAATGCCAGATATGGGCCCTGAATAGGGCTCTAAAACGAAAGTTAGTTCTTTACGAAATAATGCGGTGCCTACAAAAGGCCACTAACAACACCAGAAAAGACACAATTACAAATATAAGTATTCGGGAGAAGGATGGAACAATTCCCTGCCTACAGTGCATCGAGCATCAGAGAATGAATTGGTTTGGCCAGATTGTGAGATTGCAAACACACCATAATGTTCATGCAACCTTCTACAGGAGAACATCACGAAGAAGGGCGAGAAGTAGACCGAGGAGAAGGTGGATAAACAGCGTACACAAGACCTGCCGCAAAATTGGGGAAAATATTAGTTCGGCCACCAGAGAGGGGAAAGAAACATACATACAACAATGGAAAGTGAGATGACAAAAGAAAAAGGAGAAGAGCTTTGATATCGACAGAGGTTGGAGCAGACTGGGGAGCAGGTGACGACTAGGGAGAAGTGTGTACAAATAGCGAGCTGCAGGAATCATCCGATTCTACACTATTTCCCATGAGAGAAACTGAGCACCTATGGGTAAGCCCGGTGTGCAGTGAGGTCGATTATTAAGAACAGAATAGTGTAAATTGTAGTTGTGTTCTCATAATATCTCGAATAGAGCAAATTTGGTAAAGTAAATATGGCCTCATTGCAGACACTGCTGTCGGTGATGAAGTGTTACAGACTTTAATATACTACGCCACCGCTTTTTTAGATGGGGTGCCCAGTTCCCTACCTCGCAGCTTTTTTTCCCTTTCTTAGCCGTCAGCCAGGTACCCATTTACAGCTGGGTTGACTGGACCTGTCGGTAGCGGAAGTTGAATCGAAAAGCTTTGCCGTGAAAAAAGAGTGCTAGTAATTTAAAAAAAAATAGGATTTTCTTTTTACTGTAATAAGGTGTACATCATTGGTTCTTATCGTCTTTTCTCAAGATTGTAGGTTGGGCTTTGAAAAAATGGGGATATAACCACAGTCCATGACGACAACCAATGTTAGTCGTAAGACCAATCCGAGCAGAGAAGCGTCTTTAACAGTGTGTACAACGAAAATCAGGACCGTTTGCGGCATTGCATGCAGTAGCGTATATTCCCGAAGTCCTGAGCGTATCCGCAATCAGTATATCTTTTTTCTCTATCTCATATTTAATCCTGTTTTTCCATGCAACACGATCCATGACGTCATGTTTCCTCGATTCCAAATCGGTACCCGCATCATTCATATCCCGTTTGTATCCAGCTGTAATTCTCCATAGAGAAGATCAATTTATATTCTGCCATCCTTCATTCTCCGAGTGTGTCCCAGCCAACGGAGCCTTCGAAGACTAAGCATGACCCAGATCGTGACAGTGCCTGCTCTCTCAAATTCCTGCAACCCAACTCCCAAGAATCTTTGCAGGCTTATAAATACATAAGCAGATACAAAAAAAAAAATACTCAACGTCTCTGGCGCATATTATTGTTATATAGTAACAAATTAAATGGAGTACGCTTTACATAATGTACTCAGCAATAATCAATATAAATGAACACAGCAACTTGAAAAGAAATTCTGAGCTGCTGACCCCAAAAAAGGCAGATCTCATCTAAGTCTGTAGCTACGCCACTAGTATTGACATAGCAATTTATTTTACAATGTAACAAACACAAACACTACATACAACATTTTACAAATTAAAAATAATAAGAAAGAGTTAACAAGTTGTGATTGTTGACGGTTCTTGATTGACAAAACAACTATGATTCCTATGAGAGGAAAGGTAACCCGCTGTAAGTGAACTTGTGATGTTAATTCATAAAACAGACACGGAAAAATGTAAAGTTATGTCCACCTGATGATATCAAAGAATGTAAGAATTGTGAAGAGCTACAACACTTGCTCTATCAAAAAAGCTGTTTTCTTAGTTCTTACTTTTTAGTTGACTTGTACTTCTACAGGGGCAGATGTCCCCGTGCAGTTCCCAGCTCTGGTATGAGCTAGATATAGCCGGGAGAAGCATTTTCTTCTTAGAGTGTAATGCTTGATCAGCTTAATACTCCGCTGCGTTGGGTGGTTAACCGATGTGCGAGTTCATCTTAATAGAATAAAACACTATTGAAAAGTAGACCCACAGCCTAACCATGGCGGTGTTATGCTATGGGACAGTTAGTCGTATCTAACGACATGCTCTCTGTGAGGCAGTGGTGCTATTCTTGTCCTTGTCGTACACAAACACCCCGGCAGACCACTCTGGTGAATAGCTATATAATTATTATTATTACTATTATTAATATTACTATTATTAATATCATTACTATTATTGTTATTAATATTATTGCTATTATTATTACTATTATCATTTCACCAAAAGTAATGTCGTGGGTGATATGTCTCGCTATGATGTTCATAAGTGGATCTGTCAAATCTTAAAACCGAACGATACACTAGGGTTCCACATTCTAAGATCATAGCAAACACTTCAGGATCAAGTGAGATACTACTACAACCTCTAACGTTATGGGACAGATACGGCGTAAACAAATTGCATTGCTAACAAGAGTATCCGGCACATTTCGTGACAGCTATCTACGTTATTATTGTTAAATCCCCTCTCTGCACCTCTTCCAATTGTACTACCCTACTGTGATCTTACCCGTCCATGTCCTTCACTTCAACCCACCAATCACTCTGTCCATCATTTTTCCTTCAACCCTTCCATCGCTCTCCACTTCACAGAACCCGAAGATAATCTCCCTCCCACCGGTCCGCGTATCCCGCCAAAAATAAGGCCATATCTAACTCCCCTAATACCACACCTCTCTTTATAAATGTCCCTAGCTCGCTTCAACGCAAAGTCCGAAAACTTATCCGCCCTACAATCCGTAAAACAATCTGTTCTTCTCTAGCACATATCAATCATTATTTGGGATCACGATGCTGAGCAGCGCATGAGCTGCAGCAGTCAGCGACCCATAGCTGGCTGCTAGCGTCAGGGCCAGCGAAACTGAGCTGCCAAGACCCTTCTACTCCTTCATGATCCTGGATAACAGACTGCAACAGAAAGGATCGATAAGGGAAGGCCGCCCAGCACTCAGAAATGCCTGCTGAAGTCGAATGTGTCTGACCGAAAGGTGCAAATAACGCCTTCTAGCTATAAACTACGACACAACGCATTCCGTTCTCCGACAAATATCCTGCTACTTACAAAGCTCATATCAGGTCTTAGCGGAAAATTGTATACGAACGAAGAAGAAGTAGAATAATTATTTATCGCACTTATTCAAGTGCGATTTCAAATCTATTAATTTTGGCAATCGTTCTTTTTTCTTTTTCTTCTTTTAGTCTTTTCAGTTTCCAGTGATCATAATCAATAAATCAATTTACTAATTACATTTTAGCTTTTTTTCTGTATAAACAATAACTAAATAAATATACAATCCCAGTTTTCTGATCTTAGTTTGAAAGAAAAAAAAACAACCTTAATTTTTTTCACTGTACACAACTCATAGATGATGACATCATGATTCGATCATCCAATCAAATTTCAGCCGCATTCGTCTGAAGAACAAAGAGACAAACATACGTTAAAGCAATAATATATGGATTGTGACCGCATTTATTTGATCCAATAGGCTTTACTTTGCTTTTCCATGATTTAAAAAAAATACTATGCACATTCAATCTATTCTTGAATGCATTAACTGAAACTGCCTCCACTATTTCCTGTGGCAATGCATTCCAAGCATTCTCCACTCTTTGACTAAAAATATATTTCATGGTACCTAATCCGTACCTTTTTGTAATTAATGTGCAGCTGTGCCCTCTTTTTATTGTAGATTAGTGTATTCAAAAAAAATATTTTTAGACAATTGTATCCTTTCCTTTGATCATCTTATAAACCTTTATTAAATCACCTCGATTCATCACTGTCCTAGAAACTAGGCCGAATTATCGGTCATTCCTCATAACTATAATTCCAGAATCCCACTATCAGTTTTGTCGCTCGTCATTGCATCTTTTCCAGCATGTCTATATTACCTCTACGATCAGGACTTCAAACCCGAAGCCAGTACTCCAATCTTGGTCTATCTAATGCCTTATACAGTGTGAATATCACTTCCAAGCTCCTATGTTTAATATTTCTTGTTATCATATCTAACATTTGCCCTTTTCACTGATAAATGGTAATGGTCATTCACCTTAACTGCATGTTTATTATAACTCATAGGTCTTTTTCTTTTATATCCTTCTAATATTATTCTCTCCTGAATGGGTACACTCGACTTTCGCTGTGCCATTTATCTTTGTGCTCTACTGCACCTTACACATCAAAATATGGAGCTCTAAATTGTATTTCGTGAAATCGGGTATGGAAAAACTTGACACCAGTATTTGGAGCTTGAAAATATAAATAATAATAACCAGAATGTTTGCCTAGACATATCGCGCCATGTCCATGTCCATGTCCATGTCCATGACCATGTTCAACCGCTGAGGATTGTCGCCAAAACTCGCTCAGTTCCGATGGAGAGACTGCTATGTAAAACGGAGACGGTCCCATTTACGCCTCCAGTCGGCCGGCGGGAGACCGTTGTTACACATTGCAGACTTGAACATTATCTAGTAAGCCGGTACTTCCTGGTCCAGTCGAGCCACGTGACCAAACAGAGACAGGCGGCGTCGGACCAGAGTGTCCAAGATGGAGAGAAAACACGTCTTTGCAGACACCTCGACATTACGGACGAGATCGAACCACTGGATACCGAGGATGCGATGCTGGTTGTGGATATAAAAGGCATCGAGTTTTGATATGTCCTGTTTAAGGAGTCCAAGTTTCTGAACCATACAGAAGGACAGGAATCACACACGTCTGATAAAAAAAGAATTTTGGATCCGAGAGAGTCTACCACTATTCCATACCCAGTTAAGGTTGTTAATAGCGGAAACAGCAAACCCGAACCGCTTTAACATGCCAGGTGCACTGCGTCCATCGGATGAAAAAGAACTCCCCAGGTATGTGAGGTCATTGGTGCACTCCACCGTGTGACCATGGGCAACAATCCGGTGAGGACCAGTGTCGGAGCCAAGGTTCTGAATTTTCGTCTTCGCCAAAGGATATTGACTGACCCAGGTTTGATGTTTCGAGATACAAGTTTCTCAAGAGACTGCTACAAAGCCGCATTGTCTGGGCCAACTAGGACTATGTCATCAGCATTGGCTAGGTCTGTGACGCGCGTTTGGTCTATGACAATGCCCGGATGGTGGGAGTCCAGGTGGTGTAGAACCCAGTCTATGGCTCGGCAGAAAAGGTCAGGGGCAACGACACAACCCTGCCTGTCCCCCGAATATGTTGGGAACCTGTCCGAGAGAGTCCCACCTAGGCGGACTCTGACATAACCCTGCCTGTCCCCCGAATATGTTGGGAACCTGTCTGAGAGAGTCCCACCTAGGCGGACTCTGACACAACCCTGCCTGTCCCCCGAATATGTTGAGAACCTGTTTGAGTACCTCCTAGGCGGACTCTGACACAACCCTGCCTGTCCCCCGAATATGTTGGGAACCTGTCTGAGTTCCTCCTAGGCGGACTCTAGCATCGGTGTTGGTATGTAGCTCCCTTATTAAGTTCAGCAGTCGGGTAGTGAGTGTAGATGCCTTGCAGGGCTTCCCAGAGTGGGGACTTACCAACCAAATCGAAGCAGCCTTTAGATCCACTACGCACGCTAAATCAGGCATGAACTGAAACTGATAAAGTTAATAATAATATTGGTTTTGAGTCGCATTTATTGACATTGTAAGGTGGACACAACTTTTTAGGTACGCCAATGGGGTTTAGAAATGTATCCGGTACAGTTACATAAGCGGAAGCAAATGAACAAATATGTGTATACAATGAAAACATACATGTAGGCGGTTGCTTTGAAATATTGGTACAGATGACGAGTAAATGTAAGTTATAAACACTACAACATATACATAATATACAGACATTGTGTACGTATGATATCAATTACGTTTGTACACACCAATATTCAGTAATAAAAACAAACACACACACAACTTTTGATACACATTACTCATTTGTATCTTTATATGTATGAAATTTAACACCGTACGGGTGCTAGTTCATACAAACAATTAAGCGTGTATGACAATATTTTAAATTCATACAAATGTGTCAAAAAAATTCACACACGTATTCAGCTAGACTTAATAGTTCATATGTCTAAATTAAATGTGTACATATGAGTGTTAGTCATATGCTCACATACGCATACATATACACACGTAGATGTGTGAATACGTTATGTTAAATTTCAATATTTATATATAATTGCTAAATACACACATAAAAACACAAATATATTTATACATTTGCAGGATTTAATATTAACACGTAATTATTACATGTACACACATATTCACGCACTCATAAACCCTTTCAATCACTTGTTTAAATGTCAAATGTATATGTTTATGCTATCCCACATACATTCACATATAAAATATATGTGTTGTTACGTTTCACAATGTCCGTACCGTTTGAAATTAATCACTTTGTTTCTTTTGATGATTTACTTGAGTTTTGTCAACAGTTTCAATGCACATTTGAAACGTTCATGTCCTCGAATTAATACAGCTTAATATTGCCGGATTATAAAACAAGGGGATCAGGATTCAAATCTTATTCTTTTGCAAGGTATGGTATCCATCTTAAATACGCAGATGGGTCCAAATAGTTTTGTGATCCATGCGGTGAAAATCGTTCAAAAGCTGAAGCGGAGGTCGAGGCTACAAAAACTGCATTTGAGATTGTGCACCATCAGCTTGTCTTGGGCGAATTTTTGCGTACGGACTTTGTGATTTTTAGTTACTCTAAGTCAGTTCTGGAGGCGCTGAAGAACACCCGATACAAAGAAAAGGAGAAATTATTGGTTGAGCGAGCGATCATGAACATGATCACTGCCCACGGGATAAATGTCACCTTGCAATGGATTCCTGGGCATAGTGGGCTACTAGGGAAAGAGATGGCCGACATTTTGACACAAACAGGAGCATGGAAACAACAAATGGATAGACCCTGCAATAACCACACGAATTATTAAGATTATTAAAACGAATTACTAAGAATAATACCCGGGAAATCTGGATGAATAGGCAGATGACGGGAACAACAGGTTGCAGTGAATTTAACGAAATGTTACAGCGAAAAAGTAATGATGACATAAATAAACTACATAGAAGAGATCAAAGTCTCATCTTTCTGTTCCGAAAAGAGCATACCAGAGTCAACAGTCACTTGAACCGCATCAATCCCTAGCACCTGCCCTGGTGCAGACATTGCTCCTGATGCAACAGTTTAACAAGACGCTTGGGAACACGAGGAAACGATTCTTACAAGCACTTGACAACAATTAACAACACACTGTACGGAGCAGTGAAACAACTGAAGAAGACCTGTTTCTACATAAGCGTCAGACCGACCGTGAGTTTCTCGAGATAGGTACACTATATGTATATATAAAATGTAATGTAATATAATATATTGCAGTAACATACAAATAAGTAAAACGCACATACACAAACAGCAACAAATATCCAGGGAATCGTAAATTTCCACCCGCATAGAAAGACGTCGCAGAATGATGCAATTTGCACACATTGCAAAGTTTTTAAACTTTACGCCTGTTCAGCAGAAAACGGAATCTTGAGAGGAAGGTGCAGGAGCGTGTACAATCAGCGAACTACAAGAAACAACCAGTGTCTACAGTCTTCGCCATTTACTGTGAGGAACTTAGCATCAATGCGTCTGTGCGGAGTGTAATGGCGTCGATTGCTAACAGAATAGGACAATTATATTTGTTCCACGCTATCTTCACAGATTAAAACAACAGACGAAATACTAAACCATTACGCTTTAAACAAACAAACAGCAAGACGATGGCTAAGATAAGTACACTTTTAGCAACAGTATAGCATGTCATCATGTAGTAAGTCCTTTACAGAACGTCGCTCCCATCACAGTCTAACAGAAACTAGTTCCCTTGCCAATACTCCAGAATTCGCCACAATCAAACTCAGGCATTCCGGGATATCTTGGTGCCATCGTCTTCTTGGTCTACCCCTTCCTTTTACCTGGCACCATACATTCCATCACTATTCTCTCGAGACCATTGTGTCTCTTGATGTGACCAAAGTATTTGCATTACCACCCCCCTTCCCCCACTCAATAAGCAAACATACATTTTTTGTATGTAATGCCAAGATTATTTTTTATGGAGCTATATTTCAGCACTATATAATTACTCTACTCTAAAGAAGCTTTTCGCGTGAATGATATACACCATAAGTCATGAGTTGCAGAGTCTTCTATACTAGAGAGGCTGCGAAACTCAACATTTCGCTTGTTACCATAAGCCTTCAGTGTGACAGTATCTGTATGTTCTTCTCTGTCACACAGATTCACGCGTCATAGATTCTGAATGGCAAATGACACTCAGTGATTTTGTCTGAACCGAAATCCTTTCTATTAGTTGGATATCAAACATAGAGGACGACACAGGCACTCACGAACAAGGTACATAATTTCTTAAATGGTGCGAAACACAAGGATGGAAATGGTACGATAAGATCACAAACGTGGGACTGCTGGTTAGAACGGGGCTGATACAAGTGGAACATGGCATACGGTGTAAGCTGGGGGTGGAAAGGCCACAGTGGCAGAAACCAGTTGATAACGTTAAGAACAGTCTCTGCTGTGGAATTTACAGGGCTAGAGTAGTTTAATTTAGTCAAAGAATCGACGTCATTCCACACGGTTTAACCTATAAATGATGTGTTTCTCTCCACACTTCTGGAGAATCTCAGCACAATGCACGAACTCAGTAGCACCGGCGAGGATACTGTAATAGATTCGCTAGATTTTGAACATCATTTTGAATTGTTACCGGGTAGCGGCTGTTAAGCCTACCCTTTTTCGATTTCTAACTGCCGAGGAATTTTTAACGTGCGCGACACTGCACACGGACGTCCGATCTCTACTACACAGAGATCCTGAGAAATAGCAGAACGTCCACGTGAAAAAAACAACTCCGGTCTCCACCGTGATTTGAACACGCGACCTCCAGCACCCGCTAGAGAAGTAGCCAACAACGTAGATGGAACTGGATGACAATATGAGAGAGGCATGCAAGACGCGGACATAACTGATTCGGATTGCTCATGATAGGAAGACTTGGCGTGTATTTGTTGCGTAATAATGGTGCTTCTAGGAGTGATCAGGTCTCTTCATGATTGATTGATTGGTTGATTGACATAAATCCCCTAGAGCCTCTATCATTACCCAATTTATTGTGTTAATGCATTGTTTCTTTCTTGTTGCTTATGTCTGTCCTTGATTTGGCTACATCTGAACAGAAAATGCTAGAGCGTTCATTGTTGAAATGTGATGGTTTGCTGAATCCATTGTTGTTGAGCAGTTCACTTATATATTGCGTCCCTCGGTCCAAAATACCCATTTGTGCCTTTATCAAAAAACATTATGCCTCCTTTCTTTTTCAGAATATATCAATCTCCTTGAGCCAGTCTTACAGTGTTAGCATTTCTCTTGTCTTCTACCTTTTTTGTCATTCCTTCACATTTCTTGGAATTTAATTCTAACTACTTTCCTTTTGCATATCGGCAAATATCATTTATGTCAAGCATTATACATTCCGAAATGTTTTTTTTGCTCTTTGTATTTCTTTCATGTTTCTTAAGATGTTATCATAACTCGATAATCTTAAACTCTTGTATTGGTAGTTTCATTTGCTACTTGCGTATTTGTTTTTAGACGGCCCCACTTAGTAATTATATTCTCTACTTAGTTTTTTTTCTTTAGAACTGTTCCAAATTTTCTGTAGCATAGTACTATGGTTTCTGGCAGTACCCTATTATTGGTATTTTTGAGTCCCACAAGAAATATCTGCTTAATATCAGTCTGCTTTAATGTTGATATATTTATTTAAGGATCCATTGTATTATTTTGTTTCTATATTTTCTGACTTCTGGCCATTTTAATCACAACGAGATTGTGTTCCGGATTTATGTCAGCGTATGGACACGCTTTTATCATTGTCACACCGTTTTTTAATCTGCTCTTTATCACAATAGCGCAAATCTGATTTCTTAACATATCTTCCAGGCTTTGTCACATGTATAATCTTCTTGGAGCTTATTGCATGAACATGTTACAGATAACAAATGAGCTTTTTTCACAAAAACACATCAGAATATCTCCCCTGTCGTTTCTTTTCCTCAATACAAATTACCGGACTAAATTCTTGAATTTTCCTCTTCGTATATTCCAATCTCAAGTTACTATCAGAAGATCGATAGACTGATCGTCTTGAGGTATGTTGTTACTTGTCAGACCATTCTTTTATTTCTAGATTAATGTGTTCTTGAATTTGATGCACGCGTTTTCAGAATGACAAAATTAAATTGTTTTGGGTTCAACCTGATCAGCATCATTAAATCGTTGGGTGTGCAATAATCACGTCCATATTTATTATTTGAATTTGAAACAATATTCCTGCTGATTGCTTTTGAATTAATTACTTCTGAATGTATAAATGCATACTGTTCTTTACTCAGTAATGCTACTTATGCGCGTCATGCCTCAGCCACATCAATACATCTATATATATATATACGGACATCTGAGATTAAACAGTTCAGCTTTCATAATCAACTCGACGTTCTGACAGTCCATGATTCAACAGTCCGTGTTCCAACAGCTCAACGTTCTGAAAGTCCATGTTCCAACAGTCCATGTTCCAACAGATCAATGTTCTGACAATTTCTGTTCCAACAGCTCGTGTTCCAACAGTACATTTTCCAACATTTCAACGTTCTAAAAATCCATGTTCCAACATTTCATGTTCCAACAGTTCAACGTTCTAAAAGTTCATGTTTCAACAGTTGATGTTCCAACAGTCCATGTTCTAACAGTTCATGTTCCAACAGTTGATGTTCCAACAGTTCAACGTTCTAAATGTTCATGTTCCAACAGTTGATGTTCCAACAGTCCATGTTCCAACAGTTCAATGTTCTGACAATCCCTGTTCCAACAGTTCATGTTCCAACAGTTCAACGTTCTAAAAGTTCATGTTCCAACATTTCAACGTTCAAAGAGTTCATGTTACGAAGGCTGAATGTTCTAACAGTCGTTCCTAAACTATAGTAAATTTATACTTTTGTTGTTGTTGTTGTAACGACAAAGTGGCAGATAGTGCATCTCTTGTCTATCACAACATAGCCAATAGATTATGTTGTTATCATTTTACACTTTTTTAGATAAAGCCTTAGGGTAGTGCTGCAGGGATAAATACCGTCCCGCTGTGGCACACCACGAAATCATACAGCAGACAAAATAACTACAATATTGTACTGTTCTTTATGTTATTCTTGAAAAGTTCAGTCATTCACATTTTCGCTACAATGTGGAGTAATATTATGTAACTTAACTTAACTTAGCATTCCCCACTTTATGACCAACAAAATATTTCCTAACATCTAATCTAGCCCTTTCTTTAGATAATTTGTAGCTAATACTTCTTGTTCTTGCAGGTGGTCTGACCAAATAAATATTTCCTGGTATCGTCTTCTTCTCTTCTGCGTTCATTCTCAATCTCCCGCTACCAAGCCCTGAACAGGGCTTTGCAAGTGGCAGGATGTAGTCCGGAGAACGGATTTGCGTTGTGTCATTAGTTTACAGTTTCACTGCGATATTTGCACCTTTCGGTCCCACACATCTGTCTTCGGCAGAGCCTGGTATATAATCTAGACCTTTTGTAAAATAATTTGTGGATGTGCCCTCTTGTTCTTTGAAGGCGGCTGTAATTTGAAGAAAAAAAATGGTTAATGTCTGGTTTGTCCTTTCCTTTGATAATTATAAGAACCTGTATTGTCACCTCAAGTTCTTCTCCCATCTAAACATTTTAGGCAGGTATTTTTTATTCTTTCCTCAGAACTGTAATTCTGGAATCCAATTATCGGCGTTGTCGCTCTTCTTTGTATCTTTTCCAGCATGTTTATATCACCTCTACGATTATGACTCCACAATTGTACAAAGTAATCTAGGTCTAACTAATGCTTTATACGATCACTTCCATGCTCCAATATTTAATATTTCTTTTTATCCTAGCAAACATTGCACTTGTCTTTTTCCTTTGGTGCATGGAGTTGCTCACTCTTTTTACCTTTATGATCTATTATATCCTCTAGTACCCTTTTCTTTTCCTTTTCTATCATTCTAATAATGTGGATTCATATTGATAAATATATAAATGTCTGGCGGGCCACCAATGATAAATCATGTTTAGATAAGGTTTGGGCACCTTATCTCTCATTGTTCTGTATTTTTCACTTAATCGAACCAGAAACATATTTTGCCTCTTGTTATCGATAACCGGCGTGCAATCATTGAAGTCAAAATAGCTCCTTCATCATGTTATCACCTCTAGAGCGGGTTCGCATGGTATTATCATGTCATAAAATCAAACAATGACAATTTTGGCAATAGATTCGTCCATCGTTTTCCCCCATTGTGTTCATTATGCGGTGTGTTAGTTACTTGGTACCTTACATTTCATCTTGCGGTGTGTTAGTTACTTGGTACCTTACATTTCATCTTGCGGTGTGTTAGTTACTTGGTACCCTACATTTCATCTTGCGGTGTGTTAGTTACTTGGTACCTTACATTTCATCTTGCGGTGTGTTAGTTACTTGGTACCTTACATTTCATCTTGCGGTGTGTTAGTTACTTGGTACCTTACATTTCCTCCTGCCCAACGCTCTTCGTTATTCAAGCCGGATGTTGTTGTCCACGTCATCGACAGCTGTATGCCGCTGCGACCTAGTTAACTATTACCTTGGTGTCAATATTACTTGCAGTTTCTAAACACTGTCCGTTCTCATGCAGAAAATCTATGAGAATCACATTCCAGCATTAATTGCTCTTCTCTTATAAAGTAAACAACAGAGGGTGGAGGCAGAGGGATTGGTGCTGCAGTCAGACGGACGCAGTGAAGCCAACTACCCTGATCAGCACTGGCAGTCTGATCATGAAAGACATGGTCAATGACAAGTCTTGATCCTGACAGACATGGTCAATGACAAGTCTTGATCCTGACAGACATGGTCAATGACAAGTCTTGATCCTGACAGACCAATCAAGTCCAGCTTGACTACGCGGGGCAGACTTGGAGGGCATTGTCCTATTGTGACAAAACTACACAACTGGATTGACAAAAATGGCTGCCTACAGACTCTTTGGTGATCGCTGTGATTGAGAGTTCAGCAACTCGCCTGTCAAAGCGAGGAACAATTCCAGATGACGATCCAGTCACACAAGTCTTCGAGCCTGTCCTGATCTTAAAAGAGGTAAGATATGAGTGCCTGCATCCTGAGTTACCTGCAGATCTTGACTTACGTGTTGCCGTGGTCCTAAGTAGCTCTGGACGAACGAGTGAGGTCGATGACCAGCGCAGTTTCTTCCTCAGTCTAATCCAAATAGCGCACAAATTACATCATTAAAACAAAACCGTTCTGATGATGTCGCTATCAGCACATACTATGGACAACTAACTCATTAACAATTTGAAGCATAAGCTACCATTACTGATTTTTCCTTTTAAAAGAATCCCGTTTCCAAGCTTGTGTAATCACTAAGTTTTTCATTTTTCTGGTTCATAGGCTTTAACTACTTCTGGTTTATAGACTTTAAATACGTCTGGTTTATAGACTTTAACTACGTCTGGTTTATAAACTTTAACTGCATCTGTTTTATAGACTTTAACCGCATCTGGTTCCTTTGTTGGGGGGCCTAAATCAAAGCTTTCATACTGTATGATTATAGTGAAAATGGTAATGTAAACAATGGTGTTGCCAGTCCCAAAGACAACCTTCTTTCGTCGCCTTTAAAAAAAATAATTGTACGTTACAGTGGGCTCATTCTTCTTTTTGCTTCATCTTTTTCTTCTTCTACTTTTTTTTTCCTTTTTACTCCTTCTTCCTCTTTGGCATTCGTCCTGAAAATGACGAAGTATCATGGTTTAAAGCAAAGCTGGGGTATTTGCGCCTTTCGTCCCGACACAATGGCTTTGCCTTTGGTATAAGTCCCCTATTATTTTTTAAAAAACCTCATGGAAACAACCTGTTTTTTTTAGAGGTGGAAAAAGGTTTTCCTCCAGCTACGGTTTGTTGAATTTGAAGAAGCTTCCAGCTATTAGTCGCTTGTTGTCATCTTCTTCACTTCTGAATCTTCGGCCCCATTACTCTCTTCCATCCGATTACAATCGCGTGGCCGAACGCGTTCGATGATTGATTGCTGACAAGGAGAGCGTTTTTGTTTTTCTGTTTGGGATGAAAAAGCAAACAATGGTGGAGCGTGTTGCTTAGACTGGGACTTACAGCACGGCAGGGTTCGAGTTCATGGACGGACAGAAAACAAATTCCAGACGGTGGTTTCGTCTGGTACGATCGCTCCTCCAGTCGGTCCAACCGTAAATAGATACCTGACGCATGAATTGGGGAAGGTTAACAGCCAGCAAGGAAGGGAACTACCCACCCTACCTCACACATGCTGAGGCTTAGTACATTAAGTGTTATCTTCATCCCCGACGGGGTAATTGCTGCCACGGGACTGACCTTCACCTTTTCTTTCAACAAACTTAATCAGTGCACGGCACGGTGACAGCAGCGGAGACGCGGCCTCTAGTCCTGTCTTTAACCCCAACCACCACCGCCCCCGTTTACCACATCATTGATAATAAAGACTTTACGGGGTGGGCTAGTGGTTAAGTTTAAGTGAAACGGCTCACAACTCGAAGGTGCTGGGTTTGATCCCCATCACAGCACCCGGCCTTACTCTGGGTAAACAAACCATTAAGAAATACAGGAGGAAGCAGAGCCTTACATAAAATGCATGCTGAAGTCGAATGCACTAGGCCGACAGGCGCAAAAATTAAAACTACAGTGCAACGACACCGTCTTGTGGAATATAAAAATAAGGCGAACTAAAAGAAAAAAAAAGACGACGTTTTTTGATCGTGTTATGAAAAAAAAAAGTTATTTATTCAAATCGAGTTTCCAATACCAGTGCTAATCCAATATTTCAAATGTTATTAAAGACGATTAGACACTACATGATACAGAAATTACTTCTGTACATTATCATATTTCCACAAGGAAATCTTCATATGTATAGACTGAGACGTACAAAGACAGTAGTCTACAGTAGTTTTGGAACGGCCGATGTAGTTCGCAATACAACTCCCCAGGGATAACCGCATCGTGTTGACAGAAGTTGCTTCCAACCAAGTGTTACAAATGATGTGTATACAGACCAGTGGTTGAGAAACGGTCTCACAGGGGAGATGGTATTGAAGTTCCTGTCTGAGAAACAGAAAGCAAATCGATCAACTAACATAACGATTATTGGGATTCACACATTAAATGTCCGCCTAAAAGCTTCCTGCCTGGGTGGAGTGATTTCATTTCATGGATGGGTTCTGTAAGAGAGTGAAGGAGAGAGATAGATAGAGAGGAAGACAGAGAGAAACGAGAACAGAAACAGGGTCCTGAAGGTACAAAATACGTACATATATATATACGCGGCGTGTTCAAACGACGCCGTACCTAACTGCACCAAGTGAACATACGTACCATGCGCATGATGACGTCACATTTTGTGTATACAGCACATACCAACAGTCAAGTTTACAGAATTTCAATATCTCCCGACTCATATTTTTCTCAGCAGACCTTTAAAAACATTTCGAGTGTGATATGGAATCCGTCCAAAGTTGATGAGCGAGCGGTTATTCGGTTTCAAACAGCTGAAAGATGTCGACAAGTTGACATTTATTGCAGAATGTAGGCAATCCATGGTGACAAAAGTGTGGAGAATGTAAGCTCCGGCGACAGTCCACCCGAATTGCTGCATCAATTTTGGAGATGTCATTTTCTTACGCAACAATATGCGCCTGAACTGGTCTCGGAGGTAACTTTCGTTAACTCATGCCCGTCTTTAAAAATCGTTGTCCAGTTCTTCACTGTTGTCTTCGACGCACATTTCTCACCATACACTGTCTGTATTCTGAGACGAATATATATATATATATATATATATATATATATATATATATATATATATATATATATATATATATATATATATATATATATATATATATATATATATATATATATACCAACTACTATTTTAAGTTCAACCATTTCCGTTTGTGGCCTACTTTTTGACACACCGAATTTGATAATTATTCAAGTTTCTACGATCAACCAGCAGCAAAGATGGCTCCATAACCGGATGCGGATCTACATTGCTCTTCTGTTTTAGTTCATTATAGTTGCCGCCAGAGCATGGATTTGTATGGAATACACACTAGTCGACGAAATACGCTTGTATTCACGGAAACGTGTTGTTGTTTTACATTTGGACTGGTTAATTCGTTCGTTTTGTCTGTTTTCTTCCGACCGATTATCATGGAATGGACATCGGCTATATGAATAGCACTACGTTTAAACATGTCTCATATTTCATTTTCTTGTTCACACAGCTGAACTTCACGAGATTAGCGACCTTCGCCCTAACTGAAGCCAGTGTCAGCTTTGTTGTATGAAATTTAGACACAACTATAAGGAGCTGCCACGTGGAGAGAGATGGGCGCCGTCTGGTGTGTAGCGGCCCAAGACACACCATTGTTGTATGGACGGAGCTGGTATTACAAACTGCAATCACGGTGCCTCAACGACATTCTGGATTATGGGACTGATGATGATGACAACCAACCAATCAGTTAATGAAAACCTTCAGATAATAATGTGAGATGAATCTAAGGAAGAAGTTGTTATCACTGGTTGATGCAAATTCTTTTAACATAAGATACTTCCATTTCTAAAAAAAGCGTATTCGACATCTTTCATTTTTCATCTTCATTGTTCGTATTTCAAGAACACGGCCTGAACAAGAATAGTTAAAACACTGCTTTTCAATGGAAACTAAAACAATTAAGGTATGAACATTCAATTTAGTGTCTACACAATTTTACACAAGGGGGATAACATTACATAGAAAGTACAAACACAAACTCAAAGTTATGCCCATTTCTATGGAATTTTAAATATCTACATCTCGGTGATCTGCTGGCCGATCGGTTTGGATACATGCCTCTTGCTCAAGCAAGCATTGATTCAAAACTGCAGTGCAGCATATGTTTCTATATTTCAGAGACTGAGTGGTCTCGAGGTAAGACGACGACAGAAGGTAGCAGGTTCTAATCACGGTGAGACCGGAACTTTTTAATTCGGACTTTCTTTTCACCGGATTCTAACTTAACTTAACTTAATTTAACTGAACTGAACTTAATGTCTTTATACTGGTTTAGAAGACCCTGCAGAGTCTGTATACAACCAGTTTCATTTACATTATCTTGCTCTAAAAGATATGCGCATCCAATCTATTCTTAAATGCATTAACTTTTCCTGCCTCTACTACCTTCCGTGGCAATGCATTCCAAGCATTCACCACTCTCTGACTAAAAATATATTTCCTAATATCTAATCTGGACCTCTTTTTAGTTAATTTGTAGATATGCCCTCTTGTGGATGGGTGAATTTAAAAAAACAACAACTTGTTGTAGTCTAATTTATCCATTCCTCTGATCATCCTATGAATCTGTATTAAGTCACTTCGAATTCTTCTCTCTTCTAGATAATGTAGGCCGGTTTGTCTTTCCTCATAAATGTAATTCTGGAATCCCACTTTCAGCTTTGTCGCTCTTTTTTGTATTCTTTCCAGCATGTTTATATCCCCTCTATGATAAGGACTCCACACCTGTACACAGTACTCCAATCTAGGTTTAACTAATGCTTTATACTGTATGCTTTTTTTCTGTGGGTAGTAGAGATCGGACTCCAATGTTCAGTGTCGCGCACTTTAAAAACCTCTCGGCAGTTGGAAATTGAAAGAGAGAATTAGCATAACGGCCTGGACAAAACTCAAAATTATGTGAAAAATCTAACCATTCTATTACGGGATCCTCGCCAGTGCTACGGGGTTCGTACATTGTGCTGAGATTCTCCAAAAAACTATGGACAGGAACAGAGCACTTTAAAAACATAAAGAGGATGAGATAAAAACTTAACCACCACACTGTGGCGACTACATAGGCAGGCGGCCTGTATTCCTCAACTGTATAAATCACATGAATAGGGCCCTTGCAATAACAAAGTTGCAATGATATGGGTGTCGACATATTATGTGTGGTCATATTCTCCTACGGAAACTAGAAGGAGGGAGAACACCGGGATAGATTTATCATCTGTATTATACACACAACTTTTTCTGAAATTATCTCAACATCTCAAATATCGCTTGAATGTTTCCAGGGCCTGAAAGAAGAACATATATTAGTTACACTGTAACCCTCCAGGAAAATGGGATTAGAGTTGTCTGAGGGAAACGGGGTCATTAGAAGAGGAATTGATCATCTATATTTGTTTAAGTTAGAAGACTTCCCCCAGGCTCAGGCTAAAAGCGTGCTTCGTGTTAGATTCTTCCCTCAGGCTAGAAGACTTCTCTGGGATAAAAGACATCCCCCATGTTCGAAGAGTTTCACAGGGTAGAAAACTTTCCAAAACATAAGTTAGTATGCTTCCCTGGGATAGAAGACTTCACCCAGGTTAGAGAAGTTCCACAGGTTTGAAGAGTTCCAAAGGCTAGAAGACATCCTTTGGATAGAAGACTTCCCTAGGATTGGAAGAGTTTCATAGTTTTAAATAATTTTCTGGAATAGAAGTTCCCATATGTTAGAAGAGTAACACCCGGTTAAAAGAGTTTCACAGGCTAGAAGACTTCCTTCGGGTTAGAACATTTCTACAGTTTAGAAGAGTTCCCCCAGGTTAGAAAAGTTTCACCGGCTAGAAGACGTCCCCTGGCTAGAAAGGTTCTACAGTTTAGAAGAGTTCCCTATGTTAGAAAAGTTTCACAGGTTAAAATACTTCGCCCATGTTAGAAGAGTTCCCCAATCTAGAAGAGTTCCAAGTATTTGAAGAGTTCCTTGGGTTAGAAAAGTTTCACAGGTTTGAAGAGGTCTCTAGATTAAAAAAGTCCTTCAGGCTAAGAGAGTTTCTCAAGATTAAAAGATTTCTCCAGATTAAAATAGTTCCCACGGTTAGAAGAGTTCCACGGATTAGAAGAGTTCTCCAGATTAGAAGAGCTCACCAGATTAGAAGAGTACTCCTGGTTAGAAGAGTTCAACAGGTTAGAAGTCAAAATCTTAGCCAGGGCATCAACTCGCGGCCCGAATGACGTATGTATCACGCCTAATCATATCCAGTGATGAGTTGTCTGACTGCTACAAAAACGTAAGAGATGCTAACATGTTATTTCGCTACTACCGTTATGGTTTAACTCCAAACGTAATATCAATTCTAATATAAGGATGCGAAAGAAAAAAAACGACAATTACACTAAAAAAAAA
Source organism: Ariolimax columbianus (assembly GCA_036924085.1). Classification (NCBI taxonomy): domain Eukaryota; kingdom Metazoa; phylum Mollusca; class Gastropoda; order Stylommatophora; family Arionidae; genus Ariolimax; species Ariolimax columbianus. Next base: position 67,270,979 of record JAVGWX010000006.1, on the reverse strand, counting down.
TTAAACTGAATTCTTTTGAAAATAAATGTCTCAGAAAAGTTTTTAATATTGGCGGGGCACAATTCAAGAACACGAAGTTGATTAGGAAACACCATTATATGTTTCTACCATCCTAAGGATACAACGGTGAACATAAATCGGGCAAGTGCTTCGAATCAACATCAACAGACTTTCATTGCAGGAAATTATGTCGGTTGTAGATAGCAGCCGCAAAAGAGGAAGACCAACATTGACTCCAGATGGCAGCATCAAAAGAGGAAGACCAACATTGACTAAAGATGGCAGCGTCAAAAGAGGAAGACCAACATTGACTAAAGATGGCAGCATCAAAAGAGGAAGACCAACATTGACTAAAGATGGCAGCATCAAAAGAGGAAGACCAACATTGACTCCATATGGCAGCATCAAAAGAGGAAGACCAACATTGACTCCATATGGCAGCGTCAAAAGAGGAAGACCAACATTGACTAAAGATGGCAGCATCAAAAGAGGAAGATCAACACTGACTCCAGATGGCAGCATCAAGAGAGGAAGGCCAAAAAGAGCTCCTCGCAGCGCAATGAGAAGGTTCAAGTCTGAGTCTAAACTAGATGCACGAACTTTGAAAAGTATCGTCACGCTGTTCAAACATGAGATCTCTTGTTTTTGCCGTATGAGGCGTTTGGCGTTCAAAGAACATAGGCAGACTGTTGTTGTTGAATACTCACAATAACTTTACTCTTCTGTGCGCCCTGAAAAAGGCGTTTTGTGGGGATGGCAGTAGATTTCCCCACATCTCGAACGTGATGATGAAGACAGACCGGAATCCTCAGGGCGGTTGTGCTTCATTTGCGTGTCGTTCACTACTACAGATTTCCCACTTCGTTAGTCATGGAAGTGATGTGTGTGTCTTGGTCAGACTGTCACGGATGCCTCGCATGAAGCGGTATGTTCAGGAAGAATTTTGGTTTTGCTCAGCAGATTATCCATGGGCCAGGTAGTATGTCAATGATTAGTATCCACTAGTTTGTATCCAGATTTGCAATGAATAATACCACGGTTGCTTTCCAATCATGGGGTAAAAGACAATTCGCGTATGTCTGTTTATAATTTATGTAAATTAAATGCCTTGTGATACCATAACAACATGAACACTTCGTGTCTTAGTTCTTTCTCAATTGTGTTTCTTACGAACCATGTCAACCTTGAAAGAACTTGCACCGAAGGTCATATTTGCATTTCTCTGCAGAAACAGCTTCTTTGAAGCAATTTTTAATACGTGTAGAGGTTTCTAGCTCCCCACACAACCCTACTCAGTCACCATTACCGACATGCTTGTTAGGTGAAAGTCAACCTACGCGCTATTTTCCCGAGATTCAAACTGCTGACAAAGTAATGTTTCATGAGGGGTAATCTATAATGTTCCTTCGTTAGGAGTGCATAACAAACACGAATAATTGCATCAACACGTAAAAATACTTACATTTAATATTGGCAAGGTAAAAAAAAAATTGTTTCAACAAAAGGGGATACCCGATTAAATGTCAGATTAAGGGCGACAGAATGATGTTAAACACGTTAACAATTTCCGGCTTCTTGAAAAACTCATACAAACAGACAGAAAAATTATATCAGATAAATATAGAAACATTTCGGAATCCAATAACGGCTTTCATTGGAAGGAAGAATACACACAATAATAGCAATATAATCAATGTAATTGAAGAATGAATGGTTATATTTTATTTCTGTCCTTTAGGGCCCTGACAGACTCTTCATGCGACCATCTGGTAATATAACCTGTCCTAATGTGGCTCTCAGAATAGTTTACATGTTTGATAACTGGATTAAGCGTTTAGGTACGTTACCATTAAAAATAGAATCATCATCAGGTAGCATGTCCTTTGCAGAACGTAGCTTTCACAGGCAGCCGATCTGTAAGACTGTCAATCTCTAGCCAGAACTTCCGCCTCTATCGCTGTCATTCTCAGGACCTCCTTGACGTCTTGTGTCCATCTTCTCCCTGGTCTGCCTCTGCCCCGCTTTCCAGGCACTATATCTTTTATTATCGTTCTTTCAAGGCCATTATGGAGTTTGATGTGGCCAAACTATTTTAGCTTTCTGTACATGATATTGTTTACTTACCAAGTTTCCTCGATATACAGTTCTTGTAGGATATCTGTATTTTTCCTTCTCGCTATAAATGGTATTTTGATCAAGCTTCTGTAACATTTTAGATCAAAAGATTCAAACCTTTTCTTAGGTGATTCTGTTGTTGTCCACGTTACACGTCCATACGTTGCCATCAAGAAGATGCAAGTTCAAATTACATAATATAAATAAATATTAACAATAGAAATGAATTAAAAAAGAAAACATTTTCTTAAACATTAACATTTGTCAGTGGTCGTAAACAAGACACATTGGAATTACAGAATCAAAGACGAAAGAAAATACAACTAGCCTTCTACCTACAGTTACAACTGCTTCATTTAACAGCTACAGTGGTGAAATAACACACACAGCAAGAAATTAGCGTTTACAAAAAATTACATCCAGAGGTAAAGAAAAACTGTAAAGTAGTCCACTATATTAATCAAGATATAATCTTTGATAGTGTCAACAGGAGTAAACTATGATCTGTTTTGGAGAAGTAATGTGTAAGTGGACAGCTATTGGAGAACATACGAGCTGTGTACGCCAACAGCGAAGGGATGGTTAGGAAATGTGTCGGAAGAACAAATTATTTCCCAGTGGTGTGTCTTAGGGATGTGGTATCCCGTCTAATATTCATCATCTATGTGGATATAATGACTAGAATTGTCAGTAGCCGTGAGTAATTGCTCAACGAATCGATTTTCGCAGAAGGCCAGAGCTTCTTCTACAATTACCAAGAGGATTTACAACGACACTTCACATGTCTCGACTGATCATGCCTAGAGTGTGACATAAAGTTCAGCTGTGATAAGACAGAAACTACGACAATTAATCGTAAAACCGACACAGCGCAGTTTCCACTCTTAACTTAACTACTTTATACTGGTTTATAAGACTCTGCAGAGTCTGTATACAACCAGTTTCATTTACATTACCTTTCTCTAAAAGCTACGCCCACCCACTCTATTCTTAAATGCATTAATTGTCCTTCCCTCCACTTCTTCCTTTGGCAGGGCATTCCAAACATTCACCACTCTCTGACCCCACAAAAAATATTTCCTGCTGTAAAACTCTGTTGCAGGTACAGGAGTTTAGGAATCTGGGAAGTGTCTTCACTGACGACGCAGACTCAACAAATAGATAACAAATGTAACTCAAAAGGCTTACAAGGCACCAGCTAGCACCGATACTGAAGCATCCAAATACGATTATATTGACTAAACAGACGCTGATAAACACTTTGATCATCTTACGTTATATTTTCTGTGCAAAACGCGGGCCCTATTAGGTAGGTACAGACGTAATATAGAAACACGTGAGGTGCGCTGTGTACAAAATGGAGTAGAAAAAAAACAATTTGCGTGGGCACTTTATGGAAAATGGCGAGGACTACTATTTCGACATTGTCTGATTTAACTGCGATTGAGATTCCCTGCTACAGATCGCACAATCACGCGCAGGGAGTTGGCTTGCCTGTATGTTCTCTGGTCTCTTCAGCCTTTCTCTTTCCTACACCTTTACGAGCATCGGCAGCTGCTGCACTCCTTCCAACGGAATGCTTCACAATTTAACAATACGTTTCATAATTTCAAAATAGGATAACATTCACCATCGTTAAGAGCCAAAGTAAGAAAAATACAGTAACTGCAACTCTTACAATGTAGCCACCCACCACAGAACCCACCGAAGCAAAACTGATGTTAGCATTGCTGAAAACGGTGAGCAAAGAAGCAGGCCTCATCACTAACAGATCAGTGGACGGCGTCGGCTAGTGGTTAAGTGACTCGGCACACAATCCGATGGTGCTGGGTTCGATCCCCATCACAGCACCGGCCGTTATCCTGGCGAAGCAAAATCCTTAGAAAATACCTGAGGAAGCAGACTCTTAAAATACATAAAATGCATGCTGAAGTCGGATGCACTAGGCCGACAGGCGCAAAATAAAAACCACCGTGCAACCAAATTGAACTGCCACTTATTCTGATGGGAGCAACGCACACCATCTTGGGGAATAGAGAAATACGGCGACGCAAAAAAAAAATAAACTAACATAGCAAACACCAAACGTTGTCGCTACCGCTTTGAGGAGCCCAACCCCAAACTTCTAACAGAAATACCCCTAGAAGATGTCAAACACATCTACCTCGACAGTCTCCTCAATATGAAAAATTAACTTAACGTCTGATAATATCACGTGATGGCGAGCGGGCTGGACCAATTTCAGCTCGATCAAGGACGACAACAGACGCCACGGAAGACACCAGACTACGAACAGAACTATTCGATGCGGTGGTCCTGCAAGCACGATGCTATGGAATAGATACCTGGTCTCTGACAAAAGCCGTGAAGAACCAGCTAAGGGCACCACATAAATCGCTTGAGCGCTGTCTCGTGGGTCAATCACTCAGGTAACTAAACCAGGACCTACACAACAGTGACATGCAGGTGATGGCATATTTCAAAGATGTCCTACAGCATGCCTACAGCTACAAGTACCGCTGGGCTTGACATGTAGTCAGAAGCAAAGACCATCGCTGGAGCACAACATCGACTCTGTGGTACACGCACGACAAAAAGAGACCTCATAAACGACAACCACCCCACTCTCGGTGGCATTATACCCTCAAGATGCACAACATCGACTCTGTGGTACACGCACGACAAAAAGAGACCTCATAAACGACAACCACCCCACTCTCGGTGGCATTATACCCTCAAGATGCACAACATCGACTCTGTGGTACACGCACGACAAAAAGAGACCTCATAAACGACAACCACCCCACTCTCGGTGGCATTATACCCTCAAGATGCACAACATCGACTCTGTGGTACACGCACGACAAAAAGAGACCTCATAAACGACAACCACCCCACTCTCGGTGGCATTATACCCTCAAGATGCACAACATCGACTCTGTGGTACACGCACGACAAAAAGAGACCTCATAAACGACAACCACCCCACTCTCGGTGGCATTATACCCTCAAGATGCACAACATTGACGATCCTGAAACACACAAGCCAGCTTGGACAACCCGTTCCAGAAACAAAATCACCTAGAGGGTAGCACAAAACCAAAGAACACAGTACTGTTCTAGCCCAGCCCGCTAAGCAGAGATATGCACCTTCTGGCTACCACCAACTGGCCCAAGAGCTGGAACCTGCAAAAGGGAAACCACCCTTGTTGGAGTACAGGTCGACTAAGTCTGAGACAATGTAGCAAAAAGAAAACATAAGACACGCTATTTTAATGCAAAGCTCAGACCCAATAAGCGCAAGCATTTCCCTCGAGCTGTTTGAGTTACCAACAATACAGTTAGTCTCTTCTTTAAACATTGGATTAACTTGATTGCTAACTTAACTTGATTGCTAACTTAATGTAAAACACATTCAATAATCTTAAAATTCAGATAACATTTGCAAAAATGAGTGCCAAATGAAGAAAATGACAGAATAATTGTTAATGTTATCTAGTAACAAAACCTAAACAGGGATCACGCTATATTACACCAAAGCATGGTTGTTCTTAACCTACTTAACGTAATGTCTTTATTCTGGTTTAGAAGACTCTCCAAAGTTAGTATACAACCAGTTTCTCTTGCATTCACATGCTCTAATTAGTTGTAAACGTATTAAAGTGGTACAGGTATGTAAAGAAAACCAGACTCATCTTGATGGATTATAGAATATTTCTGATTCTCAGATGGTACATGTGAAGCTTCAAGACAGTGTTCCATAGCAGATAATTCTAGCTTCTCATCAACAGTTGCTCGGGTAGCTCCAGTGCGGGCTCCTGTTTGGCTATTACATGGTAGAACATTCTTTCTCTGACGTAAAGAACGGGCTTTAACTGTAGTGGATAAACAGGTAAAGGCTTTCACGAAGCTTTGTCTGAAGTTATCGCTGAGGAAGGCGTATAATAGTGGATTCAGCATGCTGTTGGCGTATGATAACACAGTGAAGCCGTTTATCAACAGTATCCGGCTGATGTCCTGTCTTGTCATGTTGATAATAGAGCCTTGTACTTGGAAACACCAATACGGCAACCAGCAAACTACGTATACAGTGACCACTGTAAAGATGAGACGCGTAACTCGACCATGAGATCTTTGACTCTGCAGGGATTTCTTCGCGGCTCCAACACGCCGGAGTCTAATTATGACTCGTACATAAAACACAGAGATGAAAAACACTGGAACGACGAATCCAAGAAAGAATGAGTACCAGACAAATGCTGTACCAGAAGAGATGATCTGGTCAGTTGGCCATTCTATCTTGCAGGAGTACCTGTCCCGGTAAGTGTGATGGTTCACAGTTGAGGTGTATAAAATCACAGGTAACATTACTAGGAATGTCAGCACCCACACGCTTAAACACAGACACACGGCTACACGGGGCGTCCTGTACCTTAACGACTGTATTGGATAACACACAGCTAAATATCTATCCGCACTCATAACACACAAGTTAAACGCACCCCCAAAAATGTTAACTGCACACAAAACAAAATGAACCTTACACATCACCAATCCAAAAATCCAGTGTTTTACAATAACAGTTGTGGCTGTAATGGGCAGCATTGTTAAAAACAGCACATCGGAGATAGCTAGATTCAGTATGTACATATTTGTCACCGTCTTCATCTTTGCGTACATCAAGACTACATAGATGACTAATCCATTTCCCACAAGACCAAGAGCGCATATGATCAGATAAAAAACGATATTGACTTGATCCAGCACCCGTTGATACGCATGTGGCTGTGGTATATCAGTGTCGTTGATATCAGCTATTATCTGATAGTTAAGCATGCTGACAGTTGTAATATAAGCAAAATCACTTATGTTTGCATCTGAAATATTTATTAACGTCTCCTCGACGTTTTTTCCCAATTTATTCATGACTGATTTTCGTGGTACAACTACAAAACATGAATTAAAACAAATATAAAGTAAACGGAAAAGCGAACAGACGAGCAGGCACGTAACCTGTCTCTCAAGCGGAATACACGAGGTCTGAGCCCCCGGTAAAGGTTAGGATTTTGTTATAATGTTCTGCTTTGATTCAACGGCCTCATAGATTATTCCCCTGGCTGACAACAGCAAGATCAACAAACCGGAAGGATGATTGTATTAAAGCTATTTGTTTGTGCTTTGAATTGGCTGCTAATGTTATTGCTATGCTTGTGATATCGATTTTTATTGTTACTGTTTCTCTTTCTTTTGAAACTTAAAAAATGTCTTTACTATGCCGGATATGGTTGTTATAGCAACAGTAAATGTAAACCTCTTTGACCACTGGTTACCCGTAGTGGTTAATAAGTACTCACTATTCACGGCAAAGGAACAGGATTCAACTCCGGCCACTGGAATGCTCCAGTTGAACCAGCTGTAAATGAGCAAGAGGTATATGATTAAGCTCATACAGCGAAGGAGTTAACTGTCCACCGCACCTATACAGGCAATGGCTTAGTATACTGAAGTGTATAAAACTTCATCTCTGACCAGCGGTAAATCCTGATGTAGGAAACCTTTTACTTGTTTCCCTACTTCTAAATGTATACGTGTTCTGTTTATATTGTCCAATGCAAGGAATCCACATTAAGTAAAGACACTAGCAGTAGCGTCTTGATTGATGTTTAGTAACGACTTGGTCATTAGGAATTTGCTCATTATGGCTAGAGACACAACTTTCATCTGTAGAGCCTCGCTGGATAAGCCAGTTCGTGCCTGCACATACTTGATCGTGCACTATATAACCTCGTTTTATCGCCAATAATGCTTAATCTAGAAGGGATCAAGTTTGAAACATGGCAAGAGAATTGTAAAGTGACCTTACAACTTACATTATATTCGTGCACTGTCAAAGTTTGGTTATGTTAAGGTTTTTGAATGATTTTAGTGCAAGTCTAACAGTTACAAATGGTTGCAAAGTTGGTCAGTAAAATTACTGCCAAAGAATTCAACCAATATCCGTAAAATGTATTATGTTAAAAAATTGAATAGAACATTCCATACAGAGAGAGAACAATATGAAAATACATACACAACCACATTGATTCAAAAGATAAAACGATGAAAATATTATGTGAAATCGGTGACCGTTGATTCTTGAAATAGATTTCCAGGATGGAACGAAAGTGCTAGTTTTGCAGCATTCCTGAAAACCAAATTTAACTGTCACTTATTCTGATGGGAGCATAGACCATCCTTTGGGGCTCATTCTGCAGCTGATGTTCCTCGTCTTTCGCTCATGTTGATTTCATGGCCTAGAACAGAGAAATTTAAAAACTGTTAGTCCCATATCTGTAATGGTCTGAGCGTTGGAAGTAATTGTATGGTCGATAGTAAGGCTACAATAACTAATAATTATTCTAAAAATGTAAGAGCTTAGTATATGTCAAATTACACGAATATAAATATTAAAACTAACGTTACGACAAATAGGTCTTCGTCGGAGACTGGCGCTAGGTTAATGTCGGGTTCCTTTTCTGAAGTGGCGGAACGAAACCACTGCACCTAAAGATTATGTTTTAAAATGCTCAAGATTGCCAACGCATGAGTTGATGAAGCTCTTTCTCGCAAGTTTCCTAGTGTATAGTGCTGTTCGTATACGTCACCAGGAGCAGAATAACAGAAACAATGGATTATGTTTTGTCCCAGCGTGTCTGAAATTTAATAATAATAGTAATAATAATAAATAAATAGTAATGATAATTCACTACTGAAAATAAGGAAAGGATCACCAATAAATCTTACCGTACAATAAATCCAAAAATGGGAAGTCACTTATATGTATTTAATCAAATTGTTACTCGATCATTTGGACATCAAAGTGTGACAGTTTCATGAAGTAGAACAAGTTTGTCTACGAGAAATTGATGTTTAGTTGGACACACCCTTCTTTCTGAAATTCTGCTCTCGACGTTCTTCTGTAATTTAGACATAAGAGTGTGACAGTTTTCTGAGAAATTTGCGTTAGTTGGAAACACCCTTCTTTCTGCTCACGACGTTCTCCAGTAATTTGGACATAAGAGTGTGACAGTTTTCTGAGAAATTGCGGGTTGGACACACCCTTCTTTCTGCTCACGACGTTCTCCAGTAATTTAGACATAAGAGTGTGACAGTTTTCTGAGAAATTGCGGGTTGGACACACCCTTCTTTCTGCTCACGACGTTCTCCAGTAATTTAGACATAAGAGTGTGACAGTTTTCTGAGAAATTTGCGTTAGTTGGAAACACCCTTCTTTCTACTCACGACGTTCTTCAGTAATTTGGACATAAGAGTGTGACAGTTTTCTGAGAAATTGCGGGTTGGACACACCCTTCTTTCTGCTCACGACGTTCTCCAGTAATTTGGACATAAGAGTGTGACAGTTTTCTGAGAAAGTTCTGGTTATCGGCCAGTAACCTGTGCGACAACCACGGACGTTGATAGGCAGCGATGCCTCATGACAAAAATCAACCTTCTCAGAGTGTACTGGGTGTCTTCGGACGACCAACTAAAGAGCTGTTTATCCTCCAGATGGTGACCTCAAACAATTGTTTCCAAACCTTCTGCAGAATTGGCAGTTGATCCCCTAGATCACTATCAGAAAGTTGATTTGATCGATGAGGCATCGCTGCCTAATTCATAAATCCTTCACCAGGTGGTATACAGGACTTTATTATGTGGAATTGATGTACTTTCAATCGGTTATCCTGTTTGTTATGCTGTATTTTGTTGCATTTCATGCATGGCTTAAACTGTGGAAAGTCAGTTCAAGATGGCGTTCAACGTTTTGGAAAACTGCTCCCATCATTCAGTCCAGGTTATCACTACTCAGGGACCTCGCTGCTCGAACTGAAGCCGTTTTCCTCCTGCCCCTCATTAACTGTGGTTACATTATACCTCTCCAAACCGCGAGTTCTCAGCACAGCAAGGGTCACGGTGACTGAAAATAACACAATCCTGAGGTCTCGGGGGCGGAACACGAAAATACAGGGAGTCAGACACGGACATACACAGAGAGTCTCACACAAACATTTGACTAACACATACTCCTCGCAGCCCTCATCTCGTGACAGCGGAGTACTCGGCTCCACCTGGGGAGTCTGTAGGGAGTTCCGTCGACGAGATACACATGAACACAGCCTCAGCAGTTGGACATGGTAGTGGTCGTTTGACGGAACAGGATTTTGACGCTTAAACGAACATTATTATTATTATCAATGCCTAACTTGTATCAATGACCGCAGAGTTCGCACACGCTTCTGACCACTGACCAGCAATTTCTCATGAAACTGTCACACTTTGATGTAAAATTTCTGAAGAACAATGTGAGCAGAATTAAAGAAAGAAGATTGTATCCAAATTAAACAGCAACTTGTCGCAGACATGTCCGTCATTCCTACGGAAACTGCCACATTCTGATGTCTAAATAACTGATAAACAATAATAATAGCTTTCCATCGTTGTCGATGAAGACCCCCCCCCCCCCTCCCCCTCCCGACATCATCCTTGACACAGATTACCCTGTCGGGTGTAGGTGCGCATGTAGCTGAACAGGTCAATGTTGGCACGAAAATATATGTTGTATTAGGGGCATACGTGGTCTGTAGAAGATGATAGTGTTTCCGCTGCTCGTGATTTCCGGCTCGCGTCTGCTCTGGGCTTTCAGAACATGGTGATCGTCGCTAGCAGCTACACCCGCTTTGACTGCGCTTCTCCAGTCAGATCTGTTTAGTGCAAGACATCTGGCAACTTTTCAGTGAGTTCCTTAGACTGTCTTTAAAACGTTTCTTTGGGCGCCTTTTCTAGCGCCATCTCTCTCTCTCTCAGCAGACGGGAGCTGTTCGCCTGACATACGGACGAGGTGTCCGGCCCATACAAGTTGTGCTTTTTCTAGCAGTGCGTAAACAATAATTAATTAAATCTAACTTTTGCATTTGAATTTTTTGTGCGGTGAGATTTTATAAGTGACTATTAGCTTATTTTAAATATAATAATAATAATAATAATAATAACGGTAATGATAATAATCACAATAATAATAATAATAAAAACGGAAATAATGATAACATAACAGTAATATTGATAACAATAAAAATAATAATTTAAAGACAATTTAATTACAATAATGACAATAAAAATAATAATGAAGGTAATACAAAAAACAACAATAACATTCACAACAAAATTCTAATAAAATGTGAATTTCCCAATTTTCAGAATTGTATATCAAGGACATTACGGGTTCATTAACTACAAAGTTAAGAGGGATTAAAGTAAAATTAAGAAAGAAATGAAAATTATGTCCCTGATGAAGACCATTTGGTTGTAACGTTGTATACTTTAATAGCTCTCGTTAAACAGTTAACGAGATAAATGTAATATACAGAAACCCATACTCAATTAATAAGGAAACCAAAGTAATGACTCATTCAGTTTTTTTTCTCTCAATTCTATGAATGTAAAATGGAACCAACTTTTTTAGCGGATGTGCAAATAATATTTTAATGTCAAATATTACCAAAATTACTTTCGTCTTTTGTTGAAAAAGAGGTGCATAGCAAAAACAAGCAGGCTTCTAAAATATACAGCTTTTCTATTTTTTAACATGTCCTCTTTTTTTCCACCGAAATCAAACATAATGTGACAATTATAATTTTATTTTTTAAACTGAAATTTGCATAAAAGCACGTATTGTGCTACTGTAAGTGTGGTTTATATAGTATTGCAATTTAAATTGATGAGTTTACCGCCCAATAAACAAACCTCTTTATTGTTTTTTTACGACATGCGCTCGGATTACTATAAGTAAATTACATATAAAGACAATGTAATGCTGGTAAATGATAAGCATTGCACATGATACAAGCTCGCATTTAGATATGAAATACAACTTTAATACGCAGGGTATTTTCTACATTTAGTGCTAATGTATTATAACAACATATAGGATTTGTAAATTAAACACAATTAAAAATAATTATCATTAACTGCATGACAAGGAATCATGAATTGTTAGCAACAACATACCGTATATAATTTTTACATGTGATAAAGATTTGAATGTAAATGTTAATCAAGCAAGACAAATAACAGGTACATCAGTAAGTAGGTCACGCACTGATACGGGATAGCTGAAAAATGTTGGTGATAAGTTTCTAAAGGTATCATTAAGTAGCAGTAACTTCCAGCTTTGTGATTATTGTATGTAGCAGACGCTAAGCGTGGCATGCACGTGCGTAGCTTAGATATAAGTTGGTGTCCGCAGACACAGTGTGCAATAAAAAAAAACAGCGTGCTGTTTAGAGTTTGTGTGACAAATATACTTTTTACAAAGGATTTTCCTAAGGAAATTATTCTTGTTTACAGTGAGAAGTGTTTGTGGCACAAAACGCTGCATAGTTGGCTCGAGACATTTTTCAAGAACTCTAAACAATTGTTTATGAAGGCCGACCTGGTCGTCCTGTTAGATTGCAACAGAAACATATGCGTTCGACGATTCGGGGAGATGATTCGAGCCGACAGGCTAGTAGCTAGAGCCAGTGTAGCAGCTGCAATAGAGTGTTTGCATGGCTCAGCCTACAGCATAATGCATGGTTGATTGTCTTTCCAAAAAGTGTGCATACGATGATACCTATATAAGTGACTGTCAAACTTAAAGGATTCAATTGATCCTGCCCTTGTACTGATATTAGCTATGGGAATATTTGACAATTGTAGAAAAAAGGATGTTGAGAAACAAGGAACAATGTAAGTGCACTAATAGAAAGTTTTCAAATTCATTTCTTATTTATTAAAAATTGTTTTTATTAAAATAGCAATGTATGACCTATTTATTGATTTACCCTCGTACAAACATGGTAGTTAGGAAAACATGAACATAGCAATACATTTAAAATGCGTTTTCTAAAGCATTTACATAATAATAGCAAAGCTAAGCATACAAAAAAAAGCGTGTGTATATATATATATATATATATATATATATATACATACCATTTGATGTCTAGCAGTCTCATTATGTAAAATAAAGGACTACAGAAACAAATAACGTGTGTACACAATACTCTATAGTGTAGTCGTCAAAGGGGAATGACAATTTGGGACGTTACAGGGATAACAATTGCTTTTACGCATTATTTCAATCTGCATCTATTGGTAGGAAAGAAAACATCCCATTAGTTAAAATTGTATGTAGTTTTAATTAAAAACCAACAATTAGACATACATAAACATATTCATATGTATATATATCAATATATATATATATATATATATATATATATATATATATATATATATATATATATATATATATTGAGCTGTCATTATGTAACACCAATTTATTACACAACAGTGAGCATCAGAAAAATCGTGTGTCTTATCTTTCGACACAATCTCTGTGTCTGACAACACACTTTGTCCACCTGTCCACTGGCTTGTGGATGCTCTCTAAAGAAATTATTTTTGATTTGACCTTTATCCAATTTTGCCCCACCTACATTACCTCGTTGTCATCCGCATATCTCTGAACCAGGAAATGTTCTTTAAAATATATATGCTAGAGCAAGTCTGATGGTGTCAAGTCAGGACTGTGTGCTGTGTGTCTCAAGACCTCCAATGTCTGAGCACGAACTGTATTTCCTGTATGCGCAGTCCTATGTTGTCGGGCGTTGTCATGCAGCGGCAATTCTCATTTTGAGAGAAGTCCCCGGCGTTTCAATAGTATCGGGGGCTTCATCCTTTTCACTAGAATGTCCAGTCTATCGATCACTAGTCATTGCTTCAACCCTTTCATAGAAATGCAACCAAAATACAGGAAACGCCTCCTGTCGCAGTTTGATGGAGAATGACATCCCCTTCATGAGCCTGACGCTCAAAATGCTCCTCTGCCGTACACGCTTGTGTTCATTGGGATTATCCGCTTCACACTTTCCTATAACCGAGTTCATCATAGACAATCGCATGATAACTCTGTTAGTCATGTTGAAGTTTAAAGCTATGTTATCAATAGTGGCTCGAACTAGTTGGTCGATTGCCTGTTTAATTACATTCGTTTGAGTATTACTAAAAAACCGTTTTAGTCCTGAATTACGATTTTTCGTTGCACATACTCTTTCATGCACTATACAATACAATTCTGGTAATTTAATAAATATCCCATGTGTGTACGTGTGTGTGTGTGTGTGTGTGTGTGTGTGTGCGCGTGCGTGCGTGCGTGCGTGCGTGCGTGCGTGTATATATATATATATATATATATATATATATCGAGGAACTGAGACACAAGTCCGGTCAGGTATAACATTCTGGCCCAGACGTCTCGTCATGGTCAGGCACAAAATACTGATTAAGACAACTTTCTCTCTTCCTAGTATCGTTTTCTGGAACCAGGCTATTTCAAGGCAATCTTGACGGACCAGATGTGAATCGATGTGATCCCCGCTATAGTGAAGGTCACGCAGATGAGGCCAGGGATAGCATAATACAGCAGTCTGGGGAATCACGGTCCACCTTCATCAGCCCACTCGAGGTGTGAGGAAAGCTTCTACGGCCCACCAATTAACCCTCTTTTCAGGGCCGTCAAAAGAGAAAATTTAGTGTAATCATTAAACAACAACAAACAACAACATATACACAAATACATACATACACACGACGATGGATAATACTGAATAACTGACTACTACATAAATGAATACACCTTTCTAATGACGAATTATCGAAACCTGCTTTATAAATTAGTAGAAGAAAATATTAAATAATTGTTATTATTTATCATTATAACTTTCTTCCTTCATACATAGACGATATATATTAAGAAATATTAAATACAAGGTATTATGTAATAGTGAAGTAACAACTATATAGTTGCAAGTGTAATGCATATTAAATGTCGATAACATAGTAAGTGCATTTGACTATTTCTTGTGATTCGTGTCTTTCCTATCTGTCGTAATGACCGTTACTTGCATTCCTCACTATAGACGATATGTAATAATGTCCTGTAAGAATTGAGAAATATGAATCTCATATATACGTACATAGATACATATATAAATATTTATATAGTTATATGGTATTCTTTGACCTATCTAAAGATGCGCAAAATGTTGTCAACAAATTTGAAATTTCTAGTAAAGGTAGATGGCGTGTTCAAATGAAACAGGACTATACTGCGACAAGTGAACATACATACGATGCACACGATGACGTCACTTCTGGTATAAACAGCACACACCAACCGTCTAGTTTGCAAAATTGTCTAATCCTCCGAATCATAGTCTCTTGAGCAGACCGTTGAAAAGATGGCGGGTGTGATACAGAATCCGTCTAGAGTTGATCAGCGAGCGGTGATTCGATTTCTAATAGCTGATGGATGTCGTCGACCAGTTGATATTCATCGTTGAATGCAGGCAGTGCATGGTGACAACAGTATGTTGAAGACAATAGTGAAGAACTGGACGACCACGTCGATCCCTCACTTTGTTAGTCAGGATGACATGAAAACAGCCAGTTGTCGGGAAGAGCTACGAGCAAGCCAAGGTGAAGGTCTTGTCCAGTATGTTTCCCTTGAACCTGACTAACATGTCTGATCAGTTTTTTTTGCATGACCAGTCGTTAGTCGTCCTTCCAACTTAACCTGATATATGTACGAGTATTCGTCTTTATTTGTCTTTATTTTCGTAGAATATTCAATGACAAGAAAGCTGTCCTTGCCTTTCCAATAATGGCCCTGACGTAACATTGCTGTTTCCGTGGTACCATTTTCACATCTTGGATTTAAGGATGGAACCACTATACCTCCATATATGTTCCAAAAGGCAACTGTAGAGAATGTGCATGGTTCTAGTAACCTCATCGTGTAATACACATTGCCATAGAAACCATCACAGCGAAAGCCTACAAACCGCTTTGCCACAGGCTTCCTAAATAGACGAAATATTTTATTGGCTGTAAACTGTGGCTGGAAGGAACCGGAGACAAGATAAATGAAACGATTATCTACATATTCTAATATGTGTTTTCTAGAATACTGAAAGCCAGTTTTTTTCAACTAGACAGATGTATCCGATGCTAGGTAGCGAAACACTCTACTTTTGTTCTGCAAATATTTCTGGTCGGCCCTTTGAGGATGTGCACCCTGCCATCTTTGTTTTGTTTTCTGACTCGCGTTTCTGTTCTGTTTTTGTTTCTAAGAATCGACGTCATTGCACTCTTGGCTAACCCGAAGGTGTTCATTCTCTCTCAGCAAGTGGCTCAGCATCTGCATGCTGATGGTCCCTGTAGCTCGCTGGATGCCCACTCTCTTGCTTCGTCCTAACATGCGTCCTATTCTGCTCGAACTGTGCTTGATGTAAAAACTTTGCAGACAATGGATTGCTGCTTCATCTATTTCAGTGTCCTCATCCAACAGGCAGTCATTGAATGATTTCAGAATGTCATTAATATCCATCTTTGGATTCCGCATCATGTTATCTCGTGACTCAGATCGGGTCCCTTTCAGGTGTATTATGAGCTTTGGAAACAGCCACAAATCGCAGGGAGCCATGCAAAGAGAATACAGAGACTGACGAACCCGAGAAATGTTTTGTTTGGCCAGGAAAGTTTGAATAAGATATAATGAATGAGTGGATGCATTATCATAACTGCCAAGTTCCCGTTGGCCGCAGATCAGGTCGTTTGCGTCGAATATCATCACGAAGGCAGCGGATGACCTCCAAGTAGTACTCTTTGATAATGTTTTGGCCCTGTGGGGACAACACGGGAGTCAAAGAAAACGGTCACTATAACTTTAGCATTGCGTCATTTCGTGGTGAATGAAAATCCGATGGATGTTAACCACACTCAAAACTGAAAGACTGACTGGAATCGGCTGACGAATCTGCGAGGGAGAAAATATAGCGCATGCCCATACCTACCACTATACCTACCTGCCGAAGGACAACACCTATTCTTAATTTGTTTTCGCTGAAAAGAAATAAGATCGGATACTTTTGATCACACTTCGTAGTGTGTTGAATAAGCCCACATCAACTATTACAAAGGCAAATATATTAAACGTATTAATAAACTCATAGATATACTCAAACCTCCGAGAGGTGATGATGGAAAATGCCCTAAAGAAGCAATCCCACAATCACAAGCTAACGGTAACCCGAACCGTACAAAGCGGACTGCAAGTCCTCGCATACCCATGGGAAGCACTTTCAAGGGCACTAAAGTTTCAATCCTCCAGGGGAGTTATTAGATGTTTCCTGCCCAAAGGTCGGAAACCTTTCGAACACCTCGTATAGGTGCACAAGTCAGCAACGCTAGATACATCACGAGTTTTTAGTAATCATAATCATTCTCATTTACTTTGTCTCTGAGTTTTGTGAAGCAGGTCCAACATGGCATTTGGTTATCCTAACAAATTATTAAAATGAAATACTGAACCACCTGTTAACAGTTGGTTTCTGTGCCGATAGTATTTACATAATGAAGTTGTCAGCTCCTTGCACAACTTTGTCGAGCCCGGAAGAATTTAATGATCATTTAAAATTCAATCTGGGAGCTTACACGTGAATCAAGGTGAGTCCGTTGAAGGATGATCAGCAAAACGAGATGATGCGAAGATGGTGATGATCAGTATTTTCTCCTTAATTACTTTTCGTTTTCTGAGCACCACGCCAGACATCATGTTTCCAATGTTCAGCCACGTGAATTGCCATTTACCTTCAACATGTCATCCATATTGAATGTTTCCAGGGAGGTTTGGACAGGTCATGCGGTAGTCTGGGTCTTGTTAGATCTATAGAGCCATGATGCTTTGGTAGTACTTCAGAAGGAAATGGATATAGTGTAGCAGCGTCTTTCAGTCACGACTGACTATTTGATGATATGACTTGTAGTGATAAACTGGAACGCCAAAGGTCATAATCTTGGTAATCTTCATTTTTCCTGTGTAGCAGTTCCCCATCCCTACGCTGCTAATTTATCCAGGGGGCCAGTATTAGCGGATTCAGTCTGGAAGGAGCGACGTCGCAGGAATTGTCAGAATAAAGATGTAACTATCACTAGACTAGCTTACGGACATCAGTTGCAGATTTTTCCTCCGGGTTTAGTCCTGAAACCTTTCCAGTAAACAGGTATCCCACAAGGCAGAGGCGAAATAATTGGCCGACTAAAAAGTTGTTTCCAGGGGACACCCAATGTATGTGTTACTTGAATGCTCATTTTGTGCCACCCTGCTTTACCTAAAAGTCTGCCATTCTAGTAATATTTATTTCATAATTTAAAATACCCATGTTTTTATTTTTCGGTTTCATTTTACCTTGACATGTTCTATTCTCACTAAGCTTTCTAAATGGAATGAATTCCCTCATAATGAATTGTCTGCATTATTTGTTGTTTCTGCTTTCCTCTGCGTGCCACACTACCACAGACACAGGAAGTGCGTCGTGTGTTCTTGCATTAGCGGCATCCGTAGCGTTTCCTTTCCTTAATGGGGTAGATACCCACATGGACAGTCTACTAGAATGAGAAATGTGTCTGCATGTTTAAGCTTTCTGTATGTAATACATTGTCCATGGCTGCTTGAATAGTAGATCACTTGTTTTTTAGATCAACGATATTAGTTTCAATTCTCGTTATCGACATGCGTTATGAGTACATGGCTTACCATCAGTGAATACAAATACATATAATATACACATAGATGTAAATAGCAAAAATAAAATAGTTCAAAGAAATACGACAAAGGAAAATCGGGACCAACAGCAACAGCAGTGGAGTTCAGCATAACAGTGAAACAGTTTGATACTTTGATCCCAGTTCTGGATTACTCGATGGGCATTTAGGCAGAAGACTACTAGCTGCTTCGCCTATGCTGTTGCAACTTTGTGTGCTGATAGTCTTTATTATTTATTTCACCCCCAACAGGAAAACAACATATGCCATACCGTGGATTCGAACCGCTGCTCTCCTTTTTAGAAGACATCAGACGAAATCATCGGACTACACGTTCCTAAAAATGAAACTTTCTCTTAACCTTTAAACGTCATGTCTGAAAACACTGCCAGCCTACAATGTCTGCTTATAGTGATAAATCCAAACTGTGGACTGTGAATATAGCGTATGGTATCTCGTAGATACAGTACTTCGCCAATTATATTCGACTTCAATTCAGTGGCGAAACTACGGGTGTTTATGTATCTTTTTAATGATTCCTTTTAACTGTACACTTTTTATTTATATTCTTCGTACGTGTAACTATATTGATAACTCCTTCTTTGGTATAATCTTTTGCATACGATGTAGCTTCAAAAAGTTCCCGGAATAATTAACTCGTGTTTGAAGAAAAGATGATATGTATATTTATATAATAGAATATATATTTATAGGTTGGTAGTGACCTTGACGAAATGACATGGCAGACTTCACATATACTCTCGAACAGAAGTTACAGAATTGTGTTTGTGTGTTCTGCTCGTTGCATCGCCGGAGTTGAAAATGTCCTTGATTAAACAATGTACATATGTCAAATTATGTGTTTTACTTGAGAAGTCACACTCAGAGACATAAACATTTCTTCCTAAATCATGTGGTGATATCGCAATGAAGAAATTGCATATATTCGAGTGGCACAAGCGTTTCCGTGAAAGTCGTGTTAGTGTCGATGATGATGCAGGTAGTTGACGACCGTCAATCTCGATTTACAATGAAAACATCGAGCTTATTCTAAAGGTTGTGTGCACTGACAGAAAACCTAATGTCGAGAAAAAAGCCTCAGAAGTTGGAATATCAGTTGGAAGTTGCCAAAGTATTCTCCACAATGAACTGTACATGCACCGTGTATGTCAACACATGGTTCCCAAAATGTTAACTCCTGAACAGAAGTAACCACTGACCTAATCACAATGGCTGATTAAGACAGCATTTTTCTCAACAACATAATCACAGGAGATGAGATCTTGTGTCTTTTTGCACGATCATCAGACAAAACGTGAGTCCTCTGAATGAAAATCTCCCACATCTCCCCGGACACAGAAATTTAGTTTGGACAAGAACAAAAGAAAAGTTATGTTGAAAGTTTTTTTTTTTTAATTGCAAGGAAATTCTCTACCATGATTTCATTCCTCAAGGCCGAACGGTTAACAAGAAATGTGTACGTTGATATCCTACGTCGTCTAAGAGATGCAATCGGAAGAAAACAATCAGAAAAATAGAGAACAAACAGTTGCCTTATGATGCATGTCAATGAGCTAGCACATCGATCACTACTGGTGAAGCAGTATCTCGCAAAGCACAATGTAATTACCTTGGAGCATCTTCCATATTCTCCTGACCTGGCACTGGCTGATTTTTTCTTGTTCTTTCGACTGAAATCAGCACTGACAGGACAGCAACTCAAGGATGCTGAGGACGTTATCACCAATGCGACAAGACAGCTGAGAGAGGTGTCAAAAGTGTGTAGTTGCCCAGGGGAAGTACGTTGAAGGAAATGTTGTGTAGATAATTCTATTGTAACTTATTTCTGTACAATCCCCAAATTCTAGGAATTTTTTGAAGCTACCTGTATACTGATCTACGCCTAATCTTAGACTATTAAAGGGCTCTTGGAAATATACTGATCAAGATCTAACCTCGGTGTCTTATAGGGCTCCTAAAAATATACTGATCTAGACCTAATCCCAGTCTCTTGTAGGGCTGCTGGAAATATATTGATCAAGACCTTATCTCGGTATATGCATAGGGCTCCCCAATGCATACTGATCTAAACCCAATCTCGGTGTCTTGTTGGGTTCCTAGGAACATCTAGTAGTGTTTCCTAAAAGGTATTTTCTTTTCCCCTTTTGCTTCTTCTCCTCCTCCATTTGCTCGCCCTTCCTCCTACTCATTCTCCTCCCTTTCATAATCCCCTCCTCTTATTAATCATCTTTATGATCCTCCTCCGCCGCTTCTTCCTCCACTTTATCCTCTTTCGTCTCTTCTTTCACCTGCTATTCTTTTTCCTGTTCATCCTTTTCTTCCTCATCCTCTTTCTTCTCCTCTTCTCCTTCCTCTTCCCCGTTCTGTTCGTCTTCCTGCTCTTCTTTCTCCTTCTATTCCTCCTTTTCCTCCTATTAATTCTCTTCTTTCTTTTATTCTTCCTCCTCATCCTCCTCTTATTCCTCCTTCTCCTTTATCCTCTTCTTCGTCCTCTTATTCCTCCATGAGGAGAACATGTCTTCAACAGATAAACGCTGCGTCTTCTTGTCCATTTCCTATTTGTCCATTCAGCCCCTGTCATCCGTATTCCATTTACATTGTGTGAATTTATATGTCTGTCTTTCTGTCTCCATATCACTCTGTCTCTCTCTCTCTCTGTCTCTGTCATTCTGTCTCTGTTTTTCTCTGCTTCTCTTTGTATTTGTCTCTTATTATTCCTGAATGTTGTTGAATAATACATATTATGTCTCCATGTCACTCTGTCTCTCTCTCTCTCTCTCTCTGTCTCTGTTATTCTGTTTCTATTTCTCTCTGCTTCTCTTTGTATTTGTCTCTCATTGTTTCTCGCTGTCACTCCCTCTCTGTCATTGCTTGTCTCTGGGTCTGTCTATCACTCAGTCTTTCTGGTTCTTTCTATGTATGGCTTTGTCTCTCTATGTCCCTTTTTCTCAGTCTATGTCTGTCTCTGCTTATTTGTCTATGTCCCTGTTCTTCTCTGTTTTGTTCCCTCTGTCTTTCACTCGCTCTGTTTCTGTGTGTTTCTGTCTCTCTGTCCCTGTCTCTTGCACTGCCTCTGTCTTAATCTTTGTCTATTTTTATTTCCCTGTGTGTGTGTCTCACTCTATGTGTCTATCTCTATGTCTGTATCTCACTATGTCTCTCTATGTATGTCTCTTGCTCTGACCGATTCCCTCTGTTTGTCTCTCTCTCTCTCTCTCTCTACACGTGTCTCTCTATGTCTGCATCGCTCGTTGTATGTGTCTCTTTATCTGTCTTTAACATACCTTCTGTCTCTGCCAGTTTCTTTCTCTGTCTCTGTCCTTTTCCATGTTTCTCTCTGTCTCTGTATCTATCTCTGTCTCTCTGTGTCTAAGTCTGTATATGTGCCTGTGTCTCTATATATGTCAATATCTCGGTATGTCTATCCCTGTGTCGCTCTGTGTCTGTCTCTCTCTTTGTATGTCTCTCTCTCTGTCTTTAACTCCTTCTGTAACTCTGCCGGTCTCTTCTCTCTCTCTCTCTCTCTCTCTCTCTCTATGTCTCTGTTCCTGACTCTCTCTCTCTATGTCTGTTCCTCTCTCACTCTCTCTCTATGCTGTATTTATGTGTGTGTCGCTCCATCTCTCGCTGCCATTACCTCCGTCCTGTCTCTTTCTCTATCTGTATTTCTCTTTCTCTGTCTGTATTTCTCTGTCTCCATCTATGTCTATGTACCTCTGCCTCTAATCTGTATCTATGTGTCTTTGTCTCTTTTGTTTATAGCATGACGTCCGCAAGTAAAACGTACTTAATACATAAAGCAAGAAATGGCATATTAGTTAGAGCATGTTTCTCTTCAAGAAAGGTCAAAGTTTTAATAAATTTTTATTCACGTTGTGGTTTATTCAACTGTATATATACGTTCAAGCTTCTGTTGTTTTCTCTATCTCTATCTCTACCTTACTCTCTATCTCTGTCTCCGTCTCTGCCATTACCTCTTCGTCCACGTGTGTCATCGTTGCCCGCTGTGCTTTTTACCATTACGTAAACTGGCATTTATTTTGTTATTGACATTTCCTGCAATCTAACGCAACCAGACCATATTGTTCATGCAACCTTATACAAGAAAGCATCAGGGAAAAGAGCTAGAGGTAGACCAAGGAAAATGTGGATAGACAGCTTGAAAGAGACCTGCCGTGAAATGGGGAAAAATGTTTCTCGAGCCACCAGAGAGGCGAAAGACAAATACATGACAAGACACTGGGCTACAACCCGGTAGAAAGTGAGACGACAAAAGAAGGAAGGAAGAAGAAGAAGACATTTCTTACATAATTAAAGAATGTATATCACTTCCTCTTTCCTTTATTTGCTCATTATCAAAGTAGTGTTACAGATTTAAGAGAGTTTCTTACAGGAAATATATATCAAAGCACAGCCAGAAGTGGTTTTTGTAGGCATTCGTTTGCCATGAAGAGATAGATTGCCAGTCACACATTCCTGTTTATTCGCATATTGAAAGTTAATAATGTTATTGCAAATCCTATTCTGTCTTGCATAGATACAATAAGTTAAAAATAGATTAGCTACGAACGTGAAAATGTTTGTTCTTAAATATTCAAAAAATGATTCAAAATATCAAAATCAATAATTAAAAGCAAATTGTCCTGTGTTCGCGGGAATCGTTAAATTTATAGAAATGTTTGTAATATATAAAGCGTTTAATTAATACACAGTGTGTTTAATTAATACATATTGTGTTGAATTGATACATAAAATGTTGATTAAAAATATAAAATGTTGAATTAATGCATAGTGTATTGAATTAATATATATTTTATTGAACTAATACATAGTGGGTTGAATTAATAAATATTATGTTGAATTAATACATAGTGGATTGAATTAATACATATTTTGTTGAATGAATACACGGTGGATTGAATTAATACATATTTTATTGAATTAATACATATTTTGTTGAATGAATACATAATGGGTTGAATTAATACACGTTTTTGATGAATGAATACATTGCGTGGTGGATTAATACATAGTGAAATAAAAAGAGCATGCACACAAGCAAAGCTAACAGAACACAATGATACAAGATACCAGCTATTATTCAAAACGATAATCATGCATGGAACAGAAGAGAAATCATGGTTATCTTAAGAAACAATCTGAATTGAACGCGTGACTCCGTTTATCATGCAGAACTATGCAGTGTAAAGTTGTAATTTCTCATAACTTAGACAGACAATAACTATCTGTTGGTTAATGGAAAAGATGTAGCCGTGCCAACTGCAGAAGGTAAACATTCAACATGCTTGTGGTTCGCTCTTGTGTCAAATGAAAAAAAAACCGTATTATTTGCTAGCTGGACAAAGAAATACTTATAGTAGTTTCACGATGGAACAATTGATAGCTTACGTGTGATTTGATAATAGCATAACTGGAATTCTGCCCGTGAATTGGTGATATAACAAAAGGAAGTTTAATGGTACAGACAAAGGAAAGTAGATGCGTGATTTGATTGCCGAAAAACAGCAAGTAAAACTGTTATTATTTTCGGAATAAACAATGTCAGTAATTATTATTTGGTGCTAGTTAAAAGGAATGAAAATTTGTAGATCGTTGCTAGATCAAAAATAAATATAACCTTTTGTAGAGGTATCTCTACTTCCAGAAGCGAAAGCAACTGTATCGTTAAAGGCAGCTTTAGAATAAACTGATCATCAACTCCTTTAGATATAGCACATGATGATCACAACAAAGGAAAACACTAGTACTGTAATCCTGCTGTACATTCAGACACATCATGTGCTCTTTGTCAAATAGCCATGTTTTGTTTGAACTCATCTCTGGTTTCAGCCTTGGAGTTCCATGCCGGAAAAACGTTCTGTTGCAGGTCATCCATATATCACATTTATGGACATTCGTCTGAAGGATTAGATGTCTCAAGATGTAGAGTAACAATACCGTCACTTAACGTGCGCATCGTTTGTCAGGAAAGCGTACAACTAGCTATTTAAGTATCACTATAGACATTGTGTATACGTAAGATAAAAAACATAAAACACTCATGAGTTGTAGTAAGCAAGTTGGGTGTCTGCTTAGTGCAATATACGAAAAACAAATAATTTATTTAATTAACATACAAAAAGCAGCAAGACTGTCTCTATTAATATAGTAAGAAGCTCGGAACACATTTGTATAAAGCAAAACAGCTGCAGTCTACAACGAAACAATATGTATATATGAGGTGTTTTTAAAAAGTATCCGACCTTATTTTCGTTTTCGTGGCAACATATGTAGCATGGGTGTTGTCCTATGGCACGGAGGTATACGGGACCTTCATGTGCATGCGTGAATTTTTTCCAGCTTGCAAAGTACGTCAGTTGGTAGCAGTCAGAGTTTCAGTGTTGAGTGTAGTGAGCATCCGTTGGATTTTCATTATCCACGAAATGACGCAATGTCAAAGTCATGTTGACCGTTTTCTTTTACTCCCGTGGGGTTGTGCAACACGGATACGCACCACAAGGTCAAAACATTACCAAAGAGAACTCGCCTTCGTTATGTTGTTCGAGGCAACGACCAGACGTATGCAGAACAGGAACTTGGCAGTTCATTCATAACAAGACACTTGCCCATTCTTCGCATCTGATTCAGACTTTCTTGGCTAAACACAACCTTCCTCTGGTTTGCCAGGCTTCCTATTCTCTCGACATGGCTCCTTGCTATTTTTGACGGGTCCTTAAGCTGGAAATTCCGCTGAAAGGGACAGGATTTGAGTGACGAGATAACATGTTGCGGAATGCGACGACCCAGCTTTAGTCTATTCTCAAACAAAGAATTCATGAAATGCTTCTAACAGAGAACTGTGTGGAATCCCAAGGAGAATACTTTGAAGGGGATTAGAGCTTCAAATCTACAGGTGAGTAATTGAATTTTTCCAACACATAGGACGGATACTTTTTTGAATACACTTCTCAAACACAAACACACATACACATACACAGACACACGCATATTATATATATATATATATATATATATATATATATATATATATATATATATATATATATATATATATATATGCAAATGCAAACAACTGTAGACCACAAATGACATACGACTTTGACCTTCATATTAAAATGTTTTCCCCACGTGGGAAGCATGTAAGGGGTAGCTTCTGTTGGCCCCAAGGAAGGAGTCTGTGCTAAACATGTTATAAGCTCTTGCACTGGCAGGCCTATGTATAGATGTTGTAGATATATTGAAGAAGACAATGAAAGCATTGGCGTATGTTTGGTAACATGTTTTGTTGTAAAATTATAATAAAATTATTGGTGGATCTTGATGGATCGCCAGTGAGATCATCGATCTATTAATGAGGAATAAAGAATACAGGCAGTGCAATATGCTTTACATGTTTTAAAAGTAGGATTACGCATTATCATGTGGAAAAAAATACTACACAAACATGAATATGTAAAAGTACTGTGATGTTTGCGTCACAGCCTTTCAGCAAGGAGAGCAGGCATACAAGCAGCCGTTAGCTTCAGTGTGTGCGAGAACTTAAGGCCAGAAGGGCGATTGGTCAAACCGTTTGGACTGGATCTCTTGATATGGGGTACACGAGAACAATCTTCGGTAAGGCCTAGGTTATTTTTCTAACGGAAGTGAAATTATAACATGCCCTACACATTGCGTAAGTTAATGAAGGCTAAAGTTGTCTTTATTCCTCATTTCATTAAAAAGGCAAACCCCACAAATGGGATCAATTGCAATCATTACAATTATATTTGTTTGTTTGTTTAAAATAATAAAAATGTATATAATAGTGTAATCTATTTAACAACAACAAAAACGACATTTGTGTTAACATTGAACAAACGGTACTTTCCACCTGCAAGTCCCTTATGAAACGGTTATAAATGATGTCACCAGCTATAATTGTACAGGTGGTTTTAGAAACCCCTGATCATCTTTTATAAACCATGTAGAGTTATGCTCCCCCTCGTCAGAAGCTGCAGCTGGGTTGATATCAATTGCTGACAACTCCATTCTCTCCTCTGTTGACGCACTGACGCCACTTCTGGTGTAAGTTTGACTCGTTCGTGGGAATAGGCTGTTTTCGTTACAAACAGACTTGTTTTGTTCCATACCTGGGATGCATTTGAAGGCCTTCATAAAGCTTTTCCGGAAATTATCGCTGAGAAAGGCATACAGGAATGGGTTGAGCGTGCTATTGGCAAACGAGAGCACAGTAAAGCCGTTAAAGATCAACACCAGCGCTGCATCGTTTACGTTGATGTCATTGAAGACAATGTACGCTTGGAAACACCAGTAAGGCAGCCAGCATACCACGTACACAGCGATGACTGTCAAAACAAGTCGAGTGACTCGGCGATGGGAGCGACGTTTTTCCTTGGATTTTTTCGCGGGTCCAACATGTCGGAGCCTCACAATAACTAGTACGTAGAACACTGAAATGAGAGATACCGGAATTGCGAATCCTAAAATGAAAGAGTACCAGATGAAGGCTTTGTCTGCAGGGATGAGTTGGTCTTCAGGCCAGAAGATTCCGCAGGTCTCTTTTTCCGGCATTTTCCTGTGTTTGACTGTGGTCGAGTACAGGATAATAGGAAGCATAACAAGAAATGCCAGCGACCAGATACACAGACAAAGAAACAGCGCTATACGAGGTGTCCGGTATTTGAGGGATCGTATTGGATGGCAAACAGCGAGATATCTATCCGCGCTCATCACGCATAAATTAAATGCTCCGCCGAACAAGTTTATGGAATACAACACGAAATAAATCTTGCACATCGCAAATCCGAATATCCAGTGCTTGACCAAGGCAGTCGTTCCCATGATTGGAAGGATCATAAGGAAGAGCACATCTGACAAAGCCAAGTTCAGAATGTACATGTTCGTAACGGTTTTCATTTTTGCGAACATGAGTACCA
Organism: Ariolimax columbianus; assembly: GCA_036924085.1. Lineage (NCBI taxonomy): Eukaryota > Metazoa > Mollusca > Gastropoda > Stylommatophora > Arionidae > Ariolimax > Ariolimax columbianus. Next base: position 67,243,203 of record JAVGWX010000006.1, on the reverse strand, counting down.
CATAGATGACTAATCCATTACCAGCAAGGCCAAGGGCACATATAAGCAAGTAGAAAACGAGAAGAATGTAAGGGAGAACTCGTTCGTAAGTAGGAACATACATTGTGAGATTCGTTTCGCTGCCGTTAAGGAGCGTTTGATTCTCCTCCCAATCGCATATCGGTAGTGAACTAAGATCGGTATCGTCCACTTCCGCGTTGGTTTCATTGTTGAAAAACCCATAGTAACTGTTATTTTTGGCCATGCTGTAATCGAAATGTCGATACTATTGTCATTGATCCAAATAAAATATCTCCTTCATTAGAGCTGATAACCATAAAGTCTCATTTTCTAAATACAAAATCAGTCGATCATTCTTCTCTCTTCTTAATGTTTGCAGCACAACATTGTTACTCTTATTTCTGTCAGTTTAATTTCCCTCCTATCATTATCGAATGTATTCTTTGTGTTAATGGCGTCAGTGAATGTAACGCACTGCAGCTTATCAACTATGCAAGGCGGAATTATTGTGACAAATGGACGTCTCTGCCAAGATAGTATGTATAAACCTTATCTAGTAACACACATACACTAAATAACTTTGTATTCTTAATGTTTACAAATCAAAATGACGTCGAGAGGTCCACGAAAGCAAAATTGGTTGTTTGTTAGTTTCAACACATTGGAATAATCTTCTCCCATGTCTATCTGCACGCTACAATAATCTTCTCCCTCGTCTATCTGCACGCTACGATAATCTTCTCCCACGTCTATCTGCACGTTACAATAATCTTCTCCCACGTCTATCTGCACGTTACAATAATCTTCTCTCACGTCTATCTGCACGTTACAATAATTTTCTCCCACGTCTATATGCACGCTACAATAATCTTCTCCCACGTCTATCTGCACGCTACAATAATCTTCTCCCACGTCTATCTGCACGTCACAATAATCTGACTGGACTTTTCGTCCTCAACGACTTTCCATTTCGTTGCTTCAATAACCAGCGTGCAAGTGCTTATAGTACACTTGTCTTTGCGATTGTTGCCGATACTTTGTTTCGTTATTTCTTAATATTGATTGCTAGGCTCATTATATCCAAAATCATTTTCGGCTAAGTCGAAGTTTGTAGAGTACCATAGAGTACATTTCAACACGTCTACAAGTATTTCATTGCCAGGTCTTTGTTGAAATTCAAGCGAAAGTAATATCCTCGTTTGGTCTGCTTCTGTTCTGACGGAGCCAGATGCTTGATGAAGATCGTGTAGACTTCGGTGAGGACATAGACGAGGAGGTCACGACCAACAGGCCGGCAGGTAGAAAACACAACTGCAGACATAAAGGTTAACAAAATCAAGCAATCTTAACAATGGTAATGCAATAGTCTTAAACGTTGGTAAGTATTGAACCAAATCTTCTTCCACATTGCCTGATAGTGTGATAACCAGTTTCTTAGAATTTTTTTTCTATATCACAAATGGGGTATCATTTCAAGAGTTTACTTTTATTTCTGTATCAAAAAATGGATGTTGTTTCTAGAGCTTCCTTTTATTTCTGTATCAAAAAATAGATATTGTTTCCACGGCTTGCTTTTATTCCTGTATCATATATAGACCATTGTTTCTAGAGCTTTTTTTATTTCTGTATCATATAGGAACTATTATTTCTAGAGTTTTCTTTTATTTCTGCATGGCTTGGATTGGCTTCGTTCCTTCTCAATCTCCCGCTACCAAACCCTGAAAGTGCTTAAGTAGCAGAATGTAGTCCAGAGAACGGAATTCGTTGTGTCGTAGTTTACAGCCTGACTGCAATATTTGCACCTTTCGATCCAACACATCCGACTTCAGCAAGCTTTTATGAGCTTCGATCCCTTCTCCTTAGCCAGTCTGCCCTGCTGCAGCCTGTTATCCAGGATCACCGCGTGGAGGTGTAGATGGGTCTTGGTAGCTCTGGTTCGCTGGCCCTGACGCTAGCAGTCAGGTATGGGTCGCTGACCCTTTCCACCCAATGCGCTGCTCAGCATCTTGATCCGTTATTTCTGTATTATATAGGAACTATTGTTTCTAGAACTTGCTTGTATTCCTACAGCATTTATAAGTTAAGGATCAAGATGCTGAGCAGGGCATGAACTGCATCGGTCAGCGACCATTAGCTGACTGCTAGCGTCAGGGTCAGCGATCCATAGCTGACTGCTAGCTTCAGGGCCAGCGACTCATAGCTGACTGCTAGCGTCAGGGCCAGCGACTCATAGCTGACTGCTAGCGTTAGGGCCAGCGACTCATAGCTGACTGCTAGCGTCAGAGTCAGCGACTCATAGCTGACTGCTAGCGTCAGGGTCAGCGAACCATAGCTGACTGCTAGCGTCAGGGCCAGTGACTCATAGCTGACTGCTAGCGTCAGGGCCAGCGACTCATAGCTGACTGCTAGCGTCAGGGCAAGGGACTCATAGCTGACTGCTAGCGTCAGGGTCAGCGAACCATAGGTTACTGCTAGCGTCTGGGTCAGCGAACCAGAGCTGCCAAGACCGTTCTACACCTCCATGCGGGGATCCTCGATAAAAGGTTGCGACAGAGCAGACTGGCCAAGGAGAAGGGATCGAAAGGGTAAGGCTAACCCGGTACTTATAAAATGCCTGCTGAAGTTGTATGTTTTGGGCCCAAAGGTGCAAGTATAGCAGTCACCGCTGTAACTACAACACAACGCATTGCGTTCTATGGACTACATTCTGTTACTTGACCTTTTCATGGCTTTGTAGCATGAGATTGAGAACGAACGAAGCCAAGCCAAATATAGGTTATTGTTTAGATAATTTTCATTTATTCCTGTATCTTATATGGGTTATTATTTCTGCAGTTTTATTTTTGCCATCAGTCGCTCAAACATAGAATTGTTGATAATCGCATAAATCGTCTTTATATTTGTCTTGTTTATATTTTGGTGGGAACCCATAAGCGTTGACAATTTTTCAATTTGTTCGACAACCTAAACCATCAAACGCTTTTTGAAAATAAATCAAGTTGAAAATGGGGAATTCAGTCCAACAGATTCTTCTATAATTGTCAAGAGAGCTAAATTTGGGTCAGTGCAAGTTATCTTAGGCATTTTTAGCAGGTCTTTTTCTTTTTTGGACAATATCTTGTACAAATACCCTGTCAATCTGACTGTGACTTATGTCTTGCGACTGGTCCAAGGTAGTTGAGCACCAGAGAGTGAGGTTGATGACCAGCACAGTTTCTTACTCACTATAACCTAAATACAGCGCAAGTTACATCATCAAGACAAAACCATCTGATGGTGTCACCATCATCTCTAGGGATGGTCAACTAACTTTTTTGTTTTAAAACGAAAAGTCGAATAAACACGCCAGCTTGGTGTATTGGGAATATGAAATTAGGCTCATCTCTGTCTTGACGAACGGAACACTAGGGGTGATGTGGTCACCAAAAATACAAATCTTTAACTCCAATACAAAGTTCAGTCCGTTGGTCAGTCTATTATTCAGTCTATTGGTCAGAATAACGTAAAGAACAGCGAAAACAGAAACGAAGAAAGAGTTGGTTATCATTAAAGGGCGTCATTGCCGATTAATTAGATAACAATGGTTTCATGAAGCCCAGAATGACGAAATATTAGAAAGAGCATTACAGATATCAGTGGAACGTAACGTAAGGTTCTATCGTTGGAAGTGACACACATACCGAAAAACAACTGAGATCATTGCAAAACCGGCTCTTTTTGGAATCCCTAAGGAAAGAGGATCAGAGGTAGAATAAAACATTTACATAAGATTTAGTTTGCGATAAACAAAAAGACAAAAGAAAAGACCTGGACAAACCTAGAATGGATGGCCCAGGACGTGTATTTGTTGAGAGCCTATGCTCTACAGGAAGCTGAAAGGTTTATATATATATATATATATATATATGTATATATATATATATATATATATATATATATATATATATATATATATATAAGCACGGGGGGCCAGTCAATATATGAGAACAATTTCATTATAAAGTGCATGTAATAGCACGTAGAACGGAAAATCTTATTTTTTCAGGACACTTAATGGCTCTTTAGACACTCTATGTAGAGAGTTTGACAATCGGGCAATATGCGCACGCGCAATATAGCGTACAAATGACCTCACTACTGTCGTCGCGCACTGTCGAAAAACAGCGAGGCGTTGTTAGTTTTTTTGTGGTCAGATGGAGTTAGACCTCCTGAAATCTACAGAAAAATGAAGGTTTAGTATAGAGACAGTTGTTTGAGTCAGAGGAGAATGCGTAGAAAGATTTCGAAATGGAAAACAAAACGTATTTGATGAACCGCGTTGTGGGAGACCAGCTAGCATGGCAACTGACATAGTAATGACCTTGGTTATAGGAAAATATCTAGCAGCTGGGTACCAATGCAGCAGATAACGAGGTAATTTAGGCAGTGCAAAATTGGTTTAAGGTCACATCCCAAGACTTTATTCTAGAGGGCATCCACAAGCTAGTGGACAGACGATTAAAGTGTGCTGGACCAGATATGGAGACTTTATTGAAGAATAAGACAAAATATTTATAGTTCGCACACTTGTGAAAATGTTATTAATATAATTGCTGTAAATGTATATATACACACACACATAATTTTTGCCTCGTTGTCTTATTGATATAACATGCTCTGCATTTGGAATTATATTGAGCAGGATACAGCGCTGGTTATCAGCTCAATTTTCTCGTCCCGAGCTACCTTGGACCAGTGGCAAGACGATTAGTCAAGACAACTGGAGGTAACTCAGGATAAATCAACTCTGGTCTTAATTCCCTTGAGACCATTATTCGCTTAAGACTCGATTGCCCACCGTTTCTATCGATTTGAGAGGCGATATCTTACCTCTTGAATACAGCGACCCCTTTTCTTCTTTCAATATATGACATAGACCAATATATAAATTTAATGTTTTGAATAAAAAAGTTTAATGAAACCGCAAAGCAATCAGTCTTTGAAGTGAGACTCGGTATTGGTACTTCTCCATTGACGAGTTTTCTATCACCCCATCTATGGCCAACACAGTTTTAGTACACATTATTCTTCTTTGACAGATTTAACGCCCCTGTGGTTTGAGAAATGCTTGTTTTTTATTTTTTAACCAAAAATTGTCTAGAGCTTAATTTTGTAATCACGTCTTTCATGACTGTTTTCGCTCGATTTGGGAAATGAAGGTAATGTGCTGTGATGAGAAATATTTTGTTATTTAATGTTTAATACCGATAAAGGTAACTTTTCTTCTAATCCCTGATGGAAACAAGTTATTTACTCTTTCAATTATGTCTTAAATATTGGATTTTGTTTCTTTGAGAAATTGTTATTTCAAACTCACAATGTTACTGCGTACTCAAATGACTTTCTAACTGTACTGTCTTTTTTTCTGACTAACTTTTAAAGACTTTTTCTATATCTGTATCGTTTCTTTGTTGGTCTCCAATTCTATGTCTTTTATCTCTCTCTCTCTCTCTCTCTCTCTCTCTCTCTCTCTCTCTCTCTCTCTCTCTTAAATTATACTTTCGTTACATACAGTGCGACAAATATAAATTTAATACAGGCTGTTAAAAAGTTACTGAAATGAGATTCGCCCATCACACTGACAGTCTGCAAGTATACCTACATATTTGAGATGTGCATATCTATGATTAGAACAGTCTTCATCTATTGATGTTTATGTTGTACTGTGAGTCGAGATTTCACGACACGATCTCAGTGTGGCAATGGACATATTCCCATCTCTGTCACACACATACATCAATCGGGCAAGTGTCTTCTAAGTGCATATACTATAATTCTATGTTATTTTGTTGCTCTAACATTGTTTGAGCAGGATACGAGCTAATAGGTCTTTGATTGTTTTTTAACATGATTAATGAAACCGGTAGTACAGAACTGTATGAACTAGGGGGGTCAATTTTCTTAACATAAAGGGTCCCAGGAGCAACTAATCTAAGGATCGATGACAACACATTTTGTGGATGTACAGCACTGATCATTCTAAGGTCAGGTCAGGTCAGGTCATCCCGTAACCAAATATATCATTTCGGCACCAAAGAAGACACTCTCACAACCCCATGCCATCTCTGTCTATTAGTGGCCACTGTTTGTGCTTCCTTTGGTCGGAGATTAGTTCATTTTTTATGCTGTCTTATACCTCTTTCTTTGACGAACTCTTCGTCACCATCTTTGCACTTTTCCATACAGGATCGACTTTACAAGACCGTTTAATCTCGACATGGGACCATACCAAATGAGTTCCCATCTTTTAACCGTTGCCAATAGATCTTTGAAAGGCATTACTGGTGTTGTAATTCTTTCTCGTATTTCCTTATTTGTTCTAGGTCTTGTGATTTTCAGGTTCATGGACATGATCCAGCTGACCTATTCGCCTCAAAAGCACACATACTGGCGTCTTTGAATATATATATATTCAAAGACTTGTTGATGTTTATCAATGACTGCTACTTGAATGTTGATACTGCAAACCACGAAATTACAATGCACAAACTGAAGAATTGTGCAGTTAATTGAACAGGAGGATAGTCCTTCGAACGTCAAGAGCAGTATGTACACCCAGCGATATACTCGAACTATTATTACCGGTTCTCTGCGTATTTTACTTAAGGACAATCAGCAACTATGACTTTCCACGAAGTGCAGGGAGGTGGACTCTTGACACAACAGAGTACAACACATTTATTTTCATATAAGTAGTTCTTTGTTGTGAAATTCCAGAATGGTCGAAATCTCACGATATTTTGTTGTGTTGAAACAAATGATTTTATCCATAGGATCTGATTTCCTTGGTGACGTCAGGGAGTAGAACAGTGGACTTTCCTAGACGATTTCTTGTTGTCCTACTACTTATACCCATGTCACATGGATCTAATGCCCGGGACATAAAGGGGTCTGGGGCAAAGAAAGAGCGGATGCAGTGGCGGAACGAGCTGGTTGTGCTGAACCCGTCGTGATGACGAGCGACAGGGTTGAGTTGATAAGGGCAGTCATAGACACGCTATAGAATGACGAAGAGACAGAAGGTTGCGAAAATGCATATAAACAGAGGATGATCGATTTGGGAGTGACTATGGGAGATGAGAGAAAGTGTGTTCTGTCTGGAAAGATCCGAAGAACACGAAATCAACACCTGACTGCGACTCTGAGTATATATACGCTTGGCTGACAGCTTGGACGGAGAACTTATGGGAATGCCCCTGTGTGATGATGTTTATTTCTAGAATCAAGAATCAAGGACTTATACACATAATTATAAATAAAGATGATGGTATTTTGGAGGATATTCTTGCGGGTTGTCAGTTTTATCTTTTTTTCGAGCAACGAGGCAAACACAAATGGCAGCTTGCAAAATTTACACAAATATGGATTACTTTGAAATGCGGAAGATTAAAGCTGTTATACAAGCTTATGAAAGAAGCAGCAAAATGAAAAAAATGATCTTTATAAACAGACTCCTTGTAGAATACTGGCAGCCAAAATAGAGGATTAAACTGTATGTACTCCACCATGTTAGGGAAAACAAAAACGGATACCACCTCTTAGAAAGAAGACCCAAGTTACAGAGGGTAGTAAAAGACACAATTAATAGATGTTCAACCATAAGTTCAGATCCAAGTACTCTAATGCGAGCAGCTCAAACAACTATTGCTGACTATCACAATGAACGGATTCATGTATAAACTGATTGATCTGCATTTAAAGCCACCGTCAAAGCAGGTTATGGCGTTAATAAAGAATACCCAGAAATCATCTAATGAACTGTCTGAAGCTTGCGGTGAGGTTTGCTTCTACTGTGAAGTTGAAACATCTGAGGATAGTTTTCGATGCCCTTTCCTCGAAGACCTGAACCATTGTGAATTTTACAATTCGATGTCAGTCTTTCAAGGATAATAAGATTATGGTAATTTCAGACCTGATTACTGTCAAAATATCTCTTGACTTTGATCAGATTATCACCTTTAATTTTGACACAATTGTTTTTCAGACGATCCATGGACACTTAAAACACACCTGGCAATGACAAGGTAGACAGACTGGCAAAAAACGGATAAACATTAGAACATCCTCTCACTTTTACTATTAAACAGCCAAATACCTAATAATAATAGCAAACAAACAAATTGGGAAGAACACATGGGTCATATTGGACACAGAAAGATCTGGGGTAGTTGTCTCGCCGCCGCGACTCAATTAAAACCAGTGTTCTTCTTCTTCTTCTGCGTACACAGTCAGACAGTAACCATTATTTTCTCGAAAAAAGCGGCGGTCATCCTGAGACTCTCGCCACTACCATAGAGCTTGTCTTGCAGTTCCACTGGCAATGGCCACATCTGCTCTCTCTGATCCTCGTATGTCGGGCAGTTCTGCAGCAGATGTTCAGTGGTCATTTTACCAGTACCGCACGGGCATTCGTCGGTACACCCTATCTTCAATTTGTTGAATAGGTGGTACCTCAGTCTGTTGTGGCCAGTGCGAAGTCTGAAGACAACGACCTGCTCTCTTCGGTTCAACTCGTAATAGGCATCGTTTTTGGTGTAACCAGTATGTTCGGTTTCCCATTTGGTCATGTATCTGGCTTTGATAAGCCGTTTTGACTCTTCGTACGTCATACTGGTATCTGTTTGTGGTAGCCTTGCACCTTCTTTTGCCAGTCTGTCTGCCTCCTCGTTGCCTTGGATGTTGCAGTGTGACGGAACCCACTGTACCACTACCCTTTTTGGTGCGGACTGCTGGCACAGTTTGCAGAGTGCTGCTCTTAAGTCATTAAGTTCAGTGTTTTTCTGGCTTTTTAGCGCTGTGACTACTTCGAGAGCATCTGTGAGCAGGACTATATGGCTCTCATTTTCACTGTGTGTTACCATTTCTTCCACTGCCGCCCTCAGTGCCTCTGCCTCTGCTCTGAAATTGCTTGTGTACTTACCAGTAGCGAATGACAGTGTTATTTTTCTGCCATTTGGTAGGTTCAGGAATGCTCCTGCCCCTCCGTTCTGTGTAGTGTTTGTTACAGAACCGTCGGTGTATGCATGGGTCCAGTCCATGCTTGGGTAGCTTTTCGTTATGAAGCTTAGGGTAGTGTCTCTCCTTTGTTTTTCACTCTGGCAGTTTTTGTTTGCAATACCTGGTATATTTTCTACCACCTCTGGAAATATATCCTGCCTCCAAGTAGGTTTTCGTACAGTAGTGATGGGTTTTGGTGTTGTTAGTGCGTTTATGGGATCTTCGTGCATCTTTGCTTTGGCTATTTCTGCAAAGTTTCTCCGCTTTAGTTTCCCATTTCCCAAATTGTTTAGTCTCTGGTACATTGGATGGTCCGTCAGTCTTCTGAGTTTCTCTGACTGCAGCTGGGCTCTGCAGTCTCTTCTATCGGTCATGGATTGCAGTTTTGTAATCTTTTCAAGTTCTACAATTGGCGTTGACTTCATGCCACCTGTTATAATTCTCATGGCTTGGTTTTGAAGTTTGTTAACTTTATCGAAGTTCGCCTTCGCTGCGGTTGTCCATGCCGCAATGCCATACTCGAGAACTGGTCTCACTCTTCCAGTGTACAGTTTCTTTAGTATGCCTTCGTCTGCTCCCCAGCTTGTGCCAGCAAGTTTCCTCATGATCGCCATTCTTTCTCTGGCTTTCATTCGGTTTCTCTCAATCTGACTTTTCCATGTCATGCGCCAATCAAATGTGACTCCCAGATAGGTTGGGTTGTCGTTTGGCTGCAGGATTTTGCCATTTAGCCTTAATTTGGTACTTTGGGGTTTTAATGAGAGCGAGAATATTGTGCACGTGGTTTTCTCCTCGTTTATTTTGACCAGCCATGAGTTCGCCCACTCTTCCAGCGATGTTAGGGCCGTCTGCATCCGATTTCTTGCTATGGTGAGATTCTTTTCAGAGGTCCACATAGCCAGATCGTCTGCAAACATTGAGCTATGGACTCTGCTTGGTATATTCTCTGTAATATCGTTTAACGCTAAGAAGAAACCAGTGTTCGTAAAGCGATCTCAGTCCCGCCAGGCGGAGCGATAGCACGGGCTTGCGGAAAACGCTCGCCTGCCTTTCCCCGTTGAGCGAATTGGGTGCGGTTTGTTGTGGCGTCTCCTCCACCGAGGTGCGCTCGTCTGGTCCGTATCAGGAAACGTGGTCCGTCCGTGGTGATTTATCTAAGGCTTATAGCAGAGCTCGACAGTACGTCTCGCTGGTGGTCCGACCCTCGCAAAGAGCTTGTGACCGGCAAATGGAAGGCAGGAATCGTGCCTTAAAGGACCTGCGTTCTCCTCCGGAGAAGGGCAGGCCGGAAGGCCAAATTGTCTCTAGTCCCAGTGAAATTCATCGCCGAGTTCGTTGGGATCCGTTCTGCACAGAGCGCTGCCACCCCTCCTCGAGCGAGCCCGGTCGGTCGGTCGGTCGTCTGGTGCGTGTAGGAGGCCCCTGTCAGGCGGTTCTAGGTCGACAGAGTGAGGGACGGGTGGAACAACCGTCCGTCCGTCCCGTCAGTCGGTCCCTGCGGCCGTCCCAGTGAGGCTTTTTACACACCCTTCCTCCGCCGACGGGTGTGGGCTGTACGTACGTCTCCGACAGATATCTGGTTGATCCTGCCAGTAGGCATATGCTTGTCTCAAAGATTAAGCCATGCATGTCTAAGTTCACACTGTCTCACGGTGAAACCGCGAATGGCTCATTGAATCAGTCTAGGTTCCTTAGATGACACGATCCTACTTGGATAACTGTGGCAATTCTAGAGCTAATACATGCTTACCAAGCTCCGACCCTCGCGGAAAGAGCGCTTTTATTAGTTCAAAACCAATCGTCGTTTCCCCTCGCGGGGTTGCGGCGTCCCCACTGGTGACTCTGGATAACTTTGTGCTGATCGCATGGCCTCATGTGCCGGCGACGCATCTTTCAAATGTCTGCCCTATCAAATGTCGATGGTACGTGACATGCCTACCATGTTTGTAACGGGTAACGGGGAATCAGGGTTCGATTCCGGAGAGGGAGCATGAGAAACGGCTACCACATCCAAGGAAGGCAGCAGGCGCGCAACTTACCCACTCCCGGCACGGGGAGGTAGTGACGAAAAATAACAATACGGGACTCTTTCGAGGCCCCGTAATTAGAATGAGTACACTTTAAACCCTTTAACGAGGATCTATTGGAGGGCAAGTCTGGTGCCAGCAGCCGCGGTAATTCCAGCTCCAATAGCGTATATTAAAGTTGTTGCAGTTAAAAAGCTCGTAGTTGGATCTCAGGCGCAGGCGGGCGGTGCGGCTCTCGCCGGTTCACTGCCCTACCGTCTGCCGGCTCTCTCCCACGGGTGCTCTTCGCTGAGCGTCCTGCGTGGCCGGCGCGTTTACTTTGAAAAAATTAGAGGGTTCAAAGCAGGCCTCGGCTGCCTGAATAATGGTGCATGGAATAATGGAATAGGACCTCGGTTCTATTTTGTTGGTTTTCGGAACTGGAGGTAATGATTAACAGGGACAAACGGGGGCATTCGTATTGCGGCGTTAGAGGTGAAATTCTTGGATCGCCGCAAGACGAGCTACTGCGAAAGCATTTGTCAAGAATGTTTTCATTAATCAAGAACGAAAGTCAGAGGCGCGAAGACGATCAGATACCGTCGTAGTTCTGACCATAAACGATGCCGACTACCGATCCGCAGGAGTTGCTTCGATGACTCTGCGGGCAGCTTCCGGGAAACCAAAGTGTTTGGGTTCCGGGGGAAGTATGGTTGCAAAGCTGAAACTTAAAGGAATTAACGGAAGGGAACCACCAGGAGTGGAGCCTGCGGCTTAATTTGACTCAACACGGCCAACACTGAAATGATTGACATGCCGAGACCACTTTTCTGGGGTCTAATATGGGACTGGTGCTGGATTTAGACCCTCAGAAATCTGGGGTTATGCCCCCTGTGGCTCGGTTGGTCTGCATCCAGTGTTCTGACAAAGGAATTGACGGAAGAGCAATATCAGGAGTGGAGCCTGATGCTTAAATTAACTTAACACGCCAATACTGTAGAATGACTGTCAACAAGAGAGCACCTTCGTGGGGTCTAATAGTGAACATGTGCTGGAATTAGACCCTCGAAAATCTGGGGGCTACCATCTAAGTAACTTGATTGTCTCGCTAAAGGAATTGACGGAAGGGAACCACCAGGAGTGGAACCTGTGGCTTAATTTGATTGAACACGCCAATACTGTAGAACGACTGGAAAATCGAGAGCACTACCGTTGGGTCTAATAATGAACGTACGCTGGTATTAGACTCACGGAAGACAAGTCAGCTCTCTAACACTCTAATGAAAGAACGCTACGGAAATCGTGTTTAACTCCGCAGAAACCGCAGATTTCAAATACCTGGTCATTGACAAACAAAAGCCCTCAATAAATTCGTCTGGCCAAATAGTGAACGGGTGCTGGAAATAGACCATCTGAAGACAGGTCAGTTTTACCCTACTAATGACAGGGCGTTGCTACGGAAAACCAGCTCATAACGAGAGGAGCCGCAGACACTTTGGTTCACGTACCAGGCTGATAAGCCAATGGTGCGAGACTACCATGTGGGAGATTACGGCCGAACCCTTGTAAGCCGCAATCCCGCCCAAAATCTCAGCACCACTGCAATGGGAGGCTCCTACTTGTTCGGGACCTGGGGCTTGCGCCACAGCCCTATCCGGTAGAGCCGCAGAAAGAGGTCCTTGCCGTCCGCCGATCAAAGCGGGCGGAACCCTGCTTGATACTCACCTTATACGGCGATGGGGTGCGAAACCACCAACACAAGACTTAGTACCTGGTCGGGGTGTCGAAAACAGTAGAGCAGCCACATCACTGTGAACTGTCGAGACTCAACCAATGACCATGAGATCTGTCCGCACACCAGGCGAACAACATCTCTATAACATTACCAGGCTTGTCCTCTGGTTAAATGCACTTCGGCTACGATATCTACCTCTGTACGTTATCAGCCATATAACTATCATGCTGGACGCAGAAGAGATGCAGACCAGCGGACATTGCACACCTGCCCCACTGTGTCAACACCCCAGGTGGCGGGGAATGCTAGGCGTACCATCTCTGCATAGAAGCCAAGAAAATAAAGGGAGAAAGAGATACCCCACTCACATGCATATGCTACGTTTCTGGCAGGACGTGACGATCCTGGGATACATACACACTGGACTGCCTCTCTTCCGGGTAAACCAGTCCATCTCATATATCATCTCACATATCATCATTGCACCCTATAGACACGAGTAGTGAAGACTCGATAGTCTGGTACGACAACTTCCATAAGAGAGACAACTCTGACCATAAACAACTGCTGCCTTGCAGATAGGCTGGGGACAGCCAAAGGCTAAGGAGGGCATCCCTACAGAAACGCCTGTTGAAATCGGATGCACGGGGCCGCAAGCCTAACAAAACAGTGCAACGTAAATCGCAGCATGATGACAGTACAACCGATTAGAAAAACGCATGGCGCTCATCCTGCGGAGTCCCGCCAGGCAGCGATAGTGCCGGGCCTCACGCCTCGAAGGGGCCCACCCTTGACTACTGGTGGTCACCCACCCATGTGTCGTGGAGTCAAGGCACATGGCTATGGGGCAACTTCTATTGACCAAGACCTCAAGACCCTCGAAATACTACAGTGGAATGCGGAGGGAGTCATTAACAAAAAACTTTCCCTAACACATCACCTGCATGAAGGTAAGATTGACGGGGCATGTATCCAGGAAACGTACCTCAACAATAATCATAAATTCTCAATCAGAGGTTACCAGACCTTCCATCTAGATAGAGAAGGCCACAAAGGAGGGGTCCTGATACTGACCAGAAACTGCATACCGAGTAGCGCGGTATCTGTCAATCACACCGGACAAGCAGAAATTGTAAAAGTTGACATAATGGCTCAAGAGACGAAGCTCCGCATTTTCAATCTGTACGGACCACCAAATAGAGACCTATCGCTCTCGAGTATGGAGGTCAGAGACTCCAACTGCATAGTAGTTGGAGATTTCAACAGCCACTCGGAGAGATGGGGATACTCCGACACAGACAGCAGAGGTGACGAAGTGGAAGATTGGGAGATAGATGCAAATCTCTCCCTAATCAATAGGCCGGAGGATAGCCCTAGCTTCTATTCAAGAACATGGCATACCACCTCGACTCCAGATTTGGCTTTCTCCACACAGGACATACACCATAAAATAGACCGCCAGGTGCTAAACAACTGGCAGGTAGCGACCACAGGCCGATCAGGCTAACCATTGACATGGAAGTAGGCCCACAGGAAACAAAACCGCTCCCACGTTGGAATTACAAACGAGCCGACTGGGACAGATTTGCAATCCTGACAGATGGGCTGTGTGAAACCATCAACACACGAAACACCAAAATGAAGCCCATGGTGGAAAGCCTAAGCAAGGCAATAATGCAAGCTGCCACTTAAACCATCCCAAGAGGAGCTAGGAAAAACTATAAGCCCTACTGGAATGATGAGTTGCAGAAAGTGGAAGATGCAGTAACAAATGCTAGGAACATGGCAGAGCGAGAAAAATCCATGGAGGCAAACAACGCCTTCAAAGCCGCCACGGCGAAGTACAAACACACTCTCAAGCAAACAGCAAGTGAAAGCTGGAAAAATAAAACGGAAAGCCTAAACCTGGACAAAGACGGGAATAAGCTATGGAAGCTAGTCAGATCCATGAACGACGAAACCCCGTCAAATAAACAAATTACTATCAAGCAGGGCGAGAACTTGATCACAGGTAAGAAAGCCGCAAACGCCTTTGTCGATCACTATGCCAGAGCAAACCACATCGAGGTCCCTGCAGATAAGCATACAGACATTAGCGAAGAGCTAAAGGGGCACGAAAACATGAATACGGCACCTGAGGAGCACATGATGGCCAAATTAACAATGCGCGAAATGGAAGAGGCTATGAGAACACTAAAGAAAAGGAAATCTCCCGGAAAAGACGGGATAACAAACGAAATGCTGATGGGGCTGGGCCAAACAGCGAAGAGGAAACTGCTATCGGTCCTGAACCAAAGCTGGAAAAGGGGAATTGTACCACAGGCATGGAAAGACGCAATACTGGTACCAGTACCAAAAACAGGAAAGGACAAAACAGATCCAAATGGATACAGGCCCATAAGCCTACTGAGCTGTGTCGGCAAGCTGATGGAACGGATGATAAACACCAGACTGATGTGGCATCTGGAAGAAAAACGAATACTAATTCCACAGCAAGCCGGCTTTAGACAACACAGATCCACTGAGGACCAGGTCATCCTCATAGCCCAGGAGATAGAAGATGCCTACCAGGCACAGAAACACACAGTAGCTGTTTGGGTTGATCTGGAAAAGGCATTTGACAAAGTCTGGAAAGATGGACTTAGAGTCAAGCTAAGAAGAAGTGATGTTTGTTGGAAAATGTACAAGTGGATCAACCACTACCTCAAACAAAGAACGGCCAGATTCCAAGTACAAGGGCAGATGAGAAAAAAGGTGACACTCGAGCAGGGAGTACCCCAAGGGGGAGTACTGTCACCCACACTCTTCCTGGTATATATAAACGATATTACAGAGAATATACCAAGAATAGTCCATAGCTCAATGTTTGCAGACGATCTGGTTACGTGGACCTCTGAAAAGAATCTCACCATAGCAAGAAATCGGATGCAGACGGCCCTAACATCGCTGGAAGAGTGGGCGAACTCATGGCTGGTCAAAATAAACGAGGAGAAAACCACATGCACAATATTCTCGCTTTTATTAAAACCCCAAAGTACCAAATGAGGTCTAAATGGCAAATTCCTGCAGCCAAACGACAACCCAACCTATCTGGGAGTCACATTTGATCGGCGCATGACATGGAAAAGTCAAATTGAGAGAAACCGAATGAAAGCCAGAGAAAGAATGACAATCATGAGGAAACTTGCTGGCACAAGCTGGGGAGCAGACGAAGGCATACTAAAGAAACTGTACACTGGAAGAGTGAGACCAGTTCTCGAGTATGGCATTGCGGCATGGACAACAGCAGCAAAAGCGAACTTCGATAAAGTTAGCAAACTTCAAAACCAAGCCATGAGATTTATAACAGGTGGCATGAAGTCAACGCCAATTGTAGAACTTGAAAAGATTACAAAACTACAATCCATGACCGATAGAAGAGACTGCAGAGCCCAGCTGCAGTCAGAGAAGCTCCGAAGACTGACCGACCATCCAATGCACCAGAGACTAAACAATTTGGGAAATGGGAAACTAAAGCGGAGAAACTTTGCAGAAATAGCCAAAGCAAAGATGCACGAAGATCCCATAAACGCACTAACAACACAAAAACCCATCACTACTGTACGAAAACCTACCTGGAGGCAGGATATATTTCCAGAGGTGGTAGAAAATATACCAGGTATTGCAAACAAAAACTGCCAGACTGAAAAAGAAAGCTTCATAACGAAAAGCTACCCAAGCATGGATTGGACCCATGCATACACCGACGGTTCTGTAACAAACACAATACAGAACGGAGGGGCAGGAGCATTCCTGAACCTACCAAATGGCAGAAAAATAACACTGTCATTCGCTACTGGTAAGTACACAAGCAATTTCAGAGCGGAGGCAGAGGCACTGAGGGCGGCAGTGGAAGAAATGGTGACACACAGTGAAAATGAAAGCCATATAGTCCTGCTTACAGATGCTCTCGCCGTAGTCACAGCGCTAAAAAGCCAGAAAAACACTGAGCTTAATGACTTAAGAGCAGCAATCTGCAAACTGTGCCAGCAGTCCGCACCAAAAAGGGTAGTGGTACAGTGGGTCCCATCACACTGCAACATCAAAGGCAACGAGGAGGCAGACAGACTGGCAAAAGAAGGTGCAAGACTACCACAAACAGATACCAGTATGACGTACGAAGAGTCAAAACGGCTTATCAAAGCCAGATACATGACCAAATGGGAAACCGAACAAACTGGTTACACCAAAAACGATGCCTATTACTAGTTGAACCGAAGAGAGCAGGTCGTTGTCTTCAGACTTCGCACTGGCCACAATAGACTGAGGTACCACCTATTCAACAAATTGAAGATAGGGTGTACCGACGAATGCCCGTGCGGTACTGGTAAAATGACCGCTGAACATCTGCTGCATAACTGCCCGACATACGAGGATCAGAGAGAGCAGATGTGGCCATCACCAGTGGAACTGCAAGACAAGCTCTATGGCAGTGGCGACAGCCTCAGGATGACCGCCGCTTTTTTCGAAAAAATAATGGTTACTGTCTGACTGCGTACGCAGAAGAAGAAGAAGGACACAGAAAGATAGGTCTACAGACATATTGCAAGCCCAAATTCAAACGACATCATCAATTAGCTCATAGGGAAGGATCAGAGCAGCATTTTTATCTGAGAACCCAACAAATTTTATTTAATAAGCATCTGAACAGAATTGATCCATAACACACTCCAGGGTACCAGCTGTGTATATACACATATCAAACGATTGATCATCATCTACTGGAGTCTTCAGAGCTCAAGGATGTTAAGCCAATTCTTCTTCCACCGATGCCAGATATTGTTGTTGTTGTTGAATGCCCACAATGAGTGGATTTACTATTTTGTGCGCTCTAATAATAATAATAATAATAATAGCTGACCATCGTTGTCGATGAGGACCGCCGACATCATCCTTGTCACAGATTTCCATGTTGGGTGTGGGTGCGCATGTGGCTGAACAGGCCAATGCGAGAACGAAAAAATCTGCTACATATCGGGCACACGAGGTTTGTAGAAGGGGATGGTGTTCCCGCTGCTCGGGATTTCCGCGTCTCGCGTCTGTTCTGGGCTTTCACAACACTGTCATCTTCACCGCCAGCTACACCCGATATGACTGCGCTTCTCCAGTCAGATCTGTCTTGCGCAAGACATTCCCAGGTGTCGATGTCTATCTGGCAACTTTTTAGTGAGTCCTTCAGACCGTCTTTAAAACGTTTCTTTGGGCTCCCTCTCTGGCGCCATCCCTCTCTCAGCTCGCCGTAGAGAAGCTTCTTTGGGAGCCGCTCGTCTGACATACGGACGAGGTGTCCGGCCCATCCTAGTCGTGCTTTTATAGCAGTGCATGGATGCTGGGCATGTTAGCCCTCGAGAGAACCTCGATGTCAGTGACACGATCTTGCCATCGGATGTGGAATATCCGCCTCAGGCAACCTGTGTGGACGTAGTTTAACCTCCTTGCATGTCCAGAGTATACAGTCCAGCTTTCGCAAGCGTATAGTAGGGTTGGAATGATGGTTGCACGGCAGACTTTGAGTTTGGTCTTGACGCTGATGCCACGACGTGCCCAGACCATCGAGCGCATTCTACCAAAGGCTATGCTAGCCTTTGCTATTCTGCTTGCCACCTCATCGTCTAGGCTGACAGATCTCGACAGCGTGCTGCCCAGATATATGAATTTGTCTACAGCATTCAACGTCTGCCCGCTGACTGTAGTCACTGGTTTTGTGTACGGCATGCCTGGTGCTGGTTGGTACATGACCTCTGTTTTTTTGGCATTTATGGTCAGGCCAAAATTTTCGCATGCGGCAGAGAACTGGTCCATTCCAACCTGCATGTTCAGTTCTGAAATGCTCATTAGAGCGCAGTCGTCAGCAAATACAAGTTCCCTGATTATGTCGCCAGCCACTTTGGTTTTGGCCTTCATTCTTCTGGAATTGAGTAACTTGCCATATGTGCGGTACTTAATGGGTATTCCAAGCTCCAATGATCTGAAGGCGTCTGTCATCGTGGCCGCGATCATTAGGCTGAACAAAGTCGGGGCGAGTACACATCCTTGTTTTACTCAGTTTGATACTAGAAACGTTTTAGAGATTGCACCGCTGTCCAGTACACGAGCACACATGCCTTCGTGTAGCTGTTTCACCATTGTTATGAACTTGTTGGGGCAGCCAAACGTGGACATTATCATCTACAGCCCGCCTCTGTTTACTGTATCAAATGCCTTTGTCAAATTAATAAATGTGGTGTACAAGGCCTGATTTTGTTCTCGACACTTCTCTTGTAATTGGCGAGCGGCAAAAATCATGTCCACTGTTCCTCTTCCGGCTCTGAATCCACATTGGCTTTCTGGGAGGTGGTGGCTTTGTTCAAGGTGTTTGTTGAGCCTGTTTAGCAGTAAGCGCGCTAGGATCTTGCCTGCTACGGAGAGTAGCGATATTCCACGATGATTGTCGCATTCCTGACGGTTGCCTTTTCTTTTGTACAGGTGAACGATTGAGGCGTCCTTTAGCTCCTGTGGAATTTTACCTTTAGTCCACATGTGACAGAAGAGTTCAGTGATCCTTCTGGTGAGGGATGGGCCAGCTGTCTTATATACCTCTGCTGGTATTGCATCAGCTCCTGGAGCTTTTCCTATAGACAGTGAACTGATTGCCCTGTCGACTTCCTCCTCAGAAATGACTTCATCCAACGCCAGGTTCAGTTCCACCTGCGGCATTCGCCGGCTGGCCTCTTCATGTATGGGCGATGGGTGGTTTAGTATTTTGCAGAAGTGGTCTGCCCATCTGTCTATAATCTGAACCTTATCTGTTAGCAGTACCTTATCCGCACTGCGAACTGGAGTATTACTAGAGGGCTGCGGGCCGTAGAGAACTTTCAGTGCCTCGTAAAACCGTTTGGTGTCATGACGCTCGGCAAACATCTCATTTTCGTCAGCTCTTTTGCTGAGCCAGGAGTCTTGCATCTCTCTAAGGCTGGTCCGGACAGCTTTGCGAACAGTATTGAAGGCAGCTTTTGCTGCCGGAGATGGTGTGTCCCATCTGGTATTCCCTGTGCGCTTCATGTTTGGCATGGAGAAGGCCCTGTATTTCTAGATCGTTCTCATCAAAACAGTCCTTATGCTTGCGCGTGAGTGGGCCAATGTGTTTAACAGCTGTATCGTAGAGTGTGTTTCTCAATGATGCCCAGTTCTCTTCGATGTCGTTCTTTTCAAAACGAAACTCAGACAGTCTACACTCAAGCTCTTCATGGAAGCCTCCTCTCGTATTTTAGCTGAGAGACATTGAGCCTCATCGGTGGTTTCTTTCCATGGAGGCGCATTTTGGGCTGGATCTTGAAGTTTAGCTTGGCAATGACAAGTCGATGGTCGGTCCAACATTCTGCACCACACATGCTCTTCGTTACCATAGCATCCGCTCGATCCCTACGTCTGATGAAAATGTAGTCAATGAGGTGCGCCCTAAAACGGTCGTTAAGTGATGGGTTGAGGTAGCTTTCCTCACCTCCCAAGCGTGCTAAGAAAGTGGAACGGGGTCCTCCAGGCGGTTGTGCTATGCTTGGCTTCATCTGCGTGTCGCTCATTACTACGGGAATTACGTCGATCTTGCACTTTGGAAGTCAGGCTACCAGGTTTCATGGCAGGGCTAGGTGGAAGCCGTGGTGAGGGTCCTGGACAGTATATTTTCCCTGACCCTGACTAACATGTCTGATCAGTATGTTTGGTCTGACCAGACATTAGTCTTCCTCACCGCCGAGGCCAGATAAATGGTATACTGTGTATGACACTAGAAAACAACTGACAAACACATGGCATTGGGCTGAAGAGCGAGAGCCCGGATGCTGCTGGATACATAACAATACTATAAGCGAATCACATTTGGTCCACTGTTTACAAATCTGGCATAAAGTAATCATTGTCACGTTACATGTAGCGAAAGTATATATTATACACAGTGAGAGATAGAGAGAGAGAGAGAGAGAGAGAGTTAGAGAGAGAGAGGGGAAGAGGGAGAGAACGACAGTGAGAGAAATAGAACGAGAAAATGATAGACAAGAGGTTTTGAGAGAAACAAAAATAGCAAGAGATTTAAAGTGATAGAACGGATGACGGTGAGAGAAAACAATACAGAGAGACAATAACAATGAGAAAGTGATTCAAATAAAGAGAGATAGAGAAAGATAGAGAAAGAGAGAGAAGTGAGAACGGGATTGGAAGATAACAATATGAGCCATGAAGAGAAACAGAAAGATTGAGAATACATACGAAAGGCAGTACAATGCAAAAAAGTGAGTAATAACATTTAACAATAATATACAGTCAATAATTAATGCAATCAGTCAGTATCCACTTGTACAACAAAGTTAACATTATAACATGGTATGTATCGAGGCTTTATATTCGACTTGTTTAGAATACGAATAGTGCTCAAATTGCTCTTAATTGTTTATTTACTTTTAAAACAGATACAAGTACTACGAATATATGAACACGATACCATTGACGATACAACGGAGTGTACTAGCCATTGAGTTACTCTATCAATACCCATTGCAGTTGCCGAAAGATACACTTCTGCCCAGTGGGCATTGATATGGAATTCGCATGAAAAAAAATAGCATAAATGCGATTCTTAAGGAGAAGCAGTAGGTCGGCCGGTTGTTATCGCAGGCTTTAACCATAAAAACTTGTGTTCAAATCCTTGGTTGTTTTTACGGTTTAGTGCACACAATGAGGAGGTCCCTTAACGGCACTGGTAAACGGGTAATTATGTAAGTTACGTTTTACATATATATTTCTTGGTAAATGAGAAGCAGGTTGCCCAGCGGTTATATTACAATTTCCCTAGACTCGTGTTCAAATCCCATTAAAGTCTATGGTTGTTTTTTTGTTCATATTGAGAGTTACATATAATCAAAGCTTGGACACTCTAGTTGCCACTGTAGGGACACACGGTTGTTATTCCAGAGTTGAACAGGAGTCAATAGAAATAAAAATAACGCTGTAATTATAGCTTATTTTTGATAATATATTCTTAGCTTACCGTCTTTAAACTGGGTTAGAAGACTCTACATAGTCTGTATAGAACCATTTTCTTGAAGGGTGGAATATCCGATGTGGGAGTCTATCTTAATAGAAACACTAAAGCTAAGTAGACCCGCGGTCAGTTAGGCGCCATCTATAGCTGCTGATAACACACCACCTGAGAAAAGGTACAAATAGATTTTTAATTTTAATTTTGTCCGGACAGCGGCCTTTAAGCCTACCAGACCAGCCAAAGTAAGGATTTTGTGAATGGATTTCATGACGCCCACTGGTGTGGTGGATGTTGATGGCTATATATCTCACATTTGCGCTGTGTGTCGCATTTGACCATTAGATATATTTTTGGCAGAAATCTGCAATAATCTACGCGGTGTGTTTAAATGAAAGCAGATCTAACTACACCAAGTGAACATACGTACGATGCGCATTATGAAGTCACTTTCTGGTGTAAACAGCACACACAAATCGTCAAGTTTGCAAAATTGTATTACCCTCCGACTCATAGGTTCCTCAGCAGACCGCTGAAAACATGGCGGGTGTGATACGAAATCCGTCCAAAGTTGATCAGCGAGCGGTGATTCGGTTTCTAACAACTGAAGGGTGTCGACCAGTTGACATTCATCGAAGAATGCAGGCAGTGTATGGTGACCCAAATTGGTGTATCAATTTGGCGATGGCGTCTTCTGACGCAATAATATGCGCCTGACCTAGTCTCCGCAGATATACGTTAACTCACGTTCTTCTTTAAACATCGTTGCCCAGTTCTTCACTGTTGTCTTCGACACACTTTTGTCACCATACACTGCCTGCATTCTGCGATGAATGTCAACTGGTCGACATCTTTCTGCTGTTAGAAACCGAATCACCGCTCGCTGATTTTCTTCTTCTTTTTCTTCGTACGCTGTCAGATGTCAACTAGAATTTGCTCGAAGAAGGCAGCTGTTATCCTGAGGCTGTCGCCACTGACATAGAGCTTGTCAGGTGCTGGCACTGGTGATGGCCACGTGTGCTTTCTCTGGTCCTCGTATGTCGGGCAATTTTGCAGCAGATGTTCAGCGGTCATTTTCCTTGTACCACAGGTGTATTCGTCAGTGCCACCTATCTTCAGTTTATTGAATAGATTGTACCTCAGTCTGTTGTGGCCTGTGTGGAGTCTGAAGACCACGACCTGCTCTTTTATATTCAACTGGTAATAAGCATCATTTTCTGTGTAGCCAGTATATTCTGTTTCCTATTTGGCCATGTATCTGGCACTAATAAACCTTTTGGACTCTTCGTAGGTCACACTAGAATCTGGTTGTTGTAGTCTTGCACCTTCTTTTGCAAGTCTGTCTGCCTCCTCGTTTCCTTGGATGTTACAGTTGGATGGAAACCACTGTACCACTACTCTTTTTGGTGCGGACAGCTGGCATAGTTGACAGAGTACTGCTCTTAAATCATTAAGTTCAGTATTTTTCTGGCTTTTTAGTGCTGTAACCACTGCCATGGCATCTGTAAACAGGACTATCTGGGTTTCATTGCTTTCGTCTGTCAGCATTGCTTTTACTGCAGCCTTCAGTGCCTCTGCCTCCGCTCTGAAATTGCTTGAGAATTTTCCAGTTGCTACTGACAGTGTTATTTTTCTACCATTTGTTAGGCTCAGGAATACCACTCCCCCTCGCTGATCAACTCTGGACGGATTCCATATCACACCCGCCATGTTTTCAACGGCCTGTTGAGGAAACAATGAGTCGGAGGATAATGACATTTTTGAAACTTGGCGGATGGTATGTGCTGTTTACACCAGAAGTGACATCAACATGCGCATGGTACATAAGTTCACTTGGTGCAGTTAGGTCCGGTTTTATTTAAACACGCTTCGTACCTGTTTGCTCAAACTATGCTGGTGTCTGCAGAAAATTGTATTACATGATGAGGTTGCTATCATTATGCGCAACCTCTTTGGTTTGCATGTATCACACGCATAGAGGTGCAGTGTCCTTATTTCTCTGCCCCTACTGTTTTTTTCAATTGAAGTGGTCACTGAAACCACACTGGCAGATGTCTATTATTTATAAAATTGCTGTTACTTAATGACAGCACCTGAAGTTAAATGGTTAAAAATACCGCAGAATAACTAAAAATCTATCGGATACAAAAGTAACTGTTTTTAAATAATTTGGACATATTGATCACGACCATTACCTGTAAAACCACGAATTAGCTCTAGTTTTCAAGTACGTGAGAGGGGGAAGATAAAGAACATAAGAGGGGGAGGCGGTGGATGGTGGGGGGGGGGGGGGGGTGAAAGGGGGGGGGTGGTTGGAAAAGGTTTCATATTGATTGACTGTTGGCTTCACTTTCTTGACACAAAATAACCCAGTACTTCTCTTTTCTGCAGTCCTGCGGCGCGATTTTTCCAAAGACGGAAAGCCTCGACCATGAATTGGACGATTCAATCTAAAGCAATCATTGCAATCACACGTCGTCTTATCATTTGCGTTTTGGATTATGTGAGCGCAGACGTGCCATTCAAGATGCTTCGTGAATGGAAGAACAGTGCGAATTATTTTGCTTTATTTGCGAGCAAACAACTGTGCTATCACAAAGGCAGTCCATTAGATCGATGATAAGGAAGGCTCACATCTTTTTATTTTGATTGTTAGATCAATCTAGAATTCCCCAATATCGTGTCTCCTATCCATATCAAATTTTAACTAATAACGAATTGTGTAAAGGACATGGATCGTAAAAGGGCAGAAATGTTGTACCATTGTCATACATTTCCAAGACTTAGTGAGGCCAATATCAAGGAAGGTGTATTTGTCGGTCCATAAATACGTCAGCTTTCTCCGAGATCAGAAATGGGTTGATACCCTCTATCCTCACAGGTGATAAAAGTTAGCTTGGAATGCTTTCCAGAAAGGGGTTAAAAACGTTCAAGGAATTAATAAGGCTGACAATTACCAGAAGCTCGTAGAAATGCTGTTGCAGCGTTACAAAAGATTATACTGCAACATGTTCTTGGAATTACACCTTTTACGCGTTGCCGAATGGTATTGATGCCTGCCTGTCGAAAAAAAGAGCAACGGTTCGAATTCCCGGTACGGCATATGTTGTTTTTATGTTGGGGGTGAAATAAACAAACTTAGCCAACACACGACGTGGCGACAGCAGTGACGATGCAGCCTATAATCTTCAGCCTTAAAAGTTGTTTGTTACACTCTCATATGGATTCTTCCCTGCGTATTGCGGTGATGTCATTGATCAGTGTGAGTAACTGTTTTATCAAGACATTATTACCCTCGAAAAAAGGGAAATGAAATACAGCAATGTCAGCATGTTATTGTAGAAGACGGATGTGTTGGACCGAAATGTGCAAATATCGCAGCCAAGTTGTAAACTAGCGACACAACGCATTTCGTTATCAGGACTACATTTTGTTACTTGCAAAGCCCTGTTCAGGACTTGGTAGTGGAAGATTGAGAACGAACAGAGAAAAAGAAACAGATTGTTGCACCCTTGTGCGAAAAGCCACAGAAACGCATTACGAGAGACAAACAAAAAGCGTCGCTGTGGATCTATTCTTTAATGTGCATTATTATCACATGATGTGTATATGCAATTGCGTAAAACTTGTTTCAAAGATATTTGAAAAACTACATCTAATCTAATGTTTCAATGATAGTATTCAATTTTATTTACATAAGAATGTTGTGGATCCCATGAGCTTCAAGGAATATTCATGATTCAGTAGTCGAAGAGACATAACCACAACGACAACTCATTGCAATGATCAAGGCAATCATCTTTTTCGGGCATATTATGAGAAGAGGCATTTTGGACCACGTTGTGACAACGGGAAAGATATCAAGAATGAGAGACAGAGGAAGGCTGAAAGAGAAGACGTTAGACAGCTCAAGAGAATGGTACGGACAACAATCAACAACAGCGTTGGTAAACGACACACGGATACGAACGGATGGAGGTCAATGTTGGGCAACGACAACCGGCAAGACAGCTGATGATGATGATTCATTTTCACCAGCCTGAGCAACATAAAGGTAATATGATTTAATACCAGATACACACAAAATGTCAGTATCCTAAACCAATGTAATTATATGTTCAGCCAGTTTTGACAATTTCTAAGCAGGTAACAGTTTTTCGCACATTCTTTGCCACACCCTTTCCGATAGGACAGATTCCTTACATATTGCATTCATGTCGTTTACTTTATGGTTTGCGAAGTGTTTTCGTATGTTTGTTATCCCTGATGAAGGTTTTGTGGCCATATCGTGAGTTTCATTGTGTGTTGTCATAGTCGGTAATTGAGTCACTGCTGTTAATGTTTTTATCGTCACTCTGAGAAAAACCATTGTTTTTTTTTTCCACCATTAAAAATGGTCTTTAAAAAATAAACAAATTCATCATGTGGTGACATATGAACAAATCATAACAACGGGCAAAATTGCGAGAAAATATAACTGGTTTACAACATTAGAATCACAGGCGCGTTATAGTGAATGTAGTGACCGATTGAAGCATGTTGGCTGAACCATTTTAAAATTTAGTTTTAATCCCTCAATACTTTTAAATTGAATGGTTGGCGCCCACAAACAGACATGAGCATAACATATAATGAGGCCAAGGTCATAATTAAAACCAGCTTCAGAGACAAATGCGTTGATGAACACCTTCACTTCCGACAAGAAGACAGCTACACTACGAACAGCAAAGATGGCGTCATACCTGGCTGCGAGTCTACATTGCTCTTGTTTTAGTTCATTATAGATGCCACCAGACCATGGATTTGTCGGGAATTCACACTAGTCGACGATTTACACTTGTTTTCACGGAAACGTGTTGTTGTTTTCCATTTGGACTGATTAATTCGTTGGTTTTGTGTGTTTTCTTCCGTCCGATTATCCTGGAATGGACATCGGGTATATGCATAGCACTACACTTAAACATGTGTCATATTTTACGGTCTAGTTCACACGGCTGAACTTTACGAAATTGGCGCCGGTCGCGCTAGCTGAAGACAGTGTCAGCTTTGTTTGTATGAAATTTAGACACAACTATAATGAACTGCCACCTGGGGAGAGATGGGATTCCGTCAGGTGTGTAGCGGCCCAAGACATCCGTTGTTGTATGGCTTGACTGGTACTTTAAACTGTAATAATGTTGCCTCAGCGACCTTCTAGATTACTGGACGCATGATGATGATGACTCCAATTTAACTAAAGAAGAGCAAGTCATCATCTTCAGACTAAGAACCGGGCATAACAGACACAAGGGTCATCTTCACAACAGAATGAGGATCGGGACAGATGACTGGTGTCCATATGGGAAGCATACCATGACCGTGGAACACATCCTACATAGCTGCATGCTCACGCAGGAAGAGGGAGAACAATACTGGCCTCGAGAAACAGATTTGAGACTAAAGCTGCACGGAGACAAAAACAGCTTTACAAACAACGGTGTCCTTTGTAAGAAAACATGGCCTTGATCTAAGGATAAAAGAAAACGCAGACCCAGAATGGTTAGGCCAAAAGATGCAGCAATGAATGAGTAGATAGAAGCCAGCGACTCATAGCTGGATACTTGCGTCAGGGCCAGCGAGTCACAACCACCAAGTCACTATTTCGTCTTCAATTAAAAGTTCTGGAAATTGGCCGCACTTGTGAAGTGTGGCTATGAGAAAAGCAATAAATAAAGGGAGAGTAAACTTGTCTTTTTTAAATGTGCTAAAACAGGGTGTATTACACCGAAAGGCTCAGATCTCCCACCTTCGCTGTCACCTACAGCATAACGTTACAATGTTCTTTTTAGAATGAATACCGGAAAGAGAGACAATTTGGATTGTTCGCATTTTCGCTCAAAGAAAAGTATGTTTATGTTCACACCTATAGATGTTCGCTTTGCTAACAACATGTTTCCAACAATTTTCAGTGGTGGTTTAAGTAGTAATAGTTTGTCATGATGAGGTTGCTAGTCCTATGTCTTCCATAGCATGATTAGAAGGCTACCGAGGTTCTGTTCATGTGAACGGGCCATTACTCGGAAGAATGTATTGAAGTAATTAATTATATTTAATATTGCCACACGCGGGACTCATGTGAGCGAAATGCGAGATTAGGTCCAATCTGTCGATTTATCCTCAGGCTGCCATGGAATTTACATTCTAGACCAATGGGTCTCAAATCTTAACGAATCCTTAACCCTTTGAAGCCAATCAAAATTAGTCAGAGCCAGCCCACCACCCCTACCTCTCCCCTTATCTTCCCTTCCACTTTTCTGTTCCTAGGAATCGACTTCTTCACTGCACTCTGGGCATATCTATAGGTGCTTTAGTCTCTCTCAGAAACGGATATTGATGATTTATGTGGCGCATTAATTGTACTCAATCCTGATCCATAATATCATAGGCCCCATTTCACCTGATCCTCATAAGATTACAAAGTCCTGCGTATGATAATTGATGATTCATATATCGCTGTGTTATTACCCAGGGGTAAGTTATTAATAGACTTCAACTGGGCACACCTATTTACATCTAACGTACCCTTAATCGGAACATTAGATGTTGTTGTTGTTGTTGAATGCACACAATGAGTAGGATTACTCTTTTACTTACTGGGAACACTTGAAATCATGGTATTCAAACAGGCATGTTAATGTTTGTTGCCAGGTAGCTGAATGCTTCGGCTATCCGTAGTAGGCATTTGACAACTTCCTGCGGCTCACTAATGCCTGGAAGAAGGTACACATAATTTGGGTAGATTTTTAACTATAAATTTTGTCCGGCCAGTGGCCGGTAAACCTACTCTTTTCAATTACTAACTGCCAAGGTATTTGAAATGTGCCCGACACTGAACACGGGTGTCCGATCTCACTAACCAGAGATCAGGGGAATTTTTACCAGAAGATCCACGTGAAAAAATTACGGTTTACAACTGTGATTCGAACCCGCAATCTCCGCCACTTTGGACACCTTACCTCGAGACCCTTTTATGCACTCTGAAAAGGACGTTTAGTGGCGGTTTGCTGTAGCTTCTCTCACGT
Source organism: Ariolimax columbianus (assembly GCA_036924085.1). Taxonomy (NCBI): domain Eukaryota; kingdom Metazoa; phylum Mollusca; class Gastropoda; order Stylommatophora; family Arionidae; genus Ariolimax; species Ariolimax columbianus. Next base: position 67,214,316 of record JAVGWX010000006.1, on the reverse strand, counting down.
CCAGAGTGTTCTGGTAAAGGTGGGCTCATGTTTTTCAGACGGTAGTGCTACGATTGACTTCAGCTGCCCGTAGCTTATCTCACGTCCAGAGTGTTCTGGTAAAGGTGGGCTCATGTTTTTCAGACGGTAGTACTACGATTGACTTCAGCTGCCTGTAGCTTTTCTCACGTCCAGAGTGTTCTGGTGAAGGTGGGCTCATGTTTTCCAGACGGTAGTGCTATGATTGACATCAACTGTCTGTGGATTACTACTACAAGGATCAAAGCGATTCACTACCTCCCCTCCCCCTTCCTTGTTAGCCATAGTAGCAGCCCGTTTCCATGGAGAATTGTAGGAGAGTGAGGTGGAGATCTTGGTCAGTATACTTTGCCTGCCCCTGACCAGACGTTAGTCTTCCTCCCCAAACAAATGGATGGAAGTTCAAACCCGCAGATTTTTCTAGAATCTTGACGTCTGATTCGAAGTAGAGCACTCATATTTCAAGACAAATGTACGAGGTTCAACTACTACGACCGTCACGATCCAGTCGATCCAGTTGTAAATCGGTTCCTAACATACGACTAGGGAAATGAAGAGCAGCGAGGAAAGGAACTGGTCACACTACCTCATACACGTTGTGTCTTAAAATACTGGAATCTCTAACTACTTGATTGTCCAATAGTTGTGCAGCTATTTTGTGAGAAACATTTATTTAATAACTAAGATTTCCATATCTTCATTTCCCGACTGTTGTGTAACTGCTGTGGGACAAACAGTTACTTAGTGGTCCCGAGTGATCCACCGTGGTCGTTGTGAATGACAAGTACAAGAATAGCACCACCTCCCAACAGAAAGTATGTCGTAAAAGGCGACTAACTGTGTGAGATGGCATACGACCGGCCATGGTTAGGTGGTTTGTTTAGAGCAGCATAGATGGCGCCTAGCAGGCTGCTATGCTTCTTTGCTCTAGTGTTTGAGTATATTAAGATAGATTCGCACATCGGTTAACCACCCTCCGCCGCACTTGTCCTATCGCAGCAAAGTAATAAGATGATCGAGCCTAGCCCGCTAAGCAGGAAATCCTCATCGCCGGCTATATCCAGATCCTACGAGAGCCGGGACCTGCACAGGAGCATTCGCCCCTGTAGAAGTACAGGTCGACTAAGAACCAAGAACATTTACTTAGTAAACGAAAATCTTCAAGTTTTCATTCCCCGACAGTTGTATAACTCAGTGGTCTTTAGGTAAGGTGTCCGCGTCAAGTGCCGAAGATTGCCGGTTCGAATCATGGTGAAAACCGAATTGTTTTCACGTGGATCTTCTGGTAAAAATTCTCTTGATCGCTGGGTAGTTAGGTCAGATCTCTGGGTAATAGAGTCGAATCTTTGGGTAGTGAGATAGGACTCCCATGTTTAGTGTCGAGCCCGCTACACATTACTTGGCAGTTGGATATTGAAAAGTGTAGGCTTAACAGCCGCTGCCAGGACAAAATTCGATCTAAATATCTACCCAAATTATTTGTACCTTTCTACGGGTGGTTTGTCAAGAGCAGCTATACATGGCACCTAACTGACTGCGGGTTTACTTAGCTATAGTGTTTGAGTCTATCAAGATGGACTAGCACAACGCTTAAACCACCCTCCAAGAAACTGGTTATATACAGACTAAATAGTCTTCAGTAGAGATACATCAAATTAAGTTGAGTTACTGCGAGACAAATCATTACCGTTGTATTTAGTATGTTATTTAATAGAAATATATCATTATAAGCAACAGTGTCTGTCTGTTTCCAAAGTTGAAATATGTTTGTCAGTTTCCTTACCACGCCGAGACCTAGCTGTTCAAGATATGGCATATGGATTTTGATAATGGTAATCTTGATTCCCCATTAACACAAGCAAAGAACAATGAGTTGGAGGTTAATCTTCCTGGTTTAATACCAACTATTGGACATCGGTAATAATCTGATTAGTGCATGCATATCTTGATCTTCTGCTTCCGGCACGGTCCGTGACTAAACCAGTTTCATCAACCTTGTGTTAAAGGTTATCCAAAACACTACACTATTATCCTCTCTCTCTCTCTCTCTCTCCCTCCCTCTCTCTCTCTCTCTCTCTCTATATATATATATATATATATATATATATATAAACTCTCGAACTGCAATTGTCAGTTTTGCGTACACCACTTAACGGGTATTTTTCGTCTGGAGTGAACGCCATTTTGGAGGAGACATATTTAATGAGGGCGTCATTCAAAAATCACGTGGACATGGATATTTCAGAAAGGAAGGTAACGACTACTATAGTCCGTCCTTTAATTCAAGAACAAGATCCGAAGCAATTTTCTACAAAACTACATGTTATATCCACATGATTTTTCGCATGCAGCTTTGTAATTTCCATGACGCTAAAACATTGACATTATTTAGTCCATAGATGTTAAGAATTTTTCACATCGGCGAATTCCTGTTATCTTTTAGGACGATTGCAAAGAAAAGATATTAAATTTAAGATTTTACAGTACAGATCAACATTTCTCGTCGTATTTTGTTCATAGGTTTATCTCCTTAGTATCTTGATATATCAATTGATTGTTTGTTTTGCCCTTTATGTACAATCGCAAAAATGGTACCAATATGCAACAGTTAGTACAGCTCTTCGGTCACAATTAGACCTCAATGTTGTATCAATTTATCTTGATTAAAGCATTTGAATGTTGAAATGTATTTGTTGTCATTGTAAGTTACTTAGTTGTTTTTATAAAGATACGCGAATTCATCCGTCTGATAATCAGTAAATCCACAAAAGATTATTGTGAATCTGTCGATTCAAAGAGGTTGATAATTGTTTCTGTCTGGACAAATTGTAATCCTTCTCGATGCCAGTACTGTACTTCTTCTCGGAGCACATGTTCAACACACTTCTTCCAGAACTGAATGTCTATATTTGAAAGGTACTCACGTGTCAGCACTTCAACATCATATATTTTAAATGTCCTGTTCAGTACGGCAACTTGTACTTTGACTTTAGCCCACACAAGCTCTACAGGTTTTAGATGCGCATGATATGCAGGTAGTCGTAGACAAGTGTGACAGTACAATGTTTTTGTCAATATGATATACCTGTGTGTTATTTGTCTTCCGTACCAGCTGCAACAACTCGGTCTTCAATTACGTGTCGTCGAAATTGATATTTTCCTAAGCTTGCCATGTCCTATTGTTAGCTTCTGTATTTGATACAGTTGGTGCTCTGTCTTCCTCTGATACTGTATTGTGATAATATGCATTATCCATTACTAGGCATGACGGTCTATACAGAATTGGAAGCAGATCATTCGACTTCTACTGCTTGAAAATGTGTCCATTCATTTAAGTGTGATAGTCTCTACCGTCGGTACTTTCTTTTTACTTGGAAAATAAGTTCTGCGTTATGGACAAGTTTATGTTCACTGCTTTTTGCTGCTTGGAATTTGTCTTTTCTGTTCACCGTCAAGGGATTGTCATTCTTTACCATAAGTGTGGTGAGCATTGATCTAGGATTCGTCAAAGTATAAAATACTATAGCCTTGCCTACGCTCTTCACGTGTCTGTCTCAGGTATTTACTTCTGGCAGCAATCAAATATGGCTATCCACATATAATATTCCTGTCGCCTAAATTTTTATTAAATGTAAAGCCGGCGGCTCTTGCAATTTTACAAAGAGTCCTTTTCGAAATTTCAAAACTGCAGTCCGATTGCAATGTTAATTTTAGTATCCGGAGAGTTACACTTTGATTTTTCGTCAACAGCTTTAAAATCTCTTGTTTTATGATATTTCTGTCGAAATCGTCAAATTTCTTTTCCGTGCCTTGTTTGATATGAGTGCACTCTGTGTCATGTCCAATCCAAAGGTAAATGGATCATCTATCAAGACTAAGCGCCAATTGCGTTCGTTTCTCTGGGTCATGGATATTGCAATATAGATGACCCATCTCAGATTTTCTGCAGAAAAACGGGTATAGTAAAACGGTAAATTTCTGCATTTCTATAAATGTACACTTGAAACTCATTTTGAAATTCATATCAATGGAACTTTTGAAAAAGCAACTTTATGTCGCAATAACAACACCCCAAATTATAATATTGCGATACGCCTATAACGAAGAATAGTTTCACATGAATGACCTTGGTTGTTTTTCACACTCTACAAAGTGGCTAATTTGTGCACGGAAAAGTCAGGAATTTGTTTGAACTCAGCCTATTTGAATGTCAAAACATTTATTTTTAAAACAGCACGACTATGTACCGTATACAAATACAAATTATGTCCAATTCAGTTAGGCTGCTTTTAATATAACCTAATGAATATATTCTTCAAAATACATCAAATTTCGTAGAGAAACAAATATTAACTTAACGTCATGGATAATCTAAGACTGCATGCAAGAAATCATTTATATCTATCATGTAATTTAGTAGAAAATTGCTTCGGACAGACTTTACTTGCGAATTTAGATAACATCTAGAAAACTAATAATCATTATATGATGAAATTTGTTGGCTCCTATTTTGTTTGTACTCACATTTTACATTGTTAAATTAGATTTCGGGGACTGGGTGGTCTAGAGGTAAGACGTCGGCCTCAGGTACTGAAGGTCGCGGGATCAAATCATGACGGAGACCTGAATTTTCTCACGTTGGCTTTCTAGTATTTCCCTGGATCGCAGGGTAGTAGAGATCGGACGGCCGTGTTCAGTATCGCGACCGATAAAAATCCTCTGGCAGTTGGAAATCGAAAAAAGAAGGCTTAACGGCCGCTGCCCGGGCAAATTCAATATTACGTTAAAAATCTATCCAATCTATTACCGAATCCTCGCCGGTACTATGGAGTTTGTACATTGTATTGCAATTCTCCGAAAAAAATAAGAAGAAGAACAGAGTAATTATGGGTTTACTTGTGTGCAATGACGTTGTTTCTTCAACTAGACTAAACTAAAGCTATTGTTAAAACACAAACAAATGATTGAAAATTACAGTGGAAACAGCAAGTCTTGGACACAACGATATAGTGGTCTGTAATAGTTATAATTAAAGAACAAGATACATGTTCACACAACTTTGAGTAGACGACCTACATTGGGAACAAATCTACTATCGGATAAATCCTTTAATAAAAGCTTCACTTCCATCCAGATTTAAGCCCTCATGGATAGATCGATATCCTGACTTTGAAAGGTCAAGTGTTACCACGTTTAGTATGTCATGTGATTGCTGAGAGGCGATATGAAATTCACGTCTAATTACATTTCAGAGCTCTCGACCTTTGGCCGAGTTCCTCATTTTATTTAGATCGAACCAGGGCTGTCACACTCACGTAGCCTAGCCTTTAATTCTGTTCTCACTTAATTGACGTTAAGGTCTCTTGTGGTCTTTTATCTTTGGGAATCGTTCGGGAGCCCCGAATTTATGAGCCTGGTAATGTTCTGGGACTTTCCACAGTTTAAAACGTAATTTGGTATTAACCATAATCGATCCAATTGTACTCTGGACTTGTTGTCTTCTGACCTCGTCTACTGCTCTCAGTTGTCATTTATCTAGTTGTACTGGTTTGTGGGTTTTTTGGGGTGGGGATGAGGGGGGTATTGTGTTCGCCTTATTTATTTATTCCCCAAGGTGGTGTCCGTTGCACTATGATTTTTATTTTGCGCCTGTCGGCCCAGTGCATCCGACTTCAGCATGGATTTTATCTAAGGGTCTGCTTCCTCCTGCATTTTCTAAGGTTTGCTTCCCCGAGGTAACGGCCGGTGCAGTGATGGGGATCGAAACCAACACCTTCGGCTGTGAGCCGGGTCACTTAACCACTAGCCCACGCCGTCTCCACTTTGTCACTAACAAGCAAATCTTTATTTCCACATTTGTGCAGTTACGATCCTTTCAAAAGGTCAAGTTTTCTAGTTGTATATTTTTCAATTCATTTCATTCCTTGGATATTCTTTTAACTTTTTTAGTGTTATAACTTCTAATACTTTCGTTTATCCATTACGTGATATCATCCTATTCGAAACATAGATACTCATGTGATACTGAGCGCCTGAATAAATGCGTTTTCTTCTTTTTCTTTTTTTCCTATTATTTTTCTTTTTCAATAATCGTTCAGGAACGGACTTTTGACGTTGTAGTTTACAGTTAGGCTGCGATATTTGCTCCTTTCTGCCCGACGCATTCGGTCAGCACGTTGGAACATGATTTGTTTTCTCGATTTGATCCCTATTCTCTTAGCCTGGATACATGGGTGCAGTCTGTTTCTAGGGCCGCCAGTTGGATTCATAATAGGGTCTTGCTCAGCTATTGGTCAATGACCATGGCTCAAGCATGCAGGCAGGCCGGCAGCTATGAGCTGATTGGAACTAAATTAAAATCTAGCTCAAATTTAAGTCATTTTATGAAACCCAATATCGGAGTTTTCTTTTTCTTTTCGCGAGAGATATAGATGAGTTATTGAGGATCTGAAGGCCAAGCGGTTTAAATGTCAGTTTTTGACTACGATGTCATGCGTTCAAATCCTCAGTTAGAAATATGTTGTTTCTTTTTACTACAGGTAAAATAAAGATCTACTCAGTTCAATGTACGGCTACTGCAATGACAAGACGCCTTTGTTCCTCAATCTTATTAATCATCACCGTGAACATCAATAAAGAGAACACATGTCAATCTTTTGTCGTCTCACTTTCCACCGGTTTGTAGCCCAGTGTCGTCTCACTTTCTACCGGGTTGTAGCCTAGTGTCGTCTCACTTTCTACCGAGTTGTAGTCCAGTGTCGTCTCACATTCTACCGGGTTGTAGTCCAGTGTCGTCTCACTTTCTACCGGGTTGTAACCCAGTGTCGTCTCACTTTCTATCAGGTTGTAGTCCAGTGTCGTCTCACTTTCTATCGGGTTGTAGTCCAGTGTCGTGGTATGTATGTGTTGTTCGCCTCACTCGTGGCCCGAGTAAAATTTTCCCCCATGTGATGGCAGGTCTCTTTTACACTGTCTATCCACTTTTTCTCAGGCTTACCTCTCGCGCTTATTCCTGATGTTCTCCTGTATTGAGGCCGGATTTAGATGAAATTCAAGAACGACCTGTAAGCTGGAAATTAGAGTTTAATGTAGATACACCTACAGTCAGCCTCATGGGTAGTTCTAATATAGAACATAGTTCAAGAATATTAGAAAGATAGATAAGGAAATGGACCTAGGGGTTATAATATATTATACAGGGATTGTGAGTGAGCAAGTTCAGGTAGCAGTGAAAAATGCAAATGCAATGTTAGGTATGCTACAAAAAAATATTAAACGTATGAGCAAGGAAGTGATAGTAAAACTATATAAAGCATTAGTTAGACCTAGATTGGAGTTATGTGTACAAATGTGGAGTCCTTATCATAGATGGGATATAAACATGCTGGAAAGAAAACAAAACATAACGAAAAAGCTGATAGTGGGATTCCAGAATTACAGTTATGAGGAAAGACCCAGAAAAACCAGTCTACGGTGTCTAGAAAAGAGAAGGATTTCTTCTTCTTCTTCTTCTGCGTACACAGTCAGACAGTAACCATTATTTTCTCGAAAAAAGCGGCGGTCATCCTGAGACTCTCGCCACTACCATAGAGCTTGTCTTGCAGTTCCACTGGCAATGGCCACATCTGCTCTCTCTGATCCTCGTATGTCGGGCAGTTCTGCAGCAGATGTTCAGTGGTCATTTTACCAGTACCGCACGGGCATTCGTCGGTACACCCTATCTTCAATTTGTTGAAGAGGTGGTACCTCAGTCTGTTGTGGCCAGTGCGAAGTCTGAAGACAACGACCTGCTCTCTTCGGTTCAACTGGTAATAGGCATCGTTTTTGGTGTAACCAGTATGTTCGGTTTCCCATTTGGACATGTACCTGGCTTTGATAAGCCGTTTTGACTCTTCGTACGTCATACTGGTATCTATTTGTGGTAGCCTTGCACCTTCTTTTGCCAGTCTGTCTGCCTCCTCGTTGCCTTGGATGTTGCAGTGTGACGGAACCCACTGTACCACTACCCTTTTTGGTGCGGACTGTTGGCACAGTTTGCAGAGTGCTGCTCTTAAGTCATTAACCTCAGTGTTTTTCTGGCTTTTTAGCGCTGTGACTACTTCGAGAGCATCTGTCAGCAGGACTATATGGCTCTCATTTTCACTGTGTGTTACCATTTCTTCCACTGCCGCCCTCAGTGCCTCTGCCTCTGCTCTGAAATTGCTCGTGTACTTACCAGTAGCGAATGACAGTGTTATTTTTCTGCCATTTGGTAGGTTCAGGAATGCTCCTGCCCCTCCGATCTGTGTAGTGTTTGTTACAGAACCGTCGGTGTATGCATGGGTCCAGTCCATGCTTGGGTAGCTTTTCGTTATGAAGCTTAAGGTAGTGTCTCTCCTTTCTTTTTCGGTCTGGCAGTTTTTGTTTGCAATACCTGGTATATTTTCTACCACCTCTGGAAATATATCCTGCCTCCAAGTAGGTTTTCGTACAGTAGTGATGGGTTTTGGTGTTGTTAGTGCGTTTATGGGATCTTCGTGCATCTTTGCTTTGGCTATTTCTGCAAAGTTTCTCCGCTTTAGTTTCCCAGTTCCCAAATTGTTTAGCCTCTGGTACATTGGATGGTCCGTCAGTCTTCGGAGTTTCTCTGACTGCAGCTGGGCTCTGCAGTCTCTTCTGTCGGTCATGGATTGCAGTTTTGTAGTCTTTTCAAGTTCTACAATTGGCGTTGACTTCATGCCACCTGTTATGATTCTCATGGCTTGGTTTTGAAGTTTGTTAACTTTATCGAAGTTCGCCTTCGCTGCTGTTGTCCATGCCGCGATGCCATACTCGAGAACTGGTCTCACTCTTCCAGTGTACAGTTTCTTTAGTATGCCTTCGTCTGCTCCCCAGCTTGTGCCAGCAAGTTTCCTCATGATCGCCATTCTTTCTCTGGCTTTCATTCGGTTTCTCTCAATCTGATTTTTCCATGTCATGCGCCGATCAAATGTGACTCCCAGATAGGTTGGGTTGTCGTTTGGCTGCAGGATTTTGCCATTTAGGCTTAATTTGGTACTTTGGGGTTTTAATGAGAGCGAGAATATTGTGCACGTGGTTTTCTCCTCGTTTATTTTGACCAGCCATGAGTTCGCCCACTCTTCCAGCGATGTTAGGGCCGTTTGCATCCGATTTCTTGCTATGGTGAGATTCTTTTCAGAGGTCCACATAGCCAGATCGTCTGCAAACATTGAGCTATGGACTCTTCTTGGTATATTCTCTGTAATATCGTTTATATATACCAGGAAGAGTGTGGGTGACAGTACTCCCCCTTGGGGTACTCCCTGCTCGAGTGTCACCTTTTTGCTCATCTGCCCTTGTACTTGGATTCTGGCCGTTCTTTGTTTGAGGTAGTGGTTGATCCAGAGAAGGATTTGAGGTGACTTAATAAAGGTTTAGAAGATAATCAGAGGAAATGACACATTAGATTTTAACAAGTTTTTTTCAAAATACAACCACCCACACGAACAAGAGGGCTTAGCTACAAATTAATTAAAGAGAGGTCCAGATTAGATATTAGGAAACATTTGTTGATAGTTGTGTCTGCTTGGAATGCATTGCCACATGAGGTAGTTGAGGCAGGGACAATTAATGCATTTAAGAATACACTGGATGCGCATAGCTTTTAGAGCAAGGTAATGTAAATTAAACTGGTTGTATACAGACTCTGCAGAGTTTTCTAAACCAGTATAAAGACGTTACGGTAAATTAAGAAGGTTATATGAACAATATTGTCTGGCTGCATTCTCACAATGTGGCCAGACCATAATATGTGATACTGTCTGTTCTGGTGTTGTTAGTGACCTTTCGTAGGCACCGCATTTCGCAGGTGGCAATCTTTCGTTCTTAGAACCTTATTCAATGCCCATGTCTAGCACTGGTAGCACAGGGTTGGGATGGAGATACTCTTTATCCTCTTCTTTTTAGTTTGAGGGAAATCTTGGGGTGTCTTAGTAGTGAACACAGCTGGTATGTGACATCGTTTGCCTTCGCCACTCTCGTCTCTTTCTCTTTGTCGAGTCTGCCATCCTCAGTAAAAACAGCTCCCAAATACCTACATTCTTAATTTTTGTTTTTTTCCTTCACATGAATATCAAGTGTTATGTGTTTTGTACCTAAATGTATTGCCTTTCTTTGTTATGCATTGATATTCATATCGTACTTTTGACTGTTCAAGTAGAGTGAGTCAATATGACTTTGTAAGCTAAGTATATTTTTAGTAGATCAGACATTGGTCGTCTGCAAAGAGCAATTCGTTGGTACTTTCCTGTTCTAATAAATACCATAGTGATAGTTCAATATATGTCACTGCAGTCTGTGATAATGTGTTAGAGACGTTATTATTTATATCTCATGACTTCGTGACCTCCTTGTTGTCTACAACAATATACTAATTATCCATTTATAGCTCAGTAGACTGGGGCGTTTTGAGACTAGAAATCGAACCCGGTATCTATATTGCAGGAGACACGCACTCTAACCGCCAAGTCACTCATGCCTTATTGTGCTGGCTATTTTTATAAATTGCAAAAACAAAACATTTTAAAACAATATCTGTTAAACATGTTAAGCAAAAACTATTTTGATGCAGGTCAAACGATATCTTAAGAATCCAATTTTTAATTGAAAATTAACAAAACGACTTCTTTCTTCTTTCTGGTCTTTCATTTCTAGCTGAAAACATCGATGGCATGAACAAATTAGATCAAAGGGCATTGAAGTATCTAAGAACAATATTATCGATATACTCCGGATTTCTAGTGATTTTTACGATCACATTCACAATATTAGGAGGCGTACTTACGCTATATTTGAATAACAAAACAACAACAATATTTTAATTATCGAAATCCAAGCACATACTAAACATAATAAGCAACGGCAATGCCAGTTTTATTGCTTCAGAAGCTCTTGTTTTTCTTTTTTAAGAAGGATAAACAAAACAAAGACGCATGATTATATTGAAGGTTTGTGGGGGTAATAAAACAAAGAATCGGTGGACACAGAATAAGACAGCAAATAAAAGAGTTGAAAATTTAGAAAAGAAATAGATATGATCACAACAAGGTATGCGTTTGTGAATGTATTTGTGTATGCGAGTGCTGTAAGAGATTAAAATACTGGTCTCCTAGGCTGGAGACACACGTTCGAACTCCGTAATCCACTAAAAAGCTGATCAAGCATAATAACATCTTAAAGCAGGTCCACGAATTGACGTATCTGGGAAGTGTCTTCACTGAAGACGGCAGGCTGGAGAGAGAGATAGACAATAGGCACTATCAACTGGTACCGATACTGAAACATCCAGGTGTCGATATATCCACTAAACAGACGCCGATAAACACGTTGAGCATCCCTACGTTATGTTATAAGAGTCAAACATGGACACTACTAGAGAAATACGGACGTAAGATCGAAACTTGTGAGATGCGCTGTGTAAGAAATGCCGCAGGAAAAACAATTCGAAACAGAATCCGTAACAGAACGCTTAGGAATATGGTGGGGAATACACAGGTTGTGTACAATATCGAAGCACAGAGAGTAAAGTGGTTTGGTCATTTGACAAGAATGCACCATGAACAACCTGCAGCTAAATCATACCATATGAAGGTATCAGGTTTTCGTGCAAGAGGTCGGCCATGGCGACGTTGGATAGAGGGATCAAGGACACACTCCAAAAGTTGGACATGTCGACTACACTTAGCGCAAACCAAAAATCTACGCATACTTCCTTTCTTGACGCCGTAAGGCAAGAGCAGTAGGACAGAAGAAGAAGTATTATACTTATGGCTTCATCTCTTACGATAATCGACCTTTTGCTTTACTGGTTACTTTAAAAAAGGTGGTTGATAAGTTGAATTCAAAACAGAGTTGGGGAAACAAAACAGGCACAGAAGAAACTAATACGCGAAAATCCAAGAGGTGGTTTAACATCAAAATTATAAACGAAGCCTATTCTGTATCTAACATTTGTTTTCACGTTGGTCACAAACGTGTAAACCGAACCATGAAAGAGGCGTGTTAGGAAAATAGCAAACGTATATATTATGTGGGCATTAATCACTACATTTTACAGTTGTGGGTAGTTCTTTGGAGTGTTCGAACTTGAGCATTGGAGTAAGGCGCTATTATGGCTAAGTACGTTTTATATAAGCATCAGAGTAGAAGATTGGTTAGATGGCTGGCTTATCGTGGAAAAAGTCGAGTGTCCAATCACAAATTTAACTCCTTTCTGTCTACTCAGCTAAAAATTGGAATCTGACATGAATGCAGAGGCAACTGATTACTTCAAAACATAAAATATTTAGTGAAAACATTGAAGGCTCTCAATGTCCATTCCTAAGGGCAGCGATACTGTCAATCTATTATTATCTTTAAATGTGTTTTTCTTCTGGCTAATCTCCCGGCTTTCACGCATGTCTGCTCTTCTTCTCACCAGTCTACCCTTCCTCTATCCAGTCTGCCCTTCTTCTCACCAGTCTACCCTTCTTCTCACCAGTCTACCCTTCTTTCGGCAGTTTACCTTTCTTTCGGCAGTTTACCCTTCTTCTCGCCAATTTACCCTTCTTTCGGCAGTTTACCTTTCTTTCGGCAGTTTACTCTTCTTCTCGCCAATTTACCCTTCTTTCGGCAATTTACCTTTCTTTCGGCAGTTTACTCTTCTTCTCGCCAATTTACCCTTCTTTCGGCAGTTTACCTTTCTTTCGGCAGTTTACCCTTCTTCTCGCCAATTTACCCTTCTTTCGCAGTTTACCTTTCTTTCGGCAGTTTACCCTTCTTCTCGCCAATTTACCCTTCTTCTCACCAATCTACCCTTCTTCTCACCAGTCTACCCTTCTTCTCACCAGTCTACCCTTCTTCTCACCAGTCTGCCCTTCTTCTCACCAGTCTACCCTTCTTCTCTCCAGTCTACCCTTCTTCTCTCCAGTCTACCCTTCTTCTCTCCAGTCTGCCCTTCTTCTCACCAGTCTACGCTTCTTCTCACCAATCTACCCTTCTTCTCACCAATCTACCCTTCTTCTCACCAGTCTACCCTTCTTCTCCCGTCTACCATTCTTCTCACCAAGCTACCCTTCTTCTCACCAATCTACCCTTCTTCTCACCAAGCTACCCTTCTTCTCACCAGTCTACCCTTCTTCTCCCGTCTACCCTTCTTCTCACCAAGCTACCCTTCTTCTCACCAATCTACCCTTCTTCTCACCAAGCTACCCTTCTTCTCACCAGTCTACCCTTCTTCTCACCAATCTACCCTTCTTCTCACCAGTCTGCCCTTCATCTCGCCAGTCGGTAAGCCAGTCTACCATTACCCTACGTTCGTCATGTTTGCTCTTTACCAAGCTTAGTGTCACACCTACAATTCGCCACATTCGACAATCCTGAAACAAAACACTTTACGCGTTCTTGCAGTTCTAGTTTATGGGACTAAGAATAACTCAGTTGCTCATCTCAGAATTAGTGAGATTTTTTTTGGTAAATCGGTAAACCATACCATCGCCGTACGCTGTGCCACAGCGCATTCAGTTGCAGCCGATTCACCTTATCCTGCGTCATATGAGTTGTTTCGTTCATTTCCGTCTTACTAATTTTACTACTACTACATCCTTTAAAACTAAATTAAAAAGTAGTTCGGCCGACATACTTGAATCGGTCATCCTACATCACCAATCTGACATTTATCTAATGCAAATATTGAGACAGTCGTAATGTTAATTAATTCTAACCAAATGTCACTGAATTTTCATTTTGTATTTGCATTAGCTGTACTATTTGCTCCTGTTTCTTTTAAAGTACTATATGTATTGTTGTGTAACCTTCTTGTTGTAATAGATTGTCCATTTCTTTCAATGTGGTGTATAATACGACATATATCTTTTTTTATTGAAATATAACTGTGATTTTCAAAAAGTAAGCACTGGTTATTTTTACCTTGATTAAATTGACTGCATTCAGCTAAAAAAAACAAAAAACCGAGAAAACAATTGTGCGTGGAAAGAGTTGGTCCAAAACTGTGACTTGCGCTTTAATTAGTTTTACGTGAGAAAAATTTGCGCTGTGATCCACTACACTCTCTTTTCATAGGCTGACATGATCCAGTGACAAGAGGTGTTAGATGACTGCAGGTAGCCCCTAATGCAGATTTATTTTCTCGGTTTACTCCAGGAATAACTAGGCCTGGGTACGTTGCCTATTGGGTAAAGATTTAATTTTATTTCTCAATTAGAAATTTGCCTTAACACCGGCTAACAACCTGCTTTTTACAATGTTCAACTGCTAAGGGTTATTTTACGAACACATAGTGTTCACGGGACTTCTTAGTTTTATAGTGCATCGTCGACAAGACTAGGCCCTATGTCTCACTTAATGTGGAAAAGAAATAACTACTAGAAACTTGCGAGATTCAAACATCCATTAGTTCAGTATTTTCGTTCGTTCGATTCTTGAGAGACGAGCTGCTTTCGTCTCATATATAAGACAAGAATGTTTCCGTAGCTAGTCCAATGCCCAAACTTCTATTGCCGCCTTTTGAATCAGCCTTGCATTAATGAAGTTATGCAATATTTCGCCCCTCCATAATTCTTAATGGAAACCTGTACTTATAATTGTTTTTTTTTAAGTTAAAGTCATTGAGAAAAAAATTACTAGGGCAATCGTAAGTTTAGCAACATATCTAGACAATCATTATCGTGTTTTCTGTATAGTAAAACGAATTGCAACATAAACTTATACTACACAATTTTGGGTCTTGGGTACCATTTCAATAGGGTTCATGAGACGGCACTTGTTTCAATAGTTACCCAATGCATTGTATATAGTAAACAAAGGCGAAGGTAAGACTCCTCTTTCCATACAAGATGAACACTTCAAAATTAAAAAAAATACGTCTCCTCTACATGAGTGGTTCGCGTTTTGTTTCTTACAGCTTAGCTCGTCTTATGTTGTTTAGGAATATCACTGCAACACATAGCCCGTCGACCATAAATAATGTATTTGATTTGCCAGGAAGGCGCAGACAAAAGCGGTTGGAAATTATACTTTCTGGTTTGCTTGACACATACTGCGTTCTTTATCTACTTATAAACTCTCTTCTCGCTAACAAAAAACTTCTACATTCTTGACACATACTGCGTTCTTTATCGGCTTATAAACTTTCTTCTCGCTAGCATAAATCTTTTCTCGTCTTGACACTTACTGCGTTCTCAACCGTCTTCTAAACTCTTTTCTCGTTAGCATAAATCTTTTCTTTTCTTGACACTTACTGAGTTCTCAATCTACTTATAAACTCTCTTCTATCTGACAAAGATCTCCTCCATTTCTACACTTACTCCGTTGTTAATCTACCTATGAGCTCTCTTTTCTCTGACACAAATATGCTCACGCAAAACCAGAATGGATACAAACAACCCCTCACTGTATTGTCTAAGTATCGTCTTCTAAGCTTTTTTCGCATCTATCGCTTCTTTCCATTCTCTGTTTCTTCACACACACCCGAAACTGAATCTACTTATAAACTCTCTTCTCTCAGACAAAGATCTACTCACAAAAACGGAAACAAAATATCGCTCATTGTCTGGGCCAAATTCACATCACTTTTCCAGTCAACCAAACTGACATGTTTGTGTGTCCCACGCACGTACGTTACATGTCACAACACAAAAATCTCATACCCATGAGAGACAGATGCAATTTCCCGAAGCAAAGGACAATGTCAATTATTTATCTTCTCAAGAACTGAAAAGCAGCAGCAACTTCTGCTGGCATCAATATTGTTCCGAACTAGCGTGTGTTTCCTTCCATAATATGATGGGTGTTTATCTAATGTAACAATTCATTGTTGTCAAGATGAAGTGTAAACAGTGTATTCCAAACAGCAGGTCAATGGAGGACGCTGGTTCGCAGAAATTTTATGCCGATCCGCGAAAAAAGTTATTGGGGCTTTAACCTCTTAACTGCAGAGACCGTTAGATGTCACTCTGCTGTCTAAAAATTAAATTCAATGAATGTCTTCATTTTTTATATCACTAGGAAACGATTATCCATTTCTCATTTACAGAGTTAATGGGAAAGAAGACTAACGTCTGGTCAGCCAAGACATACTGATCAGACATGCTAGTCAGGGTCTAGGAAAATATGCTGGCCAAGACCCTCACCTCAACTTCCCAGTAGTCCTCCCTGGAAACGGGCTGTTTTTATCGCAGCCTGGCTAGCGAGAGGAGGGATGGACGCAATCGCCGTAGTAATAAGTTACATGCAGATGAAGCAAAGGAAAGCAATGGAGGACTCCGGTCCACCTTCATCAGCACACTCGGGATGTGAGGAAGGCTACAACAACCAGCCACTAAACGTCCTTTTCTGAACGCACAGAATTAGTAATTGTGGACATTCAACAACAACAGCAACAACAACAGCAACAGCAACAACAACAGCAACAACAACAACAACAACAACAGCAACAACAACAAAAGCAACAATAACAGAGTCATTACATTGCTGGTCGTATTTTCGGATACATATTTGCGTGAGATTTGCTTTTCAACCTTTTCAAATCTAACCCAAGGGACCGAATGCATGTCAATACAGCACTTCGTCTCTCATAAAATAAGCTGCAGCCACTGTTATCAGTCTGGTAACAGATTTCGCACTAACTCTATGTGAATGAAATATTGTTTCCTGAAAAGTGCAAGATGTTCTATTAATAGCATTTTTATTTCGTTCTGATCGGTCAGCCGAAAATCTTTCTTATCCTCACTGGTCCACTTAAAATCTTTTTTTATCCTTATCAGTCCACGATAAATCTTTCTTATTCTCACCGGTCTGCGAAAAACCGTTCCTATTCTCACCGGTCTACAAAACATATGTTTTATTCTAACCGGTCCGCGAAAAAATATGTCTAATTCTCACTGGTACGCAAAAAATCTTTCTTATTCTCACTGGTCCGCGAACAAAATGTTATATTCTCACCGGTCCGCGAACAAATCTTTCTTATTCTTAATGGTCCACAAAAAATCTCCCTTATTCTTACTGGTTCACGAAAAATCTTTCTTATTCTCACTAGTTCACGAAAAATCTTTCTTCTTGTCACTGATCTACGAAATATCTTTCTTATTCTACAAGGACCACGAAAACTTTCTTATTATCACCAGTCCGGGAAATATCTTTTTTAATTTTACCTGTCCGCAAAATGTGTTTCTTATTTTCACCTGTTTGCTAAAACGTGTTCATATTTTGACCGGTCCACAGGTGTAAAAATGTGGGGAAGGCAAGTGTAAAAGACTTTGCAGTACTAGACCTCAGCATTTTTAAACTGTGGTTAGTTAGTTAGTTAGTTACCCATCGCAACTAACCGTTTTTGTCTTCATAATGTTCCTGTCCGAAATAGAACCACATGGATGCACCCAAGGTCCCGCCACTGGCACCTCATTGACTACATTATCATCAGACGTAGGGATCGAGCGGATGCTATGGTAACGAAGAGCATGTGTGGTGCAGAATGTTGGACCGACCATCGACTTGTCATTGCGAAGCTAAACTTCAAGATCCAGCCCAAAATGCGCCCCAGGGAAAGAAACTACCGAGGAGGCTAAATGTCTCTCAGCTGAAATACGAACCCACGAGAGGAGGTTTCCAGGAAGAGCTTGAGGGCAGACTATCTGAGCTTCGTTTTGAAAAGAACGACATCGAAGAGAACTGGACATCATTGAGAAACACACTCTACGATACAGCTGATAAACACATTGGCCCACTCACGCGCAAGCATAAGGACTGGTTTGATGAGAACGATCTGGAAATACAGAGCCTTCTCGATGCAAAACATGAAGCGCACAGGGAATACCAGAGGGACACACTATTTCCGGCAGCAAAAGCTGCCTTCAATACTGCTCGCAAAGCTGTCCAGACCAGGCTTAGAGAGATGCAAGACTCTTGGCTCAGCAAAAGAGCTGACGAAATTGAGATGTTCGCCGAGCGTCATGACACCAAACGGTTTTACGAGGCACTGAAAGCTCTCTACGGCCCGCAGCCCTCTAGTAATACTCAAGTTCGTAGTGCGGATGGGGTACTGCTAACAGATAAGGTTCAGATTCTAGACAGATGGGCAGACCACTTCTGCAAAATACTAAACCACCCATCGTCCATAAATGAAGAGGTCATCCGGCGAATGCCACAGGTGGAACTGAACCTGGCGTTGGATGAAGTCATTACTGAGGAGGAAGTCGACAGGGCAATCAGTTCACTATCTATAGAAAAAGCTCCAAGAGCTGATGCAATACCAGCAGAGGTATATAAGACAGCTGGCCCATCCCTCACCAGAAGGATCACTGAACTCTTCTGTCACATGTGGGCTGAAGGAAAAATTCCGCAGGAGCTAAAGGACGCCTCAATCGTTCACCTGTACAAAAGAAAAGGCAACCGTCAGGAATGCGAAAATCATCGTAGAATATCGCTACTCTCCGTAGCAGGCAAGATCCTAGCTCGCTTACTGCTAAACAGGCTCAACAAACACCTTGAACAAAGCCACCACCTCCAAGAAATCCAATGTGGATTCAGAGCCGGAAGAGGAACAGTGGACATGATTTTTGCCGCTCGCCAAGTACAAGAGAAGTGTCGAGAATAAAATCAGGCCTTGTAAACCACATTTATTGATTTGACAAAGGCATTTGATACAGTTAACAGAGGAGGGCTGTGGATGATAATGTCTAAGTTTGGCTGCCCCAACAAGTTCATAACAATGGTAAAACAGCTACACGAAGGCATGTGTGCTCGTGTACTGGACAGCGGTGCAATCTCTAAAACGTTTCTAGTATCAAACGGAGTAAAACAAGGATGTGTACACTCTTTGTTCAGCATGATGTTCGCGGCTACGATGACAGACGCCTTCAGATAATTGGAGCTTGGAATATCCATAAAGTACCGCACAGATGGCACATTACTCAATTCGAGAAGAATGAAGGCCAAAACCAAAGTGGCTGGCGACATAATCAGGAAACTTGTATTTGCTGACGACTGCGCTCTAATGAGCAACTCAGAACTGAACATGTAGGTTGGAATGGACCAGTTCTCTGCCGCATGCGAAAATTTTGGCCTGACCATAAATGCCAAAGAAAGAGAGGTCATGTACCAACCAGCACCAGGCAAGCCGTACACAAAACCAGAGACTACAGTCAGCGGGCAGACGTTGAATGCCGTAGACAAATTCACATATCTGGGCAGCACGCTGTCGAGATCTGTCAGCCTAGACGATGAGGTGGCAAGCAGAATAGCAAAGGCCAGCACAGCCTTTGGTAGAATGCGCTCGATGGTCTGGGCACGTCGTGGCATCAGCGTCAAGACCAAACTCAAAGTCTACCGTGCAACCATCATTCCAACCCTACTTTACGCTTGCGAAAGCTGGACTGTATACTCTGGACATGCAAGGAGGTTAAACGACTTCCACACAGGTTGCCTGAGGCGAATATTCCACATCCGATGGCAAGATCGTGTCACTGACATCGAGGTTCTCTCGAGGGCTAACATGCCCAGCATCCATGTACTGCTAGAAAAAGCACGACTAGGATGGGCCGGACACCTCGTCCGTATGTCAGACGAGCGGCTAGCAAAGAAGCTTCTCTACGGCGAGCTGAGAGAGGGATGGCGCTTGAGAGGGCGCCTAAAGAAACGTTTTAAAGACGGTCTGAAGGACTCACTAAAAAGTTGCCAGATAGACATCGACTCCTGGGAATGTCTTGCGCAAAATAGATCTGACTGGAGAAGCGCAGTCAAATCGGGTGTTGCTGCCGGTGAAGACGACCGTGCTGTGAAAGACCAGAGCATACGCGAGACGCGGAAATCCCGAGCAGCGGGAACACCTTCCCCTTCTACAAACCTCGTGTGCCCGATATGTAGCAGATGTTTTCGTGCTCGCATTGGCCGGTTCAGCCACATGCGCACTTATACCCAACAGGGAAATCTGTGACAAGGATGATGTCGGTGGTCCTCATCGACAACGATGGAAAGCCATTAATAATGTACCTTGCGCTGAATTTTGATTATAATGAAGAAGAAGCTACGTTGGTCATCAACTTCACTGTGTGGTCACGAACTACCGTGGACAGATGGCAATACATACGTCAAGAAGACTCTAGATAAATCATGATGCAGGTACTCTGGTCCCACCTCTTTGAGACCATGGGTAGAGTGAAACATGCGGGACTCGAATCCACGCCGCTTCCGTTCATCGCTTTCCTCTCGACCACAGTGATCCCCCAGCGACATAACAGTGTCAAATTTCGTTATTATCCACAAGAAAGGATAATTTCAGTGCGTGAAATGAAGTGTCATCAGTGTCACATAGCGAATAGAATGAGAAACGAATACATTATAATTGTGGTAGGGCCTATGGTTTAGGTACATGAACAGACATAAATTAAAATGGTTTGGTCATCGCATGAATAATCGGCGTAAATAACTCCCTCTGCTCGCTTACAGGGCAGGACGAGCTAGCTAGAGGACACGAGGAGCTCCGCGAGGCAGATGTGGATATGACATACGAGTGATCCTACAGTCACACATGCTAAAAACAGATGATGCAATACATTTAGCCAGGAAAGATGATTTAAGGTCCCGCGACATTCAATAGTACAACTAGATGGAAACTGAGACTAGCTACATCGCTTCCCTACTGGAACATGATAAAAAGATTAACAGATGACGTTGATAGTGCACATATTAAGGACACCACCTGATATCATTACAGAATAGTCTAGGGCACATATTAAGGAGACTACCTGATATCATTACAGAATAGTCTAGGGCACATATTAAGGACACTACCTTATATCATTACAGAGGTCTAGGGCACATATTAAGGACACTAGGTGATATCATTACAGAATAGTCTAGGGCACACATTAAGGACACTACCTTATATCATTACAGAATAGTCTAGGGCACACATTAAGGACACTACCTGATATCATTACATAATAGTCTAGGGCACACATTAAGGACACTACCTGATATCATTACAGAATAGTCTAGGGCACACATTAAGGACACCACCTGAAATCATTACATAATAGTCTAGGGCACACTTTAAGGACACCACCTGATATCATTACAGAATAATCTAGGGTACATATTAAGGACACCATCTGATATCATTACAGAATAGTCTAGGGCACACATTAAGGACACCACCTGATATCATTACAGAATAGTCTAGGGCACATATTAAGAACACCATCCGATATCATTACAGAATAGTCTAGAGCACACATTAAGGACACTATCTGATATCATTACATAATAGTCTAGGGCACATATTAAGGACACTATCTGATATCATTACATAATAGTCTAGGGCACACATTAAGGACACTATCTGATATCATTACAGAATAGTCTCTGCTGTAGAATCCCCCGGGAAAAAGAAGTAGTGGCAGACTAATGCTCACATAGAGAAGAGAACTCAACATTAAGGAAGTCTGAGAGAACTTGACAAGGGCCAGTGCCGAAACAACATGTACAGTCGGGTGTGAAGATAACTCCATGTACTAAGCCGCAGCCAATGTAAGGAGAGTGGTCAGTTGCCTTCCTTGCTGTTTTTAGCTTCCCTAACTAATACAGAAGGTACCCATTTACATCTAAGTCGACTGGAGGAGTCAGTGGTCGTTCCATGAACGAACCACAGGATGGATTTGTTTCTGTCCGTCCGTGAACTCGAACCCCTGACACGCTGCAATCACAGTCAACCAGCTCACTGTTGACTAGGCTGTACGATTCACAGGAGGACTTGATGAGACCTGAAAACGATAGTCCTGACAAAAGGAACTTGACATGAGCTCTACGTGGGACTGATGATTGATGTTCACAAACGACCGAAGAATGGACATCTCAAAAATATAAAATTGTCTTCTTTTCGGTGTCTTGTGCGCTATTTCTTTTACCTGAAAAAAATATTGAAATTGTACGTACTTGCTGAAAACGGTAATATACATTTATCGCAGGTCTATACATAAGAAGATTTTGCATTCTAGATACAAACCTACGATTTGCAAATGATATAGATGGTCAGGCAGGCATGGAAACGGAACTCTAGGAGCTGATTAGTAGATTGGACAGAGCTTCGCAGAGTTATGGCATGGAGATAAATCCAGAGAAAACAAAGTTGATAACTAATACCACAGAAAGGTTTACATCTGTGATAAAAGCACATGGTCAGGAACTCGAAGTTGTACACCGGTTCAAGTATCTGGGATCACTAATCAGTGACAAGGGCTCACATGCTGAGATAATTGCCAGAAAAGCACGGACAGCAGCGGCGTTTACGCGTTTGAAACCCATATGGCAGGAGTGCTTACAACGCTGGTATATCTGACTGCAGCGCAAGGGGACGACCGAGAGGCAGATGGATAGATGACAATAGAGTGATTGTGGTGCGACACAGGCTCGCATTGACCGACGCAAAGCACTTGTCAAAAGACAGACGACTTAAGCTCCCCACGGCGCTCAACAACACAAGTAGAAATAAAGCTAACTAACTTACTAATTCAATGAATAGCATATATTTAGTTATAATAGTTTTAAAAATTGCTGCACAAGCATGCATCTAATACTGTAAAAACCTTGATATACTGCACCAGCTGTAACCTCAGCCAGTACGCTAGGTGTAAACTTTGGGAGTAAACGTACTGTTGAGCCGAGCGTCGTTAACTCTCAGCGACAGCACTCCACTTGAGAGCAGAGCGTCATTAACTCTCAGCGACAGCGCTCCACTTGAGAGCCGAGCGTCGTTAACTCTCAGCGACAGCGCTCCACTTGAGAGCCGAGCGTCGTTAACTCTCAGCGACAGCGCTCCACTTGAGAGCCGAGCGTCGTTAACTCTCAGTGGCAGCGCTCCACTTGAGAGCCGAGCGTCGTTAACTCTCAGCGACAGCGCTCCACTTGAGAGCCGAGCGTCGTTAACTCTCAGCGACAGCGCTCCACTTGAGAGCCGAGCGTCGTTAACTCTCAGCGACAGCGCTCCACTTGAAAGCTGAGCTTAACTACTTTTAAGCAATAGCGGCCCACTTGAGAGCTGAGCGTCGTTAACTCTCAGCGACAGCGCTCCACTTGAGAGCTGAGCTTAACTACTTCTAAGCAATAGCGGCCCACATGAGAGCTGAGCTTAACTACTTCTCAAAAATAGCGGCCCACTTGAGAACCGAGCGCAGTTATCTTTCAGCAATAGCGCTCCACTTGAGAGCTGAGCGCAGCTATCTCTCATTAATAGTGACCCACTTGAGAGCCAAGCCCAGTTACCTCTCAGCAATAGCGACCCACTTGAGAGCTAAGCCCAGTTACCTCTAATAAATAGTGACGCACTTGAGAGCTGAGCCCAGTTGCCTTTCAGCAATAGCGATCCACTTGAGAGCTAAGCCCAGTTATCTCTCAGCAATTTCGACCCATTTGAGAGCTGAGCCCAGTTACTTTTCAACAATAGCGACCCACTTGAGAGCTAGGGCCAGTTACCTCTCACCAATAGTGACCCACTTGAGAACTGATCCCAGTAACCTCTCATCAATAGCGACCCACTTGAGAGCTGAGCGCAGCTACCTCTCAGCAATAGTGACCCACTTGAGAGCTGAGCCCAGTTATCTCTCAGCAATAGTGACCCACTTGATTACAGAGAGCGCCTAACATTTCAGCTATAGCGACGCACTTGCAAACCTAACGCCTAACACCTCAGCAATAGCGACCCTCAGTGTGCAATCTACGTGTCACATAGTGATTCCAACCCCTTCCCCCCCCCCCCCCCCCTCATCCCACCCCCAGTGGAAATATACAGAACTTGTACCGCCTGCTACAACAGCATGATCGTAGACAAATTCTTGTCTATGTCACAAACGGGAAACTTACTTAAAACCGCTGATAATGTGAGGATATTTTGGAAAAATAAAAATTTGTTCGTAAGGACAATTAGTACCTTTCATTTCTGGTTTTGATCATCTTTCTCCAAAAACTGGGCAAAGTTTTGTCAATGTGACAAGTGGGACGCTACCAATAGAACAGACATCAGATTTTTGAATTACCGGTAGCCGTTCAGCCAGCTAAACCATTTATGAAGAAAATTGGTGACGGTTACTGCCTGTCTGCCAAATCTGGACATATGTAAATGGACGATTTGGTGTTGTACATTCGTAACTTCATAATTGTACGTACATTTTGATCTCTACCATTTCGTACCCACTGGAAAACATAATTTACCCTTCGATTATTATTTGATCTATATGTTGTAACGTTTCCTCTTCTTTCTTTGTTAATCTTCAGACCAAGGTCGCTGTTTCTATTACAAATGGCACCGTTGTTTGAAAGTACATTTGTATCTCCCATCTGTGTTGCGACCCCTATGTTGTTCTATACGTTCTTGTGGGAGCAAGCAGCTTTGTAAGATGTGTTTCACAAAAGAAGTTCCGTTTTTGGTTTAGTCATGACCCACTTTAGATAGACCGTTTGACTCACCCGGACAATTCCTTTGAAACGTCACATTCCAAAACCGACAAAATAACAGAACTTGTATTGTGCCATGGTTTATAATTAATCCATGCTCCCCACATATAAATAAAAAAGAAATGAAAGGTAAAAAACACAACAAATCACGATTGAGAATGATCCTTTCACAGAATCCTGCCCTGAAACCAACGGCATATTCATCTATCTTTCTCGATCACGCTATTATAGTTCCACTGATAGTTGACACATGCAAGTTCCGTTATTTAGTCAGCCTTAGGATATGACGTTACAAAGGGATTTCGCCGTAAGTCAAAAGACCTGCATCTACAAAAGGCTGTGGTCGAACAGAGATTAAACATGTGCCACGGCGATTAGTATTTGTAGCATGGAATGATCAAATCAAGGAACAATCCTTATGTAGGTAGTTTTAAATGATTCAGAAGGTATTATCACAAATTTGGTTTAAATAGTAAAACTCTCTTCAGACATAGTGTTGTTAGTGAATAATACCTTGAACCCACGCCACAGTCTATAAAGAAACACGGGTGATAGAAATGCATTCAACATGATCTTTTTTACCTCCATGTCTTCACTAACTGAAACTGTCGCATGACTTTATCCCCATTGCTGAGGTAGTCCAGGGTATTTTAGGCTCAGAACTACAGGCCGCTTCGCCACTGATGTCGCCACGGCGTGTACTGGCTATGCATATTTGTTTCAACCCCAATAAAAAAAAAAAACAGGACTTCGATCCGCTGCCCTCATTTCCAGCTGGCACCGTTCAGCCACGTACTCCTTCTTCAGTCGCTGCTTTAATTTGTAAAATTACTGTTTCAACTGACGTTAAATTATTTGTCTTTTTTTTCTAAGGTATGTTAATTTCTTATATTACTTATTCAACTGACGTTGAATTGTCTATTTTACATTTCTAATTTATGTGAAATTCTTATATTACTTTTTCAACTGAAGTTAAATTCTTAGCTTAGTTTTCTAAGTTATGTTAAACTCGTAATTTACTTTCCAAGTTATGTTAAATTCCTGTCTTACTTTTCCAAGTTATGTTAAATTCTTATCTTACCTTTCCAAGTTATGTTAAATTCTTATCTTACCTTTCCAAGTTATGTTCAATTCTTATCTTACCTTTCCAAGTTATGTTAAATTCGTATCTTACCTTTCCAAGTTATGTTAAATTCTTATCTTACCTTTCAAAGCTATGTTAAATTCTTATCTTACCTTTCCAAGTTATGTTAAATTCTTATCTTACCTTTCCAAGTTATGTTAAATTCGTATCTCACCTTTCCAAGTTATGTTAAATTCTTATCTTACCTTTCCAAGTTATGTTAAATTCTTATCTTACCTATTAAACTTACGTTGTTGTTGTTGAATGTCCACAATGAGTAGGATTACTTTTTCTATGCGCCCTAAGAAGGACGTTTAGTTGTAGCTTTCCTCACATCCAGAGCGTGCAGATGAAAGTGGACAGAGGTCCTCTAGGTGGCTGTGCTATGCTTGCCTTCATCTGCGTGTCGCTCATTACTGCGGGGATCACGTCGATTCCAAATCACATAACCAGGCTGCTATGAAAACAGTTTCATGACCAAATAAAAAAAATGTTGAGGAATGTTTAGTAGTTAAAAACAAAATTATGAAATACTATCATTTAAATGATATACTGGGGACGACGTCGGCTAGTGTTTAAATGACACGCCTCACAACCCGAAGTTGCTTGGTTCGATCCCCATCACAGCACCGGTCGTTACCCCGAGAAAGCAAACCCTTAGGAAATGCAGCAAGAAGCAGATCCTTACATAAAATGTATGCTGAAGTCAGATGCACTAGGCCAACAGGCGCAAATTAAAAACCGTGCAACGCACACCACCTTGGGAATTAGAGAAATATGGCGAAGGCCAAAAAATAAAAAAATAATTTTAAAAATGATATAATGAAAATGTTCTAATCCGCTTAATAGAAGACAAAGAATATACGTCTGGTGAGGCTAATAGATCACTGATGACTGTCCATCTTCCTGCTAGATGTTGTTATTGGTCTTGGACTCGCAGTTATTCTTGTGTGCTAGTTTTCAACACTTGTTTTTCTCATATTCGAATTTGTTGTTATTCGTGTGTCCCAAAACGAATGACGACTTCGGGCAAAAATGGCGTCTTTCGCATGACCCGAAACAACCAATATAAATGCTCGTATCCGAAATTTATTTCACCTTAAATCAACGAAAAGTAATTACGAATTCTCGAATTTCTTTTACAGAAATACTCGGAGTTGACCGCCTAAAGTGGTGTCTTTGTCTCAAATGAAATTATTCCCGGAAAGAATAGACCAAAACGAATCCATTGGTGTACATATATATATATATATATATATATATATATATATATATATATATATATATATATATATATATATATATATATATTGTAGGGGTTGAAGGATGATTGTTATGTGGAAACACGGGTCACATATTAATTAAATATACAACTTGAAAGCAAAATATCGCAATATCATACTGACATCCAAGTCAAACTACACTGTTTTATAAACTTCAAATCACATCAAAGGCAGTAACGTTTCTCGTCGCATAGACCACTGATAACATCTCTCAACACTTGCACGGTTTCTGGGCTTCTCTTTCTTGCTCTCTTAAGGTGTAATTATTTAATTTAAATTTTTTCTCACATTTTCTTCTCCACTTATTTTTCGATCTCTCTCTCTCTCTCTCCCTCTCTCTCTTCCCTTGAGAGTTAAATGTAAGAGCCTACTTAGCTATGTTAGACTGTACCGTCCGCAGCGTATTTCTTATCTAGCCCAATTTTATGCGCCTAATTTGTTGTTCAAATGGCTGTTGTTGACTCCTTTCCCATACGTCTTCAGTCCTCACCATGTCCTGCCACTTTATGCCAATTAACCTTCGTATATATACAATAATGACGGACTGGAAACTTTGTTGTGTGTCCTTGGTCTCTCTCTCTCTGCCGCCTCTCCATATAGCAGCCCCAACTTGACACTGGTGCTGAATATTTTAATTCTGGTGTGAATCTTGATTTGGATCTCCATAAGTTGTTTGGCACCAGGAATGTTTCTCTTGCCTTTCCAATTCTAATCCTTACATCTGATGTATCTTTAAAGGTGCTCTTTGGGTAAATGTATCCACTTCCTCCAAATGCTCTTCCTCCAGCATGATTGGTTCTTTGCTGATAGTGTTGAGTTTAAGGGACTTGGTGTTCTTCACGTTGCTATTCAGTCCCAGTTTGGCCGATTGTTCTTTTACCCAATCAAGATTCACTTGCATTTGGCTTTGATTGTGTGACAAAAGTACCAGAAGTTTTAGAAACTTACTTCACAATACAAATTTTTATTATTTCCTTAACGAGTTGTGCATTTTTTAGAAAATACACAAAACTCATATTTTATATTATTTTTGGATTTTAATGACATTATTAACCAGCACCTCGCACTTTCCTAAAAGTAATGCCGCTCACAATTATCTGTGCCTAAAAGAATGATTTTCAATTTAAAACACAAAAACAGCTTTTTGTAAAATGGCTTATGAATTTTAAAAACATCTAAACCCAATTTGCTGTCCTTGCTAACAAAATATATTCGTAGTGGCAACCATGTGCACTTAGACATAACCTTGAACATCAATGAAACTTCAGTTCGCTGATCCTGATGTAAGTAGTGAGCTATGAGTCAGTTGCCACTGTCAGCTAATTCAATTCAGTTTCTAACACCGTGCTATATCTTCGGCTACTTTAGATTCTAGCACTTTTATATCTTCGGCCACTTTAGATTCTAGCACTTCTATATCTTTGACCCCATCAGATTCTAACACAGCTTTATCTCCAGCCGTTTCAGATTCTTACACAGCTTTATCTCCGAACCCTTCAGATTCTGACACACCTTTATCTCCGTCCCCTTCAGTTTCTAACACAGCTTTATCTTTGGACATGTCAGTTTCTTTGGACTCGACAGTTTCTAACACAGCTTTATCTTTGGACATGTCGGTTTCTTTGGACTCGACAGTTTCTAACACAGCTTCACCTTTGGACCCGACAGTTTCTAACACAGCTGTATCTTTGGACCCGTTAGTTTCTAACACTGATGTATCTTCGGCCCTTTAAAGAATTTTTCAGAGCTTTATCTTCGATCCACTGAGTTCCTAAACGACACAACATCTCATTAAACAATTCTAAAACGTGACCATTATAAACTATTTTTCCAAAATGAAATATACATGTGACCACCATTTAAGTGACGATAAAGCTAATCTCTGGTCAGGCAAAAGACACAGATCAAACAATGCTAGCCAGGGTCAGGAGAAATATTTTGGCCAAGATCCTCACCTGATCTCCTCGTTGGTCGTCATAGAAACGGTCTGTTGTCGAGGAAAACAGTCTAGTTAACAAGGTGCAGTTTGATGTTATCCCCGTAGTTGTGAGTGACACGCAGATGAAGCCAAGCATTGCACAACCGTCTGGAGGACCCCGGTCCACTTCATCAGCACGCTCGTGATGTTAATAAAGCTACTACATTCTGCCACAAGTTCCGTCCTTTTCAGGGCACACAAAGGGTTACCGACCAACCCATTGTGGGCATTAGTAAAAAACCAACCAACCCGTTGTGGGCATTAGCAACCAACCAACCACCGACCATCCGCCATATAAAGTATTTTTTGCTCTGAACATATCACTCGCTGCTAACGACAAAGGCTCTTCTTCTTCGTTCGTTCTCAATCTCCCACTACCAAACCCTGAAAGGGCTTAAGTAGCGGAATGTAGTCCAGAGAACGGAATGCTTGGCTGCGATATTTGCACATTTCGGTCCAACACATCCGACTTCAGCAAGCATTTTTTGAGTACCGGGTTAGCATTCCCTCTTCGATCCCTTCTCCTTAGCCAGTCTGCCGTGCTGCAGCCTGTTATCCAGGATCACCGCGTGGAGGTGTAGAAGGGTCTTGGCAGCTATGGTTCGCTGGCCCTGACGCTAGCAGTCAGCTATCGGCCGCTGACCACTGCAGCTCATGCGCTGCTCAGCATCTTGATCCCAGACAAAGGTTCAACGAGAGATCAACTCTCGCTACCGGCAGCTCCAGTCGACCCAGCTGTAAATGGGTACCTGTCTAACCGCTAGGGAAGGAAGAAATAAGCGAGGAAGGGAACTATTCACACCACCTCACTAAGCTGTGAATAAGTACAATAAAGGCTCCAGCATTTCATCCCTGACGGCAATGTTTGCTTTAGGACTACAATTACCATTTTTACAATGATGGATCAGCAATGAGAACTACGAAAAATGGAGAGAGAAGCGTTTACGCTAAATTAAGTGATAGGCACACAGTGATTATCTTAGTGACCACTGCAACAATTCTCAGACATTTAGAGCTGAGCCCGAGGCACAAAGAACAACTGCAGAATCATTCATAGACAGAAAATACTATGTCAAATACAAGCCAGTTTTCCTGACAGATTCTGTATCAGTCATAAAAGCCATAAGAAAGAACGAGAGCAACAAATTGGCCAGCCGGTCTAAGGTACTCGTTAATACCAGCACCTGCAATAGGATCATCGCATGGTTTAGCTTACAACATAATTCACGATTAATTACATTTTAAAATCAAATGTGTTCACGGTTAGTATCCGGAAAACTGACTGACGAACACAAAGTCAGTCAAATGGGCGTATATTTACAATAAGAACAACCTCCTGATCGCTCATGTACAACAACGACCAAGCCAAAGACAGGACAGTTTTCCTTACAGATTTTGTATCAGTGATACGGACCATCAGAAACACTCTTGTGTGTGTGTGTGTGTGTGTGTGTGTGTGTCTGTGTGTGTGTGTGTGTGTGCATCTGTAAGTGTATGTACAGAGGGTAAAAAAAAATAATGTTTACACTATTGGAACATTAATCACAGAGAATTAACATATTTTGATTGTTTGTATTTGGCGTTGTAATGCATACGTTGAGTGCATGTAGTCATTCTGCTGTATTCAGATTCAGGGGGAAAGAACAAAAGTGTAATAGACAAAATGGCAGAAGTAAACAAGTGTTTTTGAAAATCTGAGAATGTGAGTTACGTGCAGAGACGATGAGGGACATAATTCGAAACTTCGTCACGGTCACGTTTAACAATTACACGATTATACGACAAGTTTGAGAGGGAAGGAACTGTGCATGACGTGAAGAATGGACCATACGTCAGGAAAAGAAGAAAGACAGACGAAATAAGTGCGGAGGCGATGTTGCAGACGTTCACAAGATCCCCACGGAAGTCCATACGACAAGCATCGCGTGAGTCATGTGTAGGAAAATCAAGTGTCCATCGCTTTTTTAGTTCAATCAAAATGTAAGCCTTACATTCCCTGGCTGCTTAGAACTATGAATGAGAACGACCAAGATAGTCGTCTCGAATTTTGAGAATGGTTTCCAATAGAAACCATATCTTCTGTTTATGGATCTGTTCTACAGCGTTGCAGAATATGTAGTGCTGCAAATGGCGATCATTCTGTGCACCTTTAACGTTATGGTATATGATATAAATAACAGAAAGCATGAACTTATGTTCGACTTATTAACGATCAAAAAGTGGAAACATTATTGTGAGACACTCTGTATATATGTATGTATGTGTTTGTGTATGTGTATATATATTGTTCGTCCATCGTAATCGGCGAGGACCACTTTGTCAGCATTCACTGTAAACTGTGATCATGTCAGCATTCACTGTAAACTGTGATCATGTCATCATTCACTGTAAACTGTGATCATGTCATCATTCACTGTAAACTGTGATTATGTCAGCATTCACTGTAAACTGTGATCATGCCAGCATTCACTGTAAACGGTTCTCATGCCAGCATTCACTGTAAACTGTGATCATGTCAGCATTCACTGTAAATTGTTCTCATGCCAGCATTCACTGTAAACTGTGATCATGTCAGCATTCACTGTAAACTGTGATCATGTCAGCATTCACTGTAAACGGTTCGCATGCCAGTCAGCATTCACTGTAAACTGTTCTCATGCCATCATTCCCTATAAACGGTTCACGTGAGTTCGAAGATGGATAAATAAGCCAATCTGAGCCTGGAATTTTCTGCTGCACTTTGTATAGGGAAATGAGTCACCTCCTTTCACCGGGGTTGAAGAAGGGTTGATATTAGTTGACTTGCGGAGCGATCGTCTTTGGATGGCCTCATCTATTCTTGATGTCTCATGTCTCTGAACACCCTCAGAATAGTTCTGGGCCAGTCAGTGCGATTGGTGGCGATTTTTTCCCAGTCACCGTGGTTTATACTTCACTGGATCAGTGATCTCTTTAATTTGTTCTTGTACCTTTTCCGCTGTCCACCGTTGCTCTCTTGCCATTTTGGATTTCACATAAAGGAGCTCTTTTTGTAGAGGTTGACATGCGTACCCTATGACCAGCCCATCTCAGCTGTGCTGCACATGTCATGGTGTGTATACTATACATGTCTGATCACACTAAAACATCTGCATTTGGTACCATGTTCTGCCTTCTAATCCTCAGCAGTTGTTGCAGATAGTGTATGTAGAAGTGATTTAATTTCTGGGTTAGGCGACTATAGACTGTCCAGGTTTCACATGCATATAAGAGGGTGGGTAGAATAGTGGCAATCTAGTCCTTTATTTTTGTTTGAGTTCTGATCCCTCCCCTATCCTACTTCTTCTTCTTCTTCTGCGTACGCAGTCAGACAGTAACCATTATTTTTTCGAAAAAAGCGGCGGTCATCCTGAGGCTCTCGCCACTGCCATAGAGCTTGTCTTGCAGTTCCACTGGTAATGGCCACATCTGCTCTCTCTGATCCTCGTATGTCGGGCAGTTCTGCAGCAGATGTTCAGTGGTCATTTTACCAGTACCGCACGGGCATTCGTCGGTACACCCTATCTTCATTTTGTTGAATAGGTGGTACCTCAGTCTGTTGTGGCCAGTGCGAAGTCTGAAGACAACGACCTGCTCTCTTCGGTTCAACTGGTAATAGGCATCGTTTTTGGTGTAACCAGTATGTTCGGTTTCCCATTTGTTCATGTATCTGGCTTTGATAAGCCGTTTTGAATCTTCGTACGTCATACTGGTATCTGTTTGTGGTAGTCTTGCACCTTCTTTTGCCAGTCTGTCTGCCTCCTCGTTGCCTTGGATGTTGCAGTGTGACGGAACCCACTGTACCACTACCCTTTTTGGTGCGGACTGCTGGCACAGTTTGCAGAGTGCTGCTCTTAAGTCATTAAGCTCAGTGTTTTTCTGGCTTTTTAGCGCTGTGACTACGGCGAGAGCATCTGTCAGCAGGACTATATGGCTCTCATTTTCACTGTGTGTCACCATTTCTTCCACTGCCGCCCTCAGTGCCTCTGCCTCCGCTCTGAAATTGCTTGTGTACTTACCAATAGCGAGTGACAGTGTTATTTGTCTGCCATTTGGTAGGTTCAGGAATGCTCCTGCCCCTCCGTTCTGTGTAGTGTTTGTTACAGAACCGTCGGTGTATGCATGGGTCCAGTCCATGCTTGGGTAGCTTTTCGTTATGAAGCTTAGGGTAGTATCTCTCCTTTCTTTTTCAGTCTGGCAGTTTTTGTTTGCAATACCTGGTATATTTTCTACCACCTCTGGAAATATATCCTGCCTCCAGGTAGGTTTTCGTACAGTAGTGATGGGTTTTGGTGTTGTTAGTGCGTTTATGGGATCTTCGTGCATCTTTGCTTTGGCTATTTCTGCAAAGTTTCTCCGCTTTAGTTTCCCATTTCCCAAATTGTTTAGTCTCTGGTGCATTGGATGGTCAGTCAGTCTTCGGAGTTTCTCTGACTGCAGCTGGGCTCTGCAGTCTCTTCTATCGGTCATGGATTGCAGTTTTGTAATCTTTTCAAGTTCTACAATTGGCGTTGACTTCATGCCACCTGTTATAATTCTCATGGCTTGGTTTTGAAGTTTGTTAACTTTATCGAAGTTCGCCTTCGCTGCTGTTGTCCATGCCGCAATGCCATACTCGAGAACTGGTCTCACTCTTCCAGTATACAGTTTCTTTAGTATGCCTTCGTCTGCTCCCCAGCTTGTGCCAGCAAGTTTCCTCATAATTGCCATACTTTCTCTGGCTTTCATTCGGTTTCTCTCAATCTGACTTTTCCATGTCATGCGCCGATCAAATGTGACTCCCAGATAGGTTGGGTTGTCGTTTGGCTGCAGGAATTTGCCATTTAGACTTAATTTGGTAATTTGGGGTTTTAATGAAAGCGAGAATATTGTGCATGTGGTTTTCTCCTCGTTTATTTTGACCAGCCATGAGTTCGCCCACTCTTCCAGCGATGTTAGGGCCGTCTGCATCCGATTTCTTGCTATGGTGAGATTCTTTTCAGAGGTCCACATAGCCAGATCGTCTGCAAACATTGAGCTATGGACTCTTCTTGGTATATTCTCTGTAATATCGTTTATATATACCAGGAAGAGTGTGGGTGACAATACTCCCCCTTGGGGTACTCCCTGCTAGAGTGTCACCTTTTTGCTCATCTGCCCTTGTACTTGGACTCTGGCCGTTCTTTGTTTGAGGTAGTGGTTGATTCACTTGTACATCTTCCCACCGACATCACTTCTTCTTAGCTTGACTCCATCCTTCCAGACTTTGTCAAATGCCTTTTCCAGATCCACCCAAACAGCTACTGTGTGTTTCTGTGCCTGGTAGGCATCTTCTATCTCCTGGGCTATGAGGATGACCTGGTCCTCAGTGGATCTGTGCTGTCTGAAGCCGGCTTGCTGTGGAATTAGTATTCGTTTTTTTTCCAGATGCCACATCAGTCTGGTGTTTATCATCCGTTCCATCAGCTTGCCGACACAGCTCAGTAGGCTGATGGGCCTGTATCCATTTGGATCTGTTTTATCCTTTCCTGTTTTTGGTACTGGTACCAGTATTGCGTCTTTCTATGCCTGGGGTACAATACCCCTTTTCCAGCTTTGGTTCAGGACTGATAGTAATTTCTTCTTCGCTGTTTGGCCCAGCCCCATCAGCATTTCGTTTGTTATCCCGTCTTTTCCGGGAGATTTCCTTTTCTTTAGTGTTCTCATAGCCTCTTCCATTTCGCGCATTGTTAGTTTGGCCATCATGTGCTCTTCAGGAGACGTATTTATGTTTTCGTGTCCCTTTAGCTCTTCGCTAATGTCTGTATGCTTATCTGCAGGGACCTCGATGTGGTTTGCTCTGGCATAGTGATAACAAAGGCGTTTGCGGCTTTCTTACCTGTGATCAAGTTCTCGCCCTGCTTGATTGTAATTTGTTTATTTGACGGAGTTTCGTCGTTCATGGCTCTGACTAGCTTCCATAGCTTGTTCCCGTCTTTGTCCAGGTTAAGACTTTCCGTTTTATTTTTCCAGCTTTCTCTTGCTGTTTGTTTGAGAGTGTGTTTGTACTTCGCCGCGGCGGCTTTGAGGGCGATGTTTGCCTCCATGGATTTTTCTCGCTCTGCCATGTTCCTAGCATTTGTTACTGCATCTTCCACTTTCTGCAACTCATCATTCCAGTAGGGCTTATAGTTTTTCCTAGCTCCTCTTGGGATGGTTTCAGTGGCGGCTTGCATTATTGCCTTGCTTAGGCTCTCTACCATGGGCTTCATTTTTTTGTTTCGTGTGTTGATGGTTTCACACAGCCCATCTGTCAGGATTGCAAATCTGTCCCAGTCGGCTCGTTTGTAATTCCAACGTGGGAGCGGTTTTGTTTCCTGTGGGCCTACTTCCATGTCAATGGTTAGTCTGATCGGCCTGTGGTCGCTACCTGCCAGTTGGTTTAGCACCTGGCGGTCTATTTTATGATGTATCTCCTGTGTGGAGAAGGCCAAATCTGGAGTCGAGGTGGTATGCCATGTTCTTGAATAGAAGCTAGGGCTATCCTCCGGCCTATTGATTAGGGAGAGATTTGCATCTATCTCCCAATCTTCCACTTCGTCACCTCTGCTGTCTGTGTCAGAGTATCCCCATCTCTCCGAGTGGCTGTTGAAATCTCCAACTACTATGCAGTTGGAGTCTCTGACCTCCATACTCGAGAGCGATAGGTCTCTATTTGGTGGTCCGTACAGATTGAAAATGCGGAGCTTCGTCTCTTGAGCCATTATGTCAACTCCTACAATTTCTGCTTGTCCGGTGTGATTGACAGATACCGCGCTACTCGGTATGCAGTTTCTGGTCAGTATCAGGACCCCTCCTTTGTGGCCTTCTCTATCTAGACGGAAGGTCTGGTATCCTCTGATTTAGAATTTATGGTTATTGTTGAGGTGCGTTTCCTGGATACATGCCACGTCAATCTTACCTTCATGCAGGTG
Source organism: Ariolimax columbianus (assembly GCA_036924085.1). Taxonomy (NCBI): domain Eukaryota; kingdom Metazoa; phylum Mollusca; class Gastropoda; order Stylommatophora; family Arionidae; genus Ariolimax; species Ariolimax columbianus. The sequence goes on along the minus strand of JAVGWX010000006.1, from coordinate 67,178,484 downwards.
GTGTGTTAGGGAAAGTTTTTTGTTGATGACTCCCTCCGCATTCCACTGTAGTATTTTGAGGGTCTTGAGGTTTTGGCCAATAGAAGTTGCCCCATAGCCATGTGCCTTGACTCCACGACACATGGGTGGGTGACCACCAGTAGTCAAGGCGTGAGGCGTGAGGCCCGGCACTATCGCTGCCTGGCGGGACTCCGCAGGATGAGCGCCATGCGTTTTTCTGATAGGTTGTACTGCCATCATACTGCGATTTACGTTGCACTGTTTTGTTAGGCTTGCGGCCCCGTGCATCCGATTTCAACAGGCGTTTCTGTAGGGATGCCCTCCTTAGCCTTTGGCTGTCCCCAGCCTATCTGCAAGGCATGAGTTGTTTATGATCAGAGTTGTCTCTCTTATGGAAGTTGTCTTACTAGACTATCGAGTCTTCACTACTCGTGTCTATAGGGTGCAATGATGATATGTGAGATGATATATGAGATGGACTGGTTTACCCGGAAGAGAGGCAGTCCAGTGTGTCTGTATCCCAGGGTCGTCACGTCCTGCCAGAAACGTAGCATTTGCATGTGAGTGGGGTATCTCTGTTTCCTTTTATTTTCTTGGCTTCTATGCAGGGATGGTACGCCTAGCATTCCCCGCCACCTGGGGTGTTGACACAGTGGGGCAGGTGTGCAATGTCCGCTGGTCTGCATCTCTTCTGCGTCCAGCATGATAGTTATATGGCTGATAACGTACAGAGGTAGATATCGTAGCCGGAGTGCATTTAGCCAGAGGACAAGCCTGGTAATGTCACAGAGATGTTGTTCGCCTGGTGTGCGGACACCTCTCATGGTCAGTGGTTGAGTCTTGACAGTTCACAGTGAGGTGGCTGCTCTACTGTTTTCGACACCCCGACCAGGTACTAAGTCTTTGGTTGGTGAATTCGCACCCCATCGCCGTATAAGGTGAGTATCAAGCAGTTGTCCGCCCGCTTTGATTGGCGGACGGCAAGGACCTCTTACTGTGGCTCTACCTGATAGGGCTGGGGCGCAAGCCCCAGGTCCCGAGCATGTAGGAGCCTCCCATTGCAGTGGTGCTGAGATTTTGGGCGGGATTGCGGCTTACAAGGGTTCGGCCGTAATCCCCCACATGGTAGCCTCGCGCCCTTGGCTTATCAGCCTGGTACGTGAACCAAAGTGTCTGCGGCTCCTCTCGATTTCAGCTGGTTTTCCGTAGCAACGCCCTGTCATTTGTAGGGTAAAACTGACCTGTCTTCAGATGATCTATTTCCAGCACCCGTTCACTATTTGGTCAGACGAATTTATTGGGGGCTTTTGTTTGTCAATGACCAGGTATTTGAAATCTGCGGTTTCTGCGGAGTTAAACACGATTTCCGTAGCGTTCTTTCATTTGAGTGTTTGAGAGCTGACTTGTCATCCGTGAGTCTAATACCAGCGTACGTTCATTATTAGACCCAAACCCTCCCCTATCCCACACCTTAGTCTTTTAAATGCTGCACTTGCCCTAGCTATTCTTATATTCACCTCATCATCTATGTGAATAACTTGGGATAAAGTACTGCCAAGGTACGTGAATATGTTAACATTTTTTAAACAGTAGCCGTGTACCTTGATTGAAGGCTCTGAACATACAATATCAGGAGCCGGTTGATGTAGGACCTCTATTATTGTGATAGAGATGGTGATACCGAAGTTTTCACAAGGTGTGACTAATCGATCCACACATTCCTGCATGTCAACCTCCGTATTGGAATTTAAGGCCCAGTCACCCGCATAAAGAAAATCCCGTATGGTTACCGTGTGGATTTTAGTTTTGACCTTGAACCTTCTCAGATTGAAAAGCCCGTCGTCAGTGCGGTAATAATGCTCAACTCTGACGTCGCAATCGCTGTAGGTATTCCACAAATGTAGACTATATATTAATATGTTCCTCTGTGTCTCTGTCTGTGTCGGTGTCTCTGTCTCTGCGTGTGTGTCTCTGTACGAATGTATGCACCCCAAAGCGATGAACATAAACGGTGGACTATCGAATTTCACATGTTTTGAAGTGATCCATGGTCTCATCGGAGGTAGGACCAGAGTGCCTGCATCCCGAGTTGCGTCCAATCGTCCTGACTAATGTCTTGCCACTAGTTCACGGTAGCTCGTGACTAGAGAGTGAGGTCAATGACAAGTACAAGTACTTTCTCATTATAATCCAAATAGAGCGAAAGTGAAAGTGGCCATCATCGTTTGCAATGGGCAACTAACTAATATACTATAATATACTATTGCTTGGCTTCGTTCGTTCTCAATCTCCCGCTACGAAACCCTAAAAGGGCTTAAGTGGTAGAATGTAGTCCAGAGAACGGAATGCGTTGTGTCGTAGTTTACAGCTTGACTGCGATATTTGCACCTTTCGGTCCAACACATCCGACTTCAGCAAGCATATTTTAGTACCGGGTTAGCATTCCCTCTTCGATCCCTTCTCCTTAGCCAGTCTGCCCTGCTGCAGCCTGCTATCCAGGATCACTGAATGAATGTGTAGAAGAGCCTTGGCAGCTCTGGTACGCTGACCCTGACGCTAGCAGTCAGCTATGGGTCGCTGACCACTGCAGCTCATGCGCTGCTTAGCATCTTGATCCCTGATATAATATAATATAAAATAATATGCATCCGTGTATGTATGTATGTCCGTGTGTCATTACACAATTTATGTAATTGTGTTTATGCCAAACTCCTCTAAAGTATTTATCAATTCTATTGCAATGTTTTATGGGTATCCTGTTTTCCCTGGTTTCATCATTTCTCAAATTCTGAGGATTTGTGGCTTTTTATTATTTTGTGCTTGTTTCTCGTTACCTCTCTTGTCATAGAAAATTTCACATACATTCTCTGCTCATGTCTTAGATGTATCTGCCTCCTCAACTATAATAGCCATTTTTATTTTTAACGCATGGTTTTTCTGATTTGACATTATTCTTTATTTCCTCATGCATGTCTTTGGTATTACGCTTAATTTCCAAATCTTCTATTTCTTTTTTTCTCTCAATCCACGTTTCTTTTCATCCTACACATAGCCTACACATTTTACGTATGCCTATATTTATTTTTTGCATTATCGAGGATAATCTTGGCCGTCTTTTCTTCTACATTTTAATTAGGATGTCTTCACTCCTCCATATGTGCCATTTCTGGGACGTTTTTACTGGCAAGCTTTCATTCGTTGTATGTAAATCTTGTTTTACGTGCTCCCGTTATATGTTTACTTTCTATTTCGTGTTTTCGCTTATGTATTGTTCCATTTTTTTCTGTCATTAAGCATTCATTATTTATTTTGACATCAACAACCTATTCCTGCCTGTTTTCTTGTTGTTTTAATGCTGACATGTTCGTAGAAAGCTCTCCTTCGCTGTAAAGCCCCATGTGCTCTTTTATATGTAACGTAATACAATCAGGATTATGATCTGAATTGATGTCTGATCTTGGGTACGTTTTGGATTTTTTTGACATTTTGTTGAAATCTTTCCGTCATCGTAATGAAGTAAATCTGATTTCATAATGAATCCCATAAACCTTGCCAAATATATAACTTTCTTTTACGTTGTTCAAAAAATGTATTGCATACACAAAGCGCGTTCTCTTCACAAAATTGAATCAATCTATCCCCTCTTTCGTTTCTCGTCACAAGTCCATATTTTCCTATAATGTTTAATTCTCATTTCCATACTTTGGCGTTGAAACTGATGATTTGTGTTCTTACTATATGTAATTCTTCATAATAGTTTTGTATTTCGACTTCAATATAATCTGAGGTTTGTGTGTTCTTGTATGGTGGCCTTATTAAATGGTTTAGGTCTAATCTTTAACAGGATCATTCTATAATTGTGTCGTTAACCAGGGAGATCACCATCCGGGACTTGCTTTTCGTTGATGATGCTGCAATTGTTACCCACAGCCAGCAGGAAATTCAGAGGTTGATAGATCGCCTCTCCCAGGTTTGGAAAGATGTTGATCTCACATTAGGTCTCAATAAACAAATGTGCTCGTACAGGAAGTATATTATAACATTGGTAATTGGGAACTAGCAGCAGTGCATCAAATCACATTTCTAAGGTCCCTAATTAACTACAAACTCTCTCCCCTCTCTGTCTCTCTCTCTAGACCCGAAACTACAGTCGCATTGGCAAAGCTGGTGTAATATTTTCTCGACTTACAACGCGTGTTTGGGTAAACCAGAAACTGACAGTTAAAGCCAATGCCATGGTGTACAATACATGTGCCGTCAACACGCTCCTTTTATAGTAGTAAGTCTTAGGCAACCTGTGACAAACAAGAGCACAGGCTTACCACCTTTCATCTACGTCACTTGCGATCCATTATTGGAATTATAAGAAGGAACAGAATGACAAATGCAGAGATGCACTTTCGTACCGGTCTCCCAAGCACGTATGCTCTTCTTGGTGAAGAAGAAGCTTTTGAAACACATAGAAGTATAAAAACAACGCCGCAAGTAAAAAGAAAACAAAAAAAGCTAACTATATATTATTTGTTTATAACTCCAAGTCTTTCTCTTCTTCTTCGATCGGTCTCAAACTTCTGATACTAAGCTCTGAAAAGGGCGTTACAAGTAGCAGGATGTAGTCTGGAGAACGGAATGCGTTGTGTCGAGATTTACAGCTTGACTGCGATATTTGCACCTTTCGGATCGGTCCGAGACATCCGACTTCAGCAAGTATTTTTGATTAACGGCTGCTTTCTCTCTTCGATCCCTTCTACTTAGCGATGCTCTGTTGCAGCCTTATATCTAGGATCACCGCGTGGAGGTGTAGAAGGGTCTTGGCAGTCTTTTCACAAGCCCTGATGCTAGCAGTCAGCTATGGGTCGCTGACCACTGCAGCTCATGGACTGCTCAGAGAATTGATCCCCAACTTTGATAAAACGTTTTTTAGTCTTCGAGTCGGCCTTCCCATGTACTTGCTATTGGACATCCTTTGTTATCTTTAGTGACATAAGGGATGAAGCTCCAGTTTTTAGAGATGTAAGGGATACAGCTCCAATCTTTAGGGATGTACGGGTTAAAGCTCCAATCTTTAGGGATCTAAGGGTTAAAGCTCCAATCTTTAGGGATGTAGGGGTTAAATTTCCAATATTTAGGGATGTAAGGGATACAGCTCTAATCTTTAGGGATGTACGGGTTAAAGCTCCAATCTTAAGGGATCTAAGGGTTAAAGCTCCAATCTTTAGGGATGTAAGGGTTAAATCTTCAATCTTTAGGGATGAAAGGGAGGAAGCTCCAATCTTTAGGGATGAAAGGGAGGAAGCTCCAATCTTTAGGGATGTAAGGGTTAAATCTTCAATCTCTAGGGATGTAAGGGTTAAATCTTCAATCTTTAGGGATGAAAGGGAGGAAGCTCCAATCTTTAGGGATGTAAGGGTTAAATCTTCAATCTTTAGGGATGTAAGGGAGGAAGCCCCAATCTTTAGTGATGTAAGGGTTAAATCTTCAATCTTTAGGGATGTAAGGGAGGAAGCTCAAATCTTTAGGGATGTAAGGGTTAAATCTTCAATCTTTAGGGATGAAAGGGAGGAAGCTCCAATCTTTAGGGATGTAAGGGTTAAATCTTCAATCTTTAGGGATGTAAGGGAGGAAGCTCCAATCTTTAGGGATGTATGGGAAGAAGCTCCAGTTTTTAGAAATGTAAGGGATACAGCTCCAATCTTTAGGGATGTACGGGTTAAAGCTCCAATCTTTAGGGATATAAGGGTTAAAGCTCCAATCTTTAGGGATGTAGGGGTTAAATCTCCAATTTTTAGGGATGTAAGAGATACAGCTCCAATCTTTAGGGATGTAGGGGTTAAATCTCCAATATTTAGGGATGTAAGGGATACAGCTCCAATCTTTAGGGATGTAAGGGAGAAAGCTCCAATCTTTAGGGATGTAAGGGAGAAAGCTTCAATCTTTAGTGATGTAAGGGAGAAAGCTCCAATCTTTAGTGATGTAAGGGATAAAGCTCAAGTCTTTTCCACAGTGGCTAGCCACATTCTACTGTGTGTCTAGGGTTCGTTTTCTTGTTTGCCACACTTTGCTTTTTGACGTCTTGAGCCGCTGGCCTTAGAAAATTCTTTCGCCTTGTGAACTGTCGAAGACTATAGGTATTAAGGAAGGGCATTCCATTTTGAAGTATTTAATATACTTCACGATTGTAGAAAAGTGAGTCAGTCAGGATCTAGACAGGTATATCACTACTAGTCAGTATACACCCATCACCTTACAGATAAGAAAATATGTCAACATGCAGGCTACTTATTCTTTACTTGTCAGCGTTCCCTTTGCCTGGTAAGCAAGTCTGCCAAGATACGAGGTGCATTCAAACCAAATCGGGACTTTTTTTGTTTTAGTTCTACCTGAATGCGATATATCGTACTGGATATACTATCATTAGTTAGGGGCACTTATGTCATATTACCGCTAGCTTGTACACTTGCCATTGGCCAGTCCCGTGACAGAGAAATAAAAATGGCGAAAACCACTGTTAGTGCATGCATGAAACAGCGTGTTGTGATGAAATTTCTTGTGAAACAAAACGTAAAACCTGCGGAAATTTACAGAAGACCGCAACCACAAATCGTTGATTAGACACGCAGCCGCAGTAAGACATTTGAATGATAATACAAGCGATGGAAGCATACGCAAAAACTACCACAGAAAAAATGTCGGACAACTGCGTGTGCGAGTAGTGGGATAGCGAGTGTTTTCTGGGACAAATGTGGTATAATTCATGTTGATTTTTACCCCGTGGTGCCACGGTGCATACGCATTTTGAGTGATGTTCATAACCGTCTGCGGAAAATACAGCCTGGTTTGATTACAAAGGTCGTCCTGCTCCTGTAATATAACGACCGACTTCATACCGCTTACTGCACTATGTGCCACCTGCAGCAACTCAGCTGGGAGGTATTGCCACATCCACCTTACAGCATAAACCTTGCTCAAAGCCATTTCCAATTATTTAGACGCCTAAAAGAATTCCTGGGAGGTCAGCATTTCAGCACTGGTGACGAAGTGAAACAGGCTGTCCTGGATTGGTTCAGACATACTGACAAATCTTTCTACGCTGAAACTTTTCAAGCATTACTAAAACGTTGGGATAAGTGCATAAAGGTTGCAGAAGATTATATAAAAACATTAATGGCATTTTGACGATTTGAACAATTATTTTCTTTTTCTTGTAAAAAGTCCCGGTTTGACTTGAACGTCCACTGTATTAGCCGCTTCATCCCAACTATTCAGTGTACCCTCTCACTTTATAGTAAGTTGAATAACAATGGGCCATCATGTCCAAACTATGTCTGAACACTACACAACTGAGAAGAGAAATAACTTTAAACATGGCGGCCATTAGGCAGACGTGGAACCAGTTGGAGACTTTGCCAAAGGACAAAGGCTTGGCGAGTTAGTTGAGGATTTATGCTCCACTGGGGTAACTAAGGCGATTAATGACGACAAGGAGGGAAATGATGATAATTGCAGTGATAATCGTCGGTGATAAACTGTTAGAGACGTTATTGTTATCCGGTCCCTTTTACAAAAATAAAGTAGGCTGTCAATACCCTGAATGTTATTCCAGGCACGCACAACCGCTGTCATTGATGGCAAACACATTTATTTAGGCGTCAACTGTTAAGAATCGATATTTCCTATTAAAACAAAGTTGTTCGTGATTTCCCTATACCTGGCTAGATAATTTTAGCATTATTTTAGGCGAGATGCGTCAAATATGGAGTTTATTTAATCGTTTTATCAGCTGCAATACATTTATTTTCCAAATAAATGAAGAACAATTAGAAGTAAGAAGAATATCATTTGGTCATCGTAAATTTAATTTAAGGCAGCATAATGAGTTGTGTTAGAAGATTCTCTGTGATAGTGTCATTAGCGTAGAGGTAGAGCAATCTGTTTTCGTGACAAAGGTACGAGGTTCAAGTCTCATTACAAGCTCGTGTCAGTAGGAATAACTGAGAATGAGTGTTCGGCTTACCTTTTTGAAAGGAAAGGCAGCAGGGAAGACAACTGGTTACCCAACCTCATAAGCAAGCCTTAATCTAGTACAATGAAGTATTTAACACTTCATCCACGACAGCAGTGTCAAAAGACTATGTGGCTGCCATGCCCATTAAGGTACTACTCATATAGAGGTCTCTATTCTTGACGATGTTTATATACTGTGGAGGGTTTCAGTGACTCTCCTTAAATCTCTGAGCGCACTAAAGAAGGTGTACAACGTTATACTTCTGAGTAGGTTCACACCTATGGAGATTCAATACTGTTACCCACCTCGTAGTCCAGGCTGCTGTAAGTAACTGTTTCCATTAGAAAGGCGTAAACATGAGGTCGGGTTCGTGGTTCCAGTTGTCATTGACAAGAGCGACGAACATTTCCGAAAACATAAATAACAATGGATATCCCTACGAAGTCTTGACAATGGAAGTCAGAAATGAAAATTCTTCAGACGTTTATCAAAGAAGTTCGAACATTTTGAAATGCACCATAGATAAGTAGTAGAGATGAAAGATTAACTTTAGAAACAATTAATGTAGTTTTGAAATCATCCATGTGGAACAGGATGCCAAAATGCTGAGCATATTCTACAAGAATGCCCAATCTATAGGAAAATGACCTGACCAGAGGGTGCGGTGCTGAGACAAAAGCTGTGGGGCAGCCGCTTCGACCTGGTGAATACTACATATTTCATCATGGCGTCTGGCCTGCAGATATAGCATGATCAAAAGATCCTGAACGGAAAGACGAAAAAGAAATGTAGTTTTAAATTCTTCTACTTCGATCAACTGATGCTATGTTTCTAGTCAGACTAGATTATCGATGGAGACTGCCTTTTATATGTTTGCGTAACCCCACAGTTCTCAAGCATGGTCGCGCTACCGGACCAGACTACCTCTGTTTGGTCTGCATAAATGCGGCAGTTCTGCAGGATATGTTCTGATTTCTGATTGGCTGCTCCGCATTCGCATTTAGTCTTGTCTTTAAGGCCAGTTTTGTGAAGGTGGGCCTTCAGTCTGCAATGTTCCCGTTCTGAACATCTTTGTCTGCCTATCTCTGCTAAGTTTGACTATGCTTGCGTTTTCTGGTTAGTATTCGTTGTGCTGGTTTCTCTATTCCGTTCTCATGGATCGTTTTATGAGTGAAGTTAAAAAAATATCAAGAATCTAATAGAATTATGTAACTACAAGAGCAGACCACTAAAATGTTAACAACTGGACATAGATAAAGGAACTAATTGAAATGCAAACTTGGACACCATTTATTTTTGCATACACATTGTCAATTATTTCTAAACATAATTTACAACCAATATCGATACTTGTATCCTATCGCTTTATCAGTGCACCAACAACTGCAGTGTATAAGTCTTTGGTCTGCTGTCTCAGCCACATATAAACTCTTCGTTCTTAGTTTGACCCGTTCTTTGTCAAGGGATGGTCACTCTTGAGCGGGTCCCAACTCAGGATCCAGTCGTTTCTGTCGCGGGCGCGTGTCGTCCAGTGTTTAGTAGTCTGTCTGTTGTGGTGTAGTGAATGTTGTATTTTTCTAGTGAATCTCGCCAGCGAGTCGAGGACCGTCCCCGAGGTCTCTTTTTGTCGCGCTGCTAACACATGGTGGTTGATCTGGTACTCCATCTTTTATCTTGTGTTCTGGATATATGACCAGCCTAGCGGTGTTTCGAATAGATGACGTACTGGTCTACCACGGCTTAAGCCAGGCATGAAATCCAACAAAATGCAGCATGAAAAAATGAAAACCGATTGAAAGCACATCAATTCCACAGAATGAAGTCCCTGATACCACCTGGTGAAGGAGTTGCGAAATATCATCTGAACAGGAACCACCAAACATCGGAAAACGACACACACATCGGTGGGAGTCGAGAACGCAGCCGTTAAGGCGCCGCCATCTTACTTTTATCTAAGGAGACCACATGTAGACCTTCGTTGGGATGACGTGATTCGCCATTTTCATTATCATCATCGCTAAGGCCATGATAAGCTATATATCTCTGATTATCTAAGCCAAAAAAGCAAAGCCTATAAAGAAAGAGAATTATTTTTCAGATAAGGATATTTAGAGTTATGGATGTTATCGTTTTGTGAATTATACAATCAGCAGTTGAATGTTGTATTTGGGATGAAGAACCTGAGCATTGCATGCGCTGTAGCGGTGAGCGAACGAACCAGAGCTGACTTCTAGCGCAAAGGCCAACGACCTAGAGCTGACTGATAGCCTCAAGGCCAGCAACCAAGAGCTGACTGATAGCCTCAAGGTCAGCGACCCAGAGCGGACTGCTAGCCTCAAGGCCAGCTACCCAGAGCTGACTGCTAGCCTCAAGGCCAGCTACCCAGAGCTGACTGCTAGCCTCAAGGCCAGCTACCCAGAGCTGACTGCTAGCCTCAATGCCAGCGACCCAGAGCTGACTGCTAGCGCCAAGGCCAGCGACCCAGAGCTGACTGCTAGCCTCAAGGCCAGCGACTTAGAGCTGACTGCTAGCCTCAAGGCCAACGACCCAGAGCTGACTGCTAGCCTCAAGGCCAGCTATCCAGATCCAGAGCTGACTGCTAGCCTCAAGGCCAGCTAGCCAGAGCTGATAAGACTCTTCTGCGCCTCTACGTGGTCATCCTGGTTATCAGGCTGCAACAGAAAAGGGAACGAAGAGGGATGGCTAGCCCGTTACTCAAAAATGCATGCTGAAATAGGATGTGCCTGACCCAAGAGTGCAAATATCGTAGTCAAGCTGTAAACAACGACATAACGCATTGCTTTCTCTTGACTACATCCTGCTATTTGAAAAGCTCTTTTCAGGGTTTGGTAGCGAGAGTTTGAGAACGAAGAAGAAGAAGAGGAAAGTGTTATTTGGTGTGAGCCCAGATCTTGGAACAAAACAAGTATTTTTACCTTGCGAAACGGAACACCCAAAGTCTGAAGATATTAGTTCGGAAAAAAATATCCTCAGATATGCTCATGCTGAACGACAATTTAAACAAGAAACTAAAAAAATATTGCAAAATACAGGCTGTGAATTTGTCTTTATTAAACCTTATATTGAATAAACATAAAGAAACATTATTACTGACACAAATGTGATACTAAATATGTGACACTAAATATGTGACATATGGTTCTAGATAAATTACTTATATGTTTTCTTCTTCTTCTTCTTCGTCGACCGTTCTCAAACTCCTGCTACCAAGCCATGGAAAGGGTGTTTTTATGTATTAAGATGTAGTATTGAGAATGGAAAACGTTGTATCGTAGTTTACAGCTTGGCTGTGATATTTGCACGTTTCGGTCCGACGCATCTGACTTCAGCATGGTATTTTCAGTACTGGGTTAGTCTTCCCTCTTCGATCCCTTCTCCCTAGCCAGCCTGTCAGTTTGCAGCCTGTTATACAGGATAGTGGAGGTACACAATGATCTTTGCACTTTTGGGTTGCTGGCCGTGACGTTTGCAGTTAGCTTTGGGTCGCTGAGCGCATCAGCCAGTTCTTAGCTTTGTGATCCTAATTATTATATGTGTGTGTGTTTGTGTGTCCATGCACTCGCTCCGCTGAATCAGGTCCAAGCGAAAACTTCGTATATACCCCTCCTGCATCGTTCCCCTTTTCATGTACGGCTCCTAGACCGGGAAACTATACCACAACGGGACCGCCAGAGACGCATCCTCGTGATTCCCCGGCCCAACCTGTGTTCCAAAATTGATGCTGTTCGATGTACTCCACTTGCAGGCATTGCCTAAACGATTGATCGCCGTCGCCTATCCCTCTTCGGTCACGTTGTCCGCATACCCCGGTAAGTCCTAGCACACAATATGCTCAGGCAGGCTGTGAGGTCAAGATACGCGAAGAGACCGTGCTCATCATAGAGACATCCCCGGGGCCATCTTTGCAACACGTGTCTGAAACAGATCAAACCTCCCAAACAGAACTACAGACCGCCTTGGACTGGGCGATCAGACTAGGTCATGGAAATGGTCATTGGACTCGACGGGGCCTGGTCGTCTAAGCTTTTTAATGATTGATAAAACACATTGTGGGATCATTTACCATATTTTTTTTCTTCTTGACGTTTCTCCTGAAAAGGACGCGTGTAGTTTACAGGGCGGTTGTGGTATCTGCGCATTTCGGCCCTCACATTAGCTTTCACAATGACATTTGTGGGACTATGATTACGTCTCCTCTTCGACCCCCCCTTTCTCTTAATCAAGGTTACTTGAGTACAACCTGGTTACTAAGGTCACCATTTGAAAGGGAAATAATTGCTTGGCTAGCTAAGTTTCGCTGACTCTGACACAAGCAGTCAGTAGCTGGATGCAAACAGCTCATTCATAGCTGCATCTCCGGAATCAACTGTTCGATGTTAACGACTTGAGCGGTTAATGTTAGCTGCCCGTCTCAAGCGATGATTGCAACATTGTCAGGCGGTTTGTCTTGATGATGTACCTTGCGCTGTATCCGGATTACAGTGAGGAGAAAGCTGCGCTGGTCATCAACTTCACTTTCTGGTCCTGAACCATCTTGGACCAGTGCCAAGACATAAGTTAAGACGTCTGAAGGTAATACATGATGCAGGCATTCTGGTCTTTGGATACCAGAGGTCGCATGAAACATGCGGGGCTCGAACCCACACCATCTCCGTGCATCGCTTTGAGAGCTGAGTGCCTTACCTCTCGACACAGCGACCATAAATGGTTAATACTCACTTTTTAAAGGAGATAATCCAATATGGTTAAATAGGTCACCCCATTTGCCAAGACATGTCAGTGTTTCTAGTGCTGTTAACCTGTCTCAATTTATCGGAAGTGATCATGTCGTTACGTTGATGTTTACTTTATGTTTACTCACATGTTGAAGGGGAACTGAGACGCTAGTCCGTTCAGACACCACATACTGGCCAGGAAGTCGCGTCAGGGTCAGTGACAACATACTGACCAGGACGCGGAACTGATATGCTAGTCCATTTAGGCACAACATACTGACCAGGACGGGGAACTGAGATGCTAGTCCGTTCAGGCAAAACATACTGACCAGGACGGGGAACTGAGATGCTAGTCCATTTAGGCACAACATACTGACCAGGACGGGGAACTGATATGCTAGTCCATTTAGGCACAACATACTGACCAGGACGTCGCGTCAGGGTCAGGCACAACATACTGACCAGGACGGGGAACTGATATGCTAGTCCATTTAGGCACAACATACTGCCCAGGACGGGGAACTGATATGCTAGTCCATTTAGGCACAACATACTGACCAGGACGGGGAACTGATATGCTAGTCCATTTAGGCACAACATACTGACCAGGACGGGGAACTGATATGCTAGTCCATTCAGGCACAACATACTGACTAGGACGGGGAACTGATATGCTAGTAAATTTAGGCACAACATACTAACCAGAACGTCGCGTCAGGGTCAGGCACAACATACTGACTAGGACGTCGCCTCAGGGTCAGGTACAACATACTGACCAGAACTTCTAACTCTCTTCCATTTAGCGTTTCCTGGAAACAGACTGTTTTCAAGGCAGACTGACTGACAAGATGTGGATCGACGTGATTCCCATAGTAGTGAGTGTTACGCAGATGAAGTCAATCAAAGCACAACCGCCTGCAGGATCGCGGTCAACCTTCATAAGGATGCTTGGAATGTGAGGAAAGCTTATTCAACCCGACACTGAACGTCTTTTTGAGCGCTCAAAAGAGTAGACTTAATCATTGTGAATATTAAACAACAACAACAACAACAACAACAACAACAACAACACATACTGAAGATCTACATTTAAAACGGAATAATGATGTTTTTTTTCTCAGATTAATGTCGACAAAAACGTGAAAAGGAAGGACAGGAAGGGATTTACGTTCCGACAACAAAACTTTCACCAGAGAAAGAGAACATACGAAAACACATATCATATCACAACATGAACATCGGTCTGAATACAATACACAACGATGCAGTCCCGTTCACCAGGTTTAAATGAATGTGAATACTGTAGCCTTTACAATCTAAGGTTACTAAGAAGGGGTGTGAATAGACTAACAACAATCTAACGTTACTAAGAAGGGGTGTGAATGGACTAACAACAATGTACGGTTACTAAGCAGGGGTGTGAATGGACTAACAACAATCTAAGGTTACTAAGAAGGGGTGTGAATAGACTAACAACAATGTACGGTTACTAAGCAGGGGTGTGAATGGACTAACAACAATCTAAGGTTACTAAGAAGAGGTTGTGAATTGACTAACAACGTTCTCCTCAGAAATCATTACTACTCGCCACAGCAAATGTTCCTTCATGTATAGTGATCAACTGTGATGGGGTCCCATGTTTCACTTGGAGCGAAAATATGAATCATCATTAAAAATTATGGCTCAGATTATAGAGATTCAGAGAACCATAGAAGATGCTGGAAGAATCAATATGTCAAACATCAAAGAAATAATATCAGAGATAAAACAGGCTGAAACAATTAAACTGGCAACAGATAACATTTAGAACTGATGTATGCAATAAAGAAGAAGAAGAAAGAAGAAGAAGAAAGAATGTCATCTGACAAAAAGAAGTAATATGTAAAGGCAAGACATCAAAGACACACCGATAAAAATAAATGCAGTGAACTCGAAATAAGGGACAAAGTATAACATGTATGAATTATAATTGAAGCAGAAAATACACAGATAATGGAGGCTTTAAATCAAACGGAGAAGTAATATTAAAGAGGTCGGAGAATATAATATATAGATGGACGGAATATACAAAACTAATAATGGAACAGGAGTTGATATCTCTCTGAACGAGTGAAGGTCAGCTTAAACATTAGAGTTGCATATTGTGCTGGAGGTATGTCCCAAGTTAAGGTATGCGGTAAATTTAGCCTCAAGCATTAAATATTATTTTTGGAAAGAGCTAATTTGATCATGATACGTTTACGAGAGCGATTTGAAAGGTCATGCGTTTGAGAAGATAATTTCATTAACGTGCAAGATTTACACATGATCAATATATTTTCTTAAAGTTTGGAATATCGTTTAGTTGACGTGCCATTATTTTCCAAAGTAGTCACAAATTCGATCCACACACACACGTCAACGTCGGACAAGTTGTTGCATCCAGTGGAGGAACAAAATTAGACGTCTTTTCCACGTAGGCATATCTTTTCCCCAGAAGCGTAACTGTCCATTTAGGGGTTCTTTCAGCTTCGGGAAGAGGAGAAAGTCACAAGGCGCGAGATCATATACATATATATATATATATATATATATATATATATGTGTGTGTGTGTGTGTATGTATATATATCAAGGATCTCCCCTTTCAATGTCTACCACATCCGCCGTTCTCTTTCTCACCAGATCTAGCTCCAAGTTATTCCCACGTCTTCGGACGAATAAAAGGGACATTCGGAGGAAAAACGTTCAGACTCGATGAGGAGGTCTAACAGGTAGTTAGTTACACATGAGTAGTTACACACTCGATCAAGATAGTTTTTGTCTACAGTAATCCATGCACTTTATAGACACTGGGGAAACGTGTATCGAATGCAATCGTGACCACGTTGAAAAATGACACACATATATGTTTGTAAATGATACATTCATCCATATCATCAACTTGTTGATTAGTTCGTCCTAGAACTGGTTGTATAGTTGACTATGCATGTCTTTCCAATAGATTATTCTATGCAGCTCTCTTCATTTCGAGATAGTGTCGCCCTTTTAATGTCGGCATGCCTGAGATGTAAAAATGCGTCTTAGTTGTCTACCTTCTCATTTCCTTCTAGATCTTGTCCTCTAGTATCTTCAATAGAAGGCTTTTATGCCGCATTTCATGTGTGTCTCAGCTAAATTAATCTTTATAGCTGTACCATTTTAAATATCTGCCTGTGTAACAAGTTCGAAATCTGGGTACTATCGTAACATCTGAAGGAAGATGCATCGTAGAGACCAGAAAAAAAACGGACAAGAATAGGCGGCGTTCCAGAAAATGGGAAATGTATTATAAAACAGATCACTATTTCTTGAAATGAGAAAAGACGCACCTCAGTGTGATATGATTCCAATCATGACGTATGATTGTGAATCATGGACGACACGTAAACGCGCATTAGGTTCACCGAAGGTCGTATGGATGTGCTTTTAAAGGCGCGCGTTGAAAATCTCATGGATAGACACAAATTCGAATGACTATATCCTGTTAAAAGTGAAAACACAACGGAAACATTTATTTTTCTTCTTCTTCTTCTTCTTCTTCTTCTTCTTCCTTGTTCGTCTTCAGATTTCGACAACTCTAAGAAAGGCAGCAGTCGACTCAAAGCTCTGTACACTTTCGTACAGCTTCTCGTGGAAGAACACTGGCTGTTGCCAAATGCTTACTTCTTTTGTCAGTATACAGTGTACATGACTGCAAAATACGTTCTGCCTTCATGGGGGCTGGGCCGCAGTAACAAAGGTCTGTAGTGTCAATCTCGAACTTATTGTACAGATGATATATCAGTCTGTTGCGACCTGTGCGTAGCCGGAGAATGATCACATAGTCTGGCCTGGTGAGTTGATGATAGCCATCGTTTTCTATGTAGCCATGGTGTCTCTTTTCCTTTTTGTACTACGTTGCCCTGATGAATGATTTAGTCTCATTGTATGTGATTTATGTATCACTCTGCTGCATCATTTCTCCCTCTCATGCGAGTATGTCCACCTCCTCGTTGCCTGGAACGTCGCAGTGGGCTGATATCCACTGGACTGTGCTTATTTTGAAGCTCTGTGTCTGGCGTTCGAGCGAGTCTGACAGTGCACCGAGTTCATTTTTGTGCTGGATCTTGAGCGCCAAAAACACTGCGAGGGCGTCTGTGAGAATTACCACTTGCTTTTCTGCCTGCTCCTTATGGCCTATGAGGGTTACAGCTGCTTGTTTCAGGACGCTGGCTTCGGCACTGACGTTACTGCAGCGTCTCCCAGTGGCAAATGGTGCTGAGTATACTTCGCTTTTTAGTTTGATAGTGATGTCCCCTCCCGTTTTTCCAATATCACCTTTGTCTGAGCCCTCCGTATAGGCGTCTGTACAGGCTATGGAAACATTTCAACAATATAAGACAGAAGCAATCAGTGTTTTACGGACACATCCTTCGTAATGAATGTATAGAGAAGTTACAATTCCTGGAATGAGATAAAGATGAAGAAGGAAGACAGCGACATAAAATATTGGACGGTTTGAGTATCAACTACAGAACTGATTTACTTCGTCAGAGACAGAAAGTTTAATGGGTCCATGATCGCCTACGCCAGCTTGCTTGCCACTTGATGATGCTGATGAATAGGTATACACGATGCAAGCTATATATAATAAAGAACATATGTACGTATTGACGATTACACGTAGCAATGAATAATCACTACAGCCTTTGAAGCGTTTTGTAAAATTGACTAATGTAGGGATGTGCATTAAAAATGCAATTTCGTCATGAGAAAGAAATTGCTACAGGGGATCAAGATGCTGAGCAGCGCATGAGCTGCAGTGGTCAGCGATACATAGCTGACTGCTAGCGACGGGCCAGCGAAACAGAGCTGCCAAGACCCTTCTTCACCTCTACGCGGTGATCCTGGATAACAGGCTGCAGCAGGGCAGACTGGCTAAGAAGAAGGGATTGAAGTGGGAATGCTAACCTGGTACTCAAAAAATGCTTGCTAAAGTCGGATGTGTTGGACCGAAAGGTGCAAATATCTGTAAACTACGACACAACGCATTCCGTTCTCTGGACTAAATTCTGCTACTCAAGCCCTTTTAGGGTTTGGTAGCGGGAGATTGAGAACGAAGCCAAGCCAAGCCAAGCCAAATTGCTTCAGAGAGTACGACTAGAACAGAAAAGTGCTTTGGCGTAAGTATTATAAAGTGGCTAAATGTAATAGCAGCCATTAGTTTGCACGCAACAAAAGTGAGACAAATTTCTTTAGCATCTTTCATAAGCGAGGGTGCTTACGTGGGTGGAAAGAAAAGGGCCACTGCACATCCGTACATGTCGCAAAAGACAACTAAAGAGAGTTGTGCAGGGGGCTATCAACCTAATCGTGTAAATAAATTGCAACAGAAACCACTAGTGCAAAAGTATACAAGGTGTTTTGGTGCAGGTTCATGTAGGACGCCAACTGTAGTAATAGGCCTATACTACGCCTGGGGTGTTAAAGGGTCAATAAGATGAAAACCCCGTTCCAGAATCGTGAATAGTGCACAACTCAAGGGGCCGCCAATTAACAAGCAAGCATCGGGTGGTGGAGCAGGAGGGAGCGATACAGGAGCCGGACAGTAGCAGTCGAACCAACTACCATGATCATGAATGGTCCTCTGATCAGGAAACATATTGCCAATGTCAACCCCAGATCCATAAGCCCAGACCCCTACAGCGAAGGTAAGACCGAGCTAAGGCGATTCCAGTGGGCAATGGCCATCCAATCGTCCAACCACTGGTCACTTTGTGACAAATCTCAACAACCGGAGACGAAGTTGTGACTCGCGCAAGATTAATGACCTTCTAGATGAAAAGGTCAATTATGAACTTTTGACCTATGCACATAATTTTGTTAGGTAAGCACATGGTTATTTTTAGTTTATTATTTGGTGGAAACTGGTTGTCTGCAGACTCTACAGAGCCTTCCAGTATGGAAAAGTTAAGTTAAGTTAAATAAGTACATTTTGAGTTTTATATTTTACGTTTTAATTCGTAAGTGTTCAGTTTTAAGTTTACAGTTTGATGTTTGCAGTTAAAAGTTTAAATTTGTAATTTTAAGTTTCAGTTAAGTTAAGTCAAGTTAAGAATAAAAAAATAAGCACTAAAGCTGTATTAATTTCTTTTTCGTTTTGTTTCTCGCAACATGAAACTCCCTGTCTGCCTCATTAAATGTCTGTGGGTAAGAGTGGGGGTTGGGTGAAAAGGGGGGGGGGGATGATCTGGGAAACGTGATCAGCTGATCTGTGTTTTTCCCTTCATTTCTTCATACTTGGTGTATGGAACAGTGTTAGTTTTCTTGAATAAAAACCCCATTCCTTTTTTATTTTCTGATATTGGTCAGAACAGTTATGCAGTAGATCCACACGTAGCCACATTCAGATTACAAGGCAGACAATTTAACAATGAAGAAAGCAGCCATACACCTTTGCCATTGGCAAACACAGGAAAAGTGCTCTACAGACAAATGGCATGCCCTAATCCTAATGACATTATCAATGACAATGAAGGATTAGAACACAGTTTTCTGGTTGGACACCGAACGTATCTCACTGAAGAATTTCCTGAACAGAATACAACCACATCGTACTTTAGATCGCAAGCTTTTGTATACATCCGTTCGAAATCGTTGATCACGAATAATATACTGAACAGGAGATCTATAATTTAATCATAGAAGGGTTGTGTTTATCATGTGGCAGTATATGGCTGCGAATCATGGACGATTACCAAAACTTCTAGACAAACAATTGAATCCTTTGAGTCAAAATGTTACAGAAAGATCTTTACAGTTATCCGGACAGAGAAAAACGCAAATATAGACATTCGGCAGGAGTTAAACATAGAAGAGAATTGGTTTACCAATTCCATTTTGGCCAGAAAATGTAAGTACTTTGGTCACATCCAGAGACACAACGGTCTTGAGAGAACGGTGATGGAAGGTATTGTGTCAGGCAAATGAGGCGGGGCTAGACCAATAAGTAGATGGCACCAAGATATCCACAAATGCCTGGGTATGACTGGCGGAGGTTGGATTTTTTTCAGACAGGCTGTGAAGGAAGCGAAAAGACATGCACCATGATGGAATGATGATGAAGGGTTGTGACCGAAGGAACAATAGATCGTCAAGTTCTAAATATTTCCCTAAGAGACCATATGGCTTGGCTTCGTTCATTCTCAATCTCCCGCTACCAAGGTCTGAAAGGGCTTAAGTAGTAGAATTTAGTGCAGAGAACGGAATGCGTTGTGTCGTAGTTTACAGCTTGACTGCGATACTTGCACCTTTCGGTCCAACACATCCGACTTCAGCAATCATTTTTTGAGAACCGGGCAAGCATTCCCTCTTCGATTCCTTCTCCTAACCCAGTCTTCCCTACTGCAGCCTGTTATCCAGGATCACCGCGTGGAGGTGTAGAAGGGTCTTACCAGCTTTGGTTCGCTAACCCTGACGCTATCAGTCAGCTATGGTTCGCTGACCACTGCAGCTCACGCGCTGCTCAGCATCTTGATCCTCAGAGACCATATCAGAAACACTGACATCCGCGACCAAACTGAACCCCGGGATGTCGTCGACTCTTCCTCAACAAGAAGCATAGATGGGCCGTCCATGGCCGTCGATAGATGGACGAAGAGGGTGGCTCTCTGGTGGCAATGGAACTACAACTTCTCACGAGGCCGCCGCCGACGAGATGGAGAAGTGACCTGTTCTTTGACCCTCACAGTACTCCCATGCGAAGTTCAGAACAGATTCGAGCAGCTTTTGTCTATTTGACATCAGGCAACCTTGTCTGATTGAATACCAGGATTCAAGTACGTATTAAAGTGCATTATGACTAAAGTGGCATATCGGGGAATAGGGATGGCACAAATAAGAATATATAAATGACCTAGAAGAAGAATCATCTGTCGGGGCTTGTGTGTAAGACAAGGACAAGAATAGCACTACTGCCACACAGAAAGATGTTATACATAACTGTGTGACATGGTATAACACCGGTCATGGTTAGGTGGTTTGATCAAAGCAGCATAGATGGCGTCCAACAGGCTGTGGTTCTAATTTGCTCTAGGGATTGAGTCTATTAAGATGAACTCGCACATCGATAAACCACTCTTCGCGGCACGTGTCCCAATGCAGTGGAGTAACAAGCTCCTCGAGCCTAGCTCGCTAAGCAGGAAATCCACCTCCTGACTGCATCCAGCTCACGCAAGAGCTGGGACTTGACAGGGGGCATCCGTCTTTGTAGAAGTGCATGTCGACTAAGACTAAGACTAAAACTAAGAAAACAACTAAGACTAAAACTAAGACTTAAACTAAGACTAAAAGTAAGACTGAAACTAAGACTGAAACTAAGACTAAAACTAAGACTAAAACTAAGACTAAGATTAAAACTAAGACTAAAACTAAGACCAAAACTAATCCTAAGACTAACATCAAAACTAAAACTAAGACTAAGATCAAATCTAAGACTAAAACTAAGACTAAAACTCAGACCAAAACTAATCCTAGGACTAAAACTAAGAATGCAATTAAGGGATGTGAAAGTTAAATGTGATTTTTATTCGAACAAAAAACGAACATATTTCTATACACCAAGCATGAAGTGTGAAGTGAAGACAGCACGTAGATCAGCTGTTCATGATAACCCAGGCATTCTTCTTCTTCTTCTTCGTACGCAGTCAGACAGTAACAATTATCTTTTCGAAAAAAGCAGCCGTCATCCTGAGGCTGTCGACACTGCCATAGAGCTTGTCTAGTGTTGCCACTGGTGATGGCCACATCTGCTCTCTCTGATCCTCGTATGTCGGGCAGTTTTGCAGAAAATGCTCAGCGGTCATTTTCTCGCAACCACACGGGCATTCGTCGGTGTCACCTATCTTCAATTTGTTGAATAGGTGGTACCTGAGTCTATTGTGGCCAGTGCGAAGTCTGAAGACCACGACCTGCTCTCTTCTGTTCAAATGGTAATAGGCATCGTTTTTGGTGTAGCCAGTATGTTCGGTTTCCCATTTGGTCATGTATCTAGCTCTAATGAGCCGTTTTGACTCTTCGTATGTCATGCTAGTATAGGGTTGTGGTAGTTTTGCACCTTCTTTTGCCAGTCTGTCTGCCTCCTCGTTGCCTCGGATGTTGCAGTGAGATGGAACCCACTGCACCACTACTCTTTTTGGTGCATAGTTGACAGAGTACTGCTCTTAAATCATTAAGTTCATTATTTTTCTAGCTTTTTAGCGCTGTGACTACGGCCAGAGCATCTATAAGCAGGACTATGTGGCTTTCATTCCTTTTACCTGTCACCATTTCTTCCACTGCCGTCCTCAGTGCCTCTGCCTCCGCTCTGAAATTGCTTGTGTATTTTCCAGTAGCGAGTGACAGTGTTATTTTTCTGCCAATTGGTAGGCTCAGGAATGCTCCTGCCCCTCCGTGCTGTGTTGTATTTGTTATAGAACCGTCGGTGTATGCATGGGTCCAGTCCATGCGTGGGTAGTTTTCCGTAATGTAACTCACGGTAGTATCTCTTCTTTCTTTTTCAGACTGGCAGTTTTTTGTTTCTATTACCTGGTATATTTTCTACCACCTCTGGAAATATATGCTGCCACCAGGTAGGTTTTCGTACAGTAGTGATGGGCTTTGGTGTTGTTCGTGCGTTCATAAGGTTTTCGTGCATCTTTGCTTTGGCTATTTCTGCAAAGTTTCTTCGCTTTAGTTTTCCACTTCCGAAATTGTTTAGTCTCTGGTGCATTGGGTGGTCAGTCAGTCTTCTGAGTTTCTCTGATTGCATCTGAGCTCTGCAGTCTCTTCTGTCGGCCATGGATTGCAGTTTTGTAATCTTTTCAAGTTCTACAATTGGGTTTGACTTCATGCCTCCTGTTATAACTCTCATGGCTTGGTTTTGAAGTTTGCTAACTTTATCGAACTTCGCCTTTGCTGCTGTTGTCCATGCCGCAATGCCATACTCGAGAACTGGTCTCACTCTTCCAGTGTACAGTTTCTTTAGTATACACCCAGGCATTCAACATGTTCAAGTTGGAAGGATCAAAAATGAAGAAGAATTGAATAATGCTTTAATAACTATCTTCTTCTTCTTCTATGTGTGAATCTTGTCCATTTGTTTCTCTAGTCCGTGATAGACTCATCACCACTGACTTGATTTAGAAAACCTACGACAACCCACCTGGTTTGCTTCTGCAACAATTATTTATGTAACAATTTGAACTACACGATGAAGTTGCTAGCCCAATGCATAACTCTCTTTAGTCGATTTTTACAAGACGTGTAAATGTGCAGTGGCACTCAAAACTGCTAGAAGTTTATTTCTTTCTTGAAGACCAAATTAATGCGCCACTGTGTATCGAACTGAACAATAAACACGTGCATATATAATTTGATCGTATTGTGCAAAAAGGAATGACACCAAGAGCCTTTAGAACCTTACCAATACACGATACTGTTATTTTTTTTCTTTTATTGACCGGCTTCTTTGTAGTTTTTGCAAGCCAACGCAACGTGAAGGATAAATAAAGATAGCTTGTATTAGCTATTTCAATTCGCAAGATGTATTCTCGCAACCCCTTCTACCCTACCCAGCTGTATACATACGAATTACTTGTTACTTTATTGGTATAATATGTTGTTGTTATATTACATATTCGAAAAATTATCACTGACGTATTGTATTATATTCTTATACGTTTTATGGTAATGGTAGGAAAAATAGTGCCAGCATTGACTAGACCTGTACTTCGAACCATTAATTTGGTTACTTCCCTTGGCGTTATTAAATAACCGATCTCTTGTTCAATATATTCGTTAATTAGTCGATAGATTTTAGGGTTCGCTTGGCTCTGTACGTGGATTACAAAATGTAATAACACGTCTGGTTTGAAAATTACAAAAAACAGACTATCTTTGGATCAGAAATACAAACAGGCAGATGTTATTGCATTTGGAAATAGAAAGCAAAATTAGTATTCTTCTGAGCGCGGAAAAGGACAAAACAGATTCATTAGATTTATCAGAATTTGGGAGGGAAACTTATAAGCAGGATTGTATTAGAATAAGAAAAAAATTGAGCAAATCTGTCACGCATTTTGATAGTATGGATTGCGATTAATTGAACTAGGGCAAGTGTGGTATGAATAATCTCAAATATTGAAGGAATAGAGATTTATTAATTTTAGTTTCACTTGTGGATGGTTGGTTTGGTATGTAGATAAATGGATATGTTGGTCTTAGGTTATCGATAGATTATGTATGCAAATGAAAAGATTCGTTTGAGTAATGGATCTATTAATTTGGTAAATACGCAGACTATTTGAATAATGGATATACTAATTTGGTAAATGGATAGACTGTTTTGAATAATGGATAGATTAATTTGGTAAATGAATAAACTCGTTTGAGTAATGGATACATTAATTTGGCAAATAGAGATATTGCTTTGAGATATTTTGAAAAAAATAAATGAAACAAATATTAAAGGTGAGTCAAGTTAAATTTAGTAAACATTTAAAAATGGGTATGGTGAGAAACCGCACCGAGACGAGAACATAAACAAAACCAACTTTACGACCAATAGGCCTTCATCAAGGACAACAAATAACAACAATACTAAACTAGCAAATCAACATATAAGGAAAAAATGGTCTACTTATCTGATAGTAGACCCAGTTTGTCTAAGCGACTAGTTGGGTCGGAAGCTCGACTGAAAATAAAGGTGGAGGGCAAATAAGGTGGCCAGGAGAGCGTAAGAAGTGAGAGGTAACGGGCCGGATAAGCCAGTGGTGGCCAAATATGGAAAAGGCCAAATAGTGATCCAAGTGGGAGAACACAAAGAAGGGGATATAAGCCGAGAGGTGTGATATTAATATAGGAGTGGTGAGGGGGGGGGGGGACTGATAGAAGAAAGGGAGGGGGCAAAGAAAGACAAATAGATTGTAGGAGGGGGGCCAGTATGAGATTTTAAGAAAAGGTATTGAGGATATTAATGCCATGTGGTTGGAGGCAACCCATGCTGGAGATACGTCTATTCTCAAGAGATACATTTTTGAGATACATGAAAATACTCACACTCTTGGTAATCAAACAGGAGGTGTTTGCCTTCTGGGGTATACGAAAAAACTTTATAGGCATGTACTGAACGGTCGAAAAAGGACATTCAAATTAGTTGGGCATATTTAATTTTGATATTATAGTTCTTTAAAAAAGCAACCGCACTTAATCTAAATTATAGTCATCAATGATATGGAAATGTGATCCAACTAAACGAATATCTGTATAATTTAATAATATTAAACAAGTCGCTAGAAGGGTCCATATTTAAGCCCAAAAGCATTATAAACCAGGATTACGTAGACGGCTCGTAGGTTGTCATATTAACTCACTAAAGAATTGATTATGGCTGGAGCAATGGACCGTATTTCGAAAATAAACAGGATCACTTTAGAAATAATCTTTGTAGAACATGACCCATATGATGTGTTACAAGATATCTGTGAAGACTAAGTCGAATATCTAATCCTATTTAAGACACTGTTATACACCTCCCACCACATATTTATGATTTTGAACTTCTAAGGGCTGCAACCACCACTTAACTGAACGTCGTTTTACTGGTGTAGAAGACTCTGAAGGGTCTGTATATAACCAGTTTAATTTACATTTCCTTGGTCTAAAAGCTATGCGCATCCAATCTATTATTAAATGCATTAATTGTCCTTGTCTCCACTAGTTCCTGTGGCAATGCATTCAAAGCATTCATCACTCTCTGACTAAACAAATATTTCCTAATATCTAATCTGGATCTTTCTTTAGTTAATGTGTAGCTATGTACTCTTGTTCTTGTAGGTGGTTGTGTTTTGAAAAAAACTTGTTATAGTCTAATTTATAATTTCCGTTAATTATTTTATAAACCTGTTTTAAGTCACCTCGAATTCTTTTCTTTTCCAAACACTGTAGACCGGGTTTTCTTTCCTCATAACTGTAATTCTGGAGCCCCACTATCAGCTTTGTCGCTCTTTTTTGTATCCTTTACAGCATGTTTATATCCCCTTTACGATAAGGACTCCACACCTGAATACAGTACTCGAATCTAATAATGTATACATATTGATAATCACTTACTTGCTCGTATGTTTAATATTTCTTTTTATCATACGAAACATTTCAGTTGCATTTTTTTTTTACTGATACTTGAACTTATTTCCTCACCTTACCTTTATGATCTATTATAACATATAGGTCCCTTTCCTTAACTATCTTTCTAATATTGTTCTCGCCAGAGTCAGGATAGTGTAGCTCTTCGTTGTAAAAGTAAAACACATAAATTCGTAAAAAGCCGATGACCCAAATTAACACATATATTCTCGCCTTCTTGATCTGCCATCTGGGAACTGGCTCTGAAAGTTTCTAGGCCAACGGCATAATGTCCACTCAGGGCTCAACCAGATTATAGCGATGACCACAATACATGAAGCTCACATTATTGGACAGTTTGGAAATATATAATCAGTAATCCACTGAGATGTGATGCCACATGTACGTACTAAGTTATTGGATAGTCGAGACGAAACGATGTTATTGCTATTATTATTTGTATTATTAAGATGGTGGCTGTGTGGCTGCATGGGTGAAACTCGCTCGGTTTTCACAATCCGAACGTTCCGTGTTCGATTCTCACTTGTGTCCAGTTTGGCAGACACTGGGTTGTTTTCTCGGGCGAATGCGCCTCCACGTACGGAAAGTAATGGCAACCTACAGTACTGCACACTTGCTAAGAAACGTATAAGGCCAAATAGGTGGCGGTTGTAAGAAGCTACGTTCTGTAAAAGGACATGCGACTTACTTATTAAGAGCATTATTCTTTATATCTTCTTCTTCTTCTTCGTACGCAGTCAGACAGTAACCATTATTTTTTCGAAAAAAGCGGCGGTCATCCTGAGGCTGTCGCCATTGCCATAGAGCTTGTCTTGTAGTTCCACTGGTGATGGCCACATCTGCTCTCTCTGATCCTCGTATGTCGGGCAGTTCTGCAGCAGATGTTCAGCGGTCATTTTACCAGTACCGCACGGGCATTCGTCGGTACACCCTATCTTCAATTTGTTGTTATTCTTTATATATATATATATATATATATATATATATTTATATATATATATATATATATATATATATATATATATATATATATATAGAATAGCAGAAAAAAACGCTACATAGACGATGAAGTATCAATGAAGTGTTTCAATATTGAATATTCTGGGTGATGCTTGCACAATAGCGTACCATCTGGCGAGCTAGTATCATCACAGATGCTCAGATCGCAGAGAGTAAAGTCATCGCAGAGGCTTAGCTAAAGCTTGCTGCCCGAAACAACAATGCTGACAAGGATTCTACTGCCTGCTCCCCGCATGTGTGCCTGAATTTGGCAAGGTGTGCCGTTGTTAGGATCACTTCTTACAGCCATTAGAGAACATATTTCGCAACAATAGTCTGACGCTGTCACAATCTTTGCTTACGACGGCAACAATTATTTTTTATGCGCATCTATGTATGCATGTATCTGTGTATGGTTGTAAAGGGTGCATATGTGCATGTGTGCATGTGTGAATATGTATGTGTATGTATGTGTGCGCACATATGTATGTGTATGTATGTGTATGCATGTATGTATATGTGTATGTGTGTATATATGTGTGTATGTGCGTATGTCTATGTGTGTATGTATGTGTGTATGTATGTGTGTATATGTATGCATGTATGCGTGTGTGCGTGCGTGCGTGTGTGTGTTTGTTTGTATGTGTGTATGTGTGTATGTATGTATGTATGTATGTATGCATGTGTATGTATGTATATATGTATGTATGTATGTATGTATGTGTGTGTGTGTATGTATGTATGTATCTATGTATGTATCTATCTATTTATCTATGTATCTATGTATGTATGTATGTATGTATGTAAGTGTATGTATGTATATATGTATGTATATGTTTATCTGCTTATGATTTCATTTAGTTGACAGACAATGTACAAGTCCTGCATGTGCTAACTTCAACAATAAACGACAGACTAGTTCAATAGTTCGCAATGGGGACATCAGCATTGACAAAACAAAA
The DNA here is from genome assembly GCA_036924085.1 of Ariolimax columbianus. NCBI lineage: Eukaryota > Metazoa > Mollusca > Gastropoda > Stylommatophora > Arionidae > Ariolimax > Ariolimax columbianus. The sequence goes on along the minus strand of JAVGWX010000006.1, from coordinate 67,150,601 downwards.
CCTTTTATTTTTTTCCAAAACAGAAAGGATATCACTCAAGCAGATACGAATGCGCGCGATCATATACCGTACCATGTAACGATATTATCAGACCAGGAACTTAAAACACCGCAAAACGGCAGCTGTAAGTATGAAATTAAAACGTTGATAGGTTTGGCCAAGACTGAATTGAACAACATGCGACACGTACTAACATTCAGGCAGATAAATCATAACTTGAAAATGAGAATGGTCTTTGTATGTTATGTATACTCGTCACTTCTATATGCGCGTAGACAAGACCAGTGATTAAACAAGTGGAAAAGATACTATTCGAATTCGAGGGCGCAGGCGGGAGGTCCGGCTCGCGCCGGTTCACTGCCCGTTGTCTCCTGCCCTACCATCTGCCGGCTCTCTCCCACGGGTGCTCTTCGCTGAGCGTCCTGGGTGGCCGACGCGTTTACTTTGAAAATATTAGAGTGTTCAAAGCAGGCCTCGGCTGCCTGAATAATGGTGCATGGAATAATGGAATAGGACCTCGGTTCTATTTTGTTGGTTTTCGGAACTGGAGGTAATGATTAACAGGGACAAAAGGGGGCATTCGTATTGCGGCGTTAGAGGTGAAATTCTTGGATCGCCGCAAGACGAGCTACTGCGAAAGCATTTGTCAAGAATGTTTTCATTAATCAAGAACGAAAGTCAGAGGCGCGAAAACGATCAGATACTGTCGTAGTTCTGACCATAAACGATGCCGACTAGCGATCCGCAGGAGTTGCTTCGATGACTCTGCGGGCAGCTTCCGGGAAACCAAAGTGTTTGGGTTCCGGGGGAAGTATGGTTGCAAATCTGAAACTTAAAGGAATTGACGGAAGGGCACCACCAGGAGTGGAGCCTGCGGCTTAATTTGACTCAACACGGCCAACACTGAAATGACTGACATGCCGAGACCACTTTCCTTGGGTCTAATATGGAATTGGTGCTGGATTTAGACCCTCAGAAATCTGGGGTTATGCCCTCTGTTTCTCGGTTGGTCTGTATCCAGTGTTTGAAAAGGAATTGACGGAAGAGCACTATCAGGAGTGGAGCCTGCGGCTTAATTTGACTCAACACGCAAACACTGTAGAACGACTGACAATTCGAGAGCACTTTCGTTGGGTCTAATAGTGAACGTGTGCTGGTATTAGACCCACGGAAGACAGGTCAGCTCTCTAACCTCCTAATGAAGGATCGCTACGGAAACCGTGTCTTAACACCGCGGAAACCGCAGGCTCCAGATACCTGGTCACGGACAAACAAAAGCCCTCGATTAATTCGTCCTGGCCAAAAAATGAACGGGTGCTGGAAATAGACCATTGGAAGACAGGTCAGTTTTACCCTACAAATGGCAGGGCGTTGCTACGGAAATTCTGCTTAACTCGAGAGGAACTGCAGACATTTGGTTCACGTACCAGGCTGATAAGCCAATGGCGCGAGGCTACCATGTGAGGGATTACGGCCGGACGCTTGTTAGCCGGAATCCCGCCCATATTCTCAGCACCACTGCAATGGGAGGCTTCGATATGGTCGGGACCTGGGGATCGCGCCTTAACCCTACCAGGTCGAGCCACAGAAAGAGGTCTCTTCCATCCGCTGATCAAAGCGGGCGGATAGCTGCTCGATATGCACCCTATACGGCGATGGGGTGCGAAACCACCAACATAAGACTTAGTTCTTGGTCGGGGTATCGAAAACAGTAGAGCAGCCACCTCACTGTGAACTGTCGAGACTCACTCCTTGACCACGAGATATGTCCGCAAACCAGGCGAACAACATCTCCGTGACATTACCAGGCTTGTCCCCTGGTTAAATGCACTTCTGCTTCGATATCTACCTCTGTACGCTATCAGTCATACCAATGGACGCAGAAGAGATGCAGTCCAGCGGACATTGCACACCTCCCCACTGTGTCAACATCCCAAGTGGCGGGGAATGCTAGGCGTACCATCCCTGCATAGAAGCCAAGAAAATAAAGGGAGCAAAGAGATACCCCACTCACATGCAAATGCTACGTTTCTGGCAGGACGTGACGATCCTGGGGTACAGACACACTGGACTGCCTCTCTTCCGGGTTAACCAGTCCATATCAAATATCATCTCATATATCATCTCATATATCATCACCACAACCTATAGACACGAGTAGTGAAGACTCGTTAGTCTGGTAAGACAACTTCCATAAGAGAGACAATTCTGATCATAAACAACTGCTGCCTTGCAGATAGGCTGGGGACAGCCAAAGGCTAAGGAGGGCATCCCTACAGAAACGCCTGTTGAAATCGGATGCACGGAGCTGCAAGCCTAACAAAACAGTGCAACGTAAATCGCAGTATGATGACAGTACAACCGATCAGAAAAACGTATGGCGCTCGTCCTGCGGAGTCCCGCCAGGAAGCGATAGTGCCGGGCCTCATGCCTCGAAGGGGCCCACCCTTGACTACTGGTGGTCACCCACCCATGTTTCTTGGAGTCAAGGCACATGGCTATGGGGCAACTTTTATTGACCAAAAACTCAAGACCCTCAAAATACTACAGTGGAATGAGGAGGGTGTCGTTAACAAAAAGCTTTCCCTAACACATCACCTGCATGAAGGTAAGATTGACGTGGCATGTATCCAGCAAACGCACCTCAACAAAAACCATAAATTTTCAATCAGAGAAATAACCCGCGGGGAAACCTCTAATGCGTTTGTCAGACTCCCTTGCTGTAATCATCAACATCCTAGAGACCTCATGTAAAGTTATCACCCGCTGCACTTCCGTGGTTTAATACATGATCCGCTGGATACGAAGTTGGGACCCACAGCTACGGTGAGGAACGACCCATCCACAGAGCTATAAAGAAGCAAAGACACTTATCAAACGATCCATAAGGATATAATGAAAAGACCAGCACAAAGAATACAAGCCAGAAAATGATAGAATAGACAAACCAGGCAGAGATGGGCAGACAAAGATTTTCAGACTCAGAACGGAACATTGTAGACAAGTCCCAGCTCCACAGAATGGGTCTCAGAGACACTGCCATATGCGATTGTGGAGCACCCAAGCAAACACCGGAACATATTCCTCAAGAATGCCCTACCTATGCAGACCGAGGAGAGGCAGTCTGGAGTGGGGGATCGACCAAGCTCGGAAAGGTGTGGGGAACGGGAGAAGACCTAAAACGCACAGTCTCCCTCGTGGACCTCACCGAACTAGTAGCACAGCATCAGTTGAACAGTTGATTGATCGATTACGAACTGTGGGAAGCAAGCTCCCATGTTACGCTGGCTCTTAGACAGCGTTAAATTAACATTACGAAAGAGACTTCTTGTCAGCTTAAACTGTAGTGTGTGCGACACAGAATAGATTACTTATTAGTCAAATGTCGTTCTCATCTCAACCCATTTCGTTGCGGAATTCAGTTACCTCTCCGCGATGGATTCTACCACAGTTCCTATGAGTAATCTTATGATATAACAATAAGGTTATTGTGATACCACGTTCGAGACAAAAATCTTTACTAAGACATGAAAGAAAATACGAGACGCAGCCGCACGAGATCACTAAGTGCACGCAACAGCAAATGACATGAGTGACAGTGAACCGAATGGTCTCGAAGTAAGGTATTCGCCTCGGGTGTTGGAGGTGGCGGGTTCAATCGCGATTTTTACGTGACACATTGAGAAACAATGTCTCCTGATGTCTGAGTAGTGAGATCAATCACCCGTGTGCAGTGGCCCGCACGTTAAAAATTCATTAGCAGTTATAAATTGAAAAGAGTATAGACTAAACGGCCGCTGCTCGGGCAAAATTCAACTAACAAATTTATTCAAATTATTCTAGGGATTCTCGCCCCACAGAGAATATGTCGCAAAAAGGGGATTGTGTGGGTTTAACACCAAGTCTTGGTTATGTGGTTAGCGGAGCGGCAACGCTGGCGTCTAACAGGCTGCGGGTATATCTTGCTCAAATCTATTCTTCCACCACCACCAGTCGCACAATTAGGCGATCGTATATTCCGGGGGCTAATAGATACTGCGAATGTCCTTTGCAAGTAACCAGTTGATTTTCGACAGCCCTAAACAATGAAATAAAGAAAGTCTCACCTCCCCATGGCGCCTAACGACACAAGTGAACTGACGATAGAAATACAGAACATGACAGACGTAAGTTCCGTACAAAGAACATATTGGTTATTGTGTGTTTTAATTGTATGGCTTCTTGTGCAGACTTGAGCTAATTCTTGACCACACATCTTTCGTAGCAGGTTACGGTGGATTTTCTTACATCGTGAGGCGTACTTGAATAGTTTGACGATGCTTCTCCTGGCTGTAGTGCAATGCGATGTTCCTCAGTAAGCTCAGTACTATGGGGATTGCTTTGTCGATCTCTCACTTATCTAGCCTCACTTATCTGTACTTCGTATCCAGCTTTGTGATATTTATCTTCTTCTTCATCTGCTCAATTCTTTTAAGGTGCCGTAACTCGACACATGGTTGTATTGAATATGCCATTTTGCTTTTATATACTTCACGCAATTCAAATCCGCTCCATAATATTGACTGGCAGATTTGATTACCGCCTGTTTCCTTATGGTTTGTCCGGTTATATGCTATTTTGCATTTCATGTGCTTGCCGATTACTTTGTCTTCCGTAGAGAGATTGTCAAATTGTGCTTTCCCGAGTACATCAAGTTTTAAAATATTATTGTTGGTCAATTATTTCATATTATGTAATAATATAAAATATTATATATATATATATATATATATATATATATATATATATAATATTTTATATTATTACGTTATTATATTATATATATTATTATTATTATTATTAATATATATATATATATATATATATATATCTGTTATATATATTATTTTAAATATATATACATATATATATATATATATATATATATATATATTTATATATATATATATATATATATATATATATTAATATATATATATATATATATAATATTATTATTGAGACCAAAAGAGATTAAGTTAATGTGTGATTTAGGATGTTTACAAGATTGTTATTTTAATCTGTGAAATATTTTTAGTCTGTATAAATTAAATCATTGTAATTTAATCGTGCATTTAACACATAATTGGAACAATTAATTTAGATAATCAGAAATTTCCTTGTAATAACATGTAATGGACATGTCTCAAATATAAAGTAAAATATACATTCAGACATATTTTTGTTCCATAACAAAGACAGTCTGAAAGCTGTAGAAACACGTACAATTTCATGATACGCTCATTTGTCAAGATACAAAATTCTGCAAAACCGGTCAAGGAAACAATTACAGGAAAGGGGAAAAAAGGATGCACTGGTTAGATGATAAATATAATTGAATGACAAACAATCTAAATTTAGAAATAGTTATTGGCGGTTGTAAAAGAGAGTCGATGGCGATGGTATGAGAGAGTCACTGGCGATGGTAAGAGAGAGTTATTGGTGATGATAAAAGAGAGTCAGTTGCGATGGTAAGACAGAGTCACTGGCGATGGTAAGTGAGAGTTACTGGTGATGATAAAAGAAAGTCACTGGCGATGGGAAGAGAGAGTCAGTGGCAATGGTGAGAGAGAGTCAATGGCGTTGGTGAGAGAGAGAGTCAATGGCGATGGTGAGAGAGAGTCAGTGGCGATGGTGAGAGAGAGTCAATTGTGATGGTGAGAGAGAGTCAGTGGCGATGGTAAGAGAGAGAGTCAATGGCGATAGAGAGAGAGGGTCAGTGGCGATGGTAAGAGAGAGTCAGTAGCGATGGTGAGAGAGAGTCAATGGCGATGGTGAGAGATAGTCAATTGCGATGTTGAGAGAGCGTCAGTGGCGATGGTGAGAGAGAGTCAATGGCGATGGTGAGAGAGAGTCAATGGCGATGGTGAGAGAGAGTCAGTGGCGATGGTGAGAGAGAGTCGATGGCGATGGTGAGAGAGAGTCAATGGCGATGGTGAGAGAGAGTCAGGGGCGATGGTGAGAGAGAGTCGATGGCGATGGTGAGAGAGAGTCAATGGCGATGGTTAGAGAGAGTCAATGGCGATGGTGAGAGAGAGTCAGTGGCGATGGTGAGAGAGAGTCAATGGCGATGGTGAGAGAGAGTCAATGGAGATGGTGAGAGAGTCAGGTGATGGTGAGAGAGTCAGTGGCGATGGTAATAGAATTGATGACAATGGTACCACAGAGTCACTGGTCATGGTAAGGTAGAGTCACTGGGGATGGCAAGTATCCAAATATTGATGGCAACTGTCCCTCGTCCCATGTTCTGTTGATAAGCCATAACAGTATTGTTTTTGTCTTTGGTACTAATTTTCTAATAAAGACCTAAAAAGACGAAGACCCAAAAAGATGGAGACCCAGAAAGATGAAGACCCAGAGAGATGGAGACCCAGAAAGATGGTCCTTGAACGACGCAGACCCAGAAAGATGGAAACCTAGAAATATGAAGACCTAGAAAGATGTAGACCCAGAAAGATGAAGGCCTAGAAAGATGGTCTTTGACGATGGAGACCCAGAAAGATGAAGACCCAGACGACGGAGACCCAGAAGATTGAGACCTTGAACAATGGAGTCCCAGAAGGACGGAGACCGAGAAAGTTGAAAACCTAAAATGTTGAAGACCCAAGAAAGATGGAGACCCAAAAAAAGGAAGACCCAGGAAGATGGAGACCCTAAAGATTGAGATTCAGACAGATGGAGACCCATGAAAGATTGAGACCCAGAAATACTTGGACCCAGAAAGATGGTCCTTGAACGATGGAGACCCAGAAAGATGGTCCTTGAAAGATAGAGATACAGAAAGATGGAGATCCAGAAAGATGGAGATTCAGAAAGATGGAGATCTAGAAAGATGGTAATTGAACGATGCAGACCCAGAGAGATGGAAACCCAGAAATATGAAGACCTAGAACGATGTAGACCCAGAAAGATGAAGGCCTAGAAAGATGAAGACCCAGAAAGATGGTCTTTGACGATGGAGACCCAGAAAGACGAAGACCCAGACGATGGAGACCCAGAAAATTGAGACATTGAACGATGGAGTCCCAGAAGGACGGCGACCGAGAAAGTTGAAAACCTAAAATGTTGAAGACCCAAGAAAGATGGAGACCAAAAAAGATGAAGACCCAGGGAGATGGAGACCCTAAAGATTGAGATTTAGAAAGATGGAGACCCAGAAAGATGGTCCTTGAACGATGAAGACCCAGAAAGAGGGAGACCGAGAACGATTGCGATCCAGAAAGATTGAGACCCAGAACGATGGAGACCCAGAAAGATGGTCCTTGGACGATGGGAGACCAAGAAAGATGGAGACCCAGAAAAAACTGAGACGAAGACAATTGATGACCCATAAAAATGAAGACCCAAAAAGATGAAGACCCAGACAGATAAAAACCCAGAACAATGGAGATAAAGGAAGGACATGTTAAAAAAAAAAGATAGGAATGCAAAGAAGATTAAAAACAGTGGAAAATACTGATATATTATATAAAAATATAAGACGAATTACAAGATCAACAAGGAAATATGTAACCTCCATTATATCCACAGTAAATCTTAACGCCTTCAGACACCCCAGTCATAATAACTTCACAATCCTGATTCCCTCAGGAATCCTGCCGGACCCATAATTTTTTTCCAAGAACATGTCCAGTACAGACTAAATGTGGTGGATGGTGCTCTATTGAGAGCGGGACTGAAATGGGGGAAATTGCCATGTAACGTGAGAGTAGACTACACCATCGCACGGCCATATATGAGTAGTGAGGCCGTAAAACTAATTAATCGTTGTTGAATCTGCGACACCCATGACTTAAGACTTGAAGTTTCAGCGTGTACAATATTTCTTACGTCCTTGTGTCCTTTTGAGACAAAAACTAATATACAGATATAGTAGAAAACACAAGCTACTTTCAACTAGTTTCATACAAGTGGTGCAGCTTCATGTACCAAGAAAATTGCTTACGTGCTGCCGTTTGTTCATTATTTCCACTGAATATCTTTATCATCGTCTGCTTAATCAGCCCTGAGACTGGTTGTAAGACTGTCTGAGTATGTTGCTCTATGTGGCCGTATCCTGTGCACCTCTCTTCGTTTTAGCATAGGTTAATGTCTCTGCATGCCAAAGATGTAAATGTGAGTCTTGGTCTGGCCCTTTCTCCTTTCACCTGAATGTTGTCTTCTAGCAATTTCTTCTAGCAGATTCTGTTTCAATCGTCACTTTTGAATTATTTTAAATATTTGTCTTTGTGGGCCTTCTTCAGTGAGGACATTGGATCTTCTTTCTATTTAACTCACTCTTTTCATTCTACGCTAGCACCACATTTCAAAAGTTTGCAAGCTGCTTTTTGTCTTCGCTATAGTCCGTTTCAGCCAATACAATGCAATTTACAATATATGTATGTCTATTATTCTTCTATTCAGTTCTATCCTGATAGTATTTGGGGTCAGCAATTTATGTTTTTCTCAGGTCCATTTCTTGTCAATGCAATCCTTGTCTTAAAGCTGTATCCTTGTGGGCATCTTCTGTTATGGTTTGCCCTAGATATGTAAACTTCTGTACTTGTTCGATTATTTCTTCGTTAATGGTTATATTAATTTGTCTCTACGTCTGCCATCGTCTGTCTAGCAGAACTCGTTCTTACTCTCAATACCTTTGAATTCAATGGCTAGTTCTTCGACCAGATCAGCGGTGCGGCTATGGGCACCAGAATGGGCTCCAGCTACGCATGCCTGTTCATGGGTCACCTGGAACACTTGATCTGGCTTCAATTCAAGGGCCCCTTTCCTTTGATGTATTACCGATACATCGACGATGGGATTGGTATTACTGATATGTCGGAGAAGGATCTCCTCAACTTTATCGACTTTGTCAAGGACTTCCATCCCTCGATCAAGTTCACGTCTGACATTTCCCTCACGTCTGTCCACTTTCTGGACATCCCTGTCTCTATCTGCCCTTCAGGCCTCTCCACCACTGTCTACTACAAACCCACTGACGCCCACAACTACCTCCTCTACACTTCCTCCCATCCCCTATCCTGTCGCGATTCGCTTCCTTTCTCCCAACTCCTCCGCCTCCGACGCCTATGTCAGGAGGACGACGACTTCCTTCTCAGGGTCCACGAGATGCTTGACTTCTTCCGCAAGCGACTCTACCCTGAGACCACTCTCTCCTCCGCCCTTCAGCGGGTTCTTCTTATCTCCCGCCAAGACTCCCTCACTCCCACCCGCCGTCCTCCCTCTGACCGTGTGAAACTCGTCCTCACCTATCACCCTCCCAGCGTCTCTGTCCGGGATATCCTATTCCGCCATCTCCCTATCCTTCACTCTGATCCTGCCACTAGCGAAGTTTTTCCCGATCCTCCTCTTGTCGCCTACAAGCGTGACAGGAACCTGAGGGACTTGCTGGTCAGTAGTCGCCTACACACCAGCCCTCATAGCCTCCCAGGCACCAGGCCGTGCAAAAATTCACGTGGCTGTGTTACCTGCCCTCACATGTCATCCTTTCTCGCTCCATTACCTTTCCTAAGGCTGAATTCTTCATCAAAGAGGGGTTCACATGCAAATCTCGTAACCTCATCTATTCCATCATCTGCCGCCAGTGTGGTATGACTTACATTCGGGCAACTGGTATGGAACTTCGGGAGCGTTTCCGCCAACACCTCAACGACATCCGCAACCGCACTGGTTCCCCAATTGCCAGCCACTACAATGGTCCTGAGCACCGGGGTATGGCTGACGTCAGTGTCACTGGTCTAGTTTCGTGCTTCTCTGACGATCGTCATCGATTCGCCCTTGAGAACAGACTTATCTCGAGTATGGGCTGTCTCCAACCACATGGTATTAATATCTTCCATACTTTTTCTTAAACCCTCACACTGGTTCCCATCTATTTGTCTTCCTCCCCCCCCCCGCCTCCCCCATTCTTCCATCAGTTCTCTTCCCCCCTCTCTTATATCAATATCACGCCCTCCCGGCTTATATTGCCTTCTCATTGTTCTCCTATCTGGACCACTATTTGGCCACGCTTGGCTTATCAGGCATATTCCGACACTTTTTGTTTGACCGCTCCCATTTCAGTTTCTATCGAGTACTTGGCACAACCGGTCGCTTAGACAGAAAGCGTCTCCTACTTGAAACAGATGAGTTGACCCCTTTTTTTCGTATATGTTGAATTGTTAGTTCAGTGTTGTTGTCCCTGATGAAGGCCTATTGGTCGTAAGGTAGGTTTTGTTTGTGTTCTCGTCTCGGTGCGGTATCTGACAATACCCATTTTTAAATTTTGATTAAGCTCAACCTTAATCAACTTTTACTAGTTTTTTTTCATGTTTTTTTCCCTGTTAACAAGAAACCAAAAGCTAATTCTTGCCGCTTCGACTGTATGCATGCTTATCTGTTCTTGAATGTACCACTTGGGTAACCGATAGTCCCTTACAACATCACATACTATTGTGCTGTATAATATCTTCTGTCTGTCGCACCGCTCATTTTACAACAACGAGGAACGTCATTGGAGATTGGAGACATCGTTGTATGTCCGCAGTTTTAATTGATTAAGGATATGGATATCCGTTTTTGTTCACTATCCTATGAACTAGCTTCTTCAAATTGATTTTGTTCACTATCCTATGAACTAGCTTCTTCAAATTGATTTTGTTCACTATCCTATGAACTAGCTTCTTCAAATTGATTTTGTTCACTATCCTATGAACTAGCTTCTTCAAATTGATTTTGTTCACTATCCTATGAACTAGCTTCTTCAAATTGATTTTGTTCCTATTCCCCTACACCAGGAGTATTTGACCATCGCTACTGTTGGTCTCCTTTAGAAAGCATTTACCAAAGAGTTGGTTTATGAAACAATGTTTCTTACATTATGAGATTGCTAGCTCAAGAAACGCACCTCAACAACAACCACATATTCTCAATAAGAGGATACCAGACCTTCCGACTTGATAGAGGTCATACATGAGGGGTTCTGATACTGACACGTAACTGCATACCAAGTAGCGCAGTAGCTGTAAATCACACCAGACAAGCAGAAGTTTTAGGAGTGGACATACTGACACAAAAAACGAAAATCCGAATATTCAACCTGTATGGCCCACCCAACAAAGACTTGTCGCTCTCGAGTATGGAAATCAAGGACTCCAGCTGCCTAGTGGTTGGAGACTTCAACAGTCACTCGGAGAGATGGGGATATTCAGACACAGACAACAGAGGTGATGAAGTGGAAGACTGAGAGACAGACACAAATCTCTATCTTATCAATAGGACGGACGACAGCCCTAGAATCTATTCGAGAACATAGCATACCACTTCCACTCCAGACTTGGCCTTCTCTACTGGGGATATTAACCCAAAATAGATCGTCAGGTGCTCGACCAACTGGCAGGTAGCGACCACAGACTAGAAATTGATAGCTAGAAATTGATATGGAAGTGGGCCTACAGGAAATAAAACCGCTGCCACGTTGGAACTATAGACGAGCCGACTGGGATAGATTTGCAATGCTGACAGATGGACTGTGTGAAACTATCAACACACGAAATAACAATATGAAACCGATGGTGGAAAGCCTAAGCAAAGCAATACTGCAAGCAGCCACAGGAAACCATTCCAAGAGGAGCAAGGAAAAACTATACGACATATTGGAATCATGAACTGCAGAAAGCTGATGATGAAGTTTCAAATGCTAGGAACATGGCAGAGAGAGAGCAATTTATGGAAACCAATATCGCCCTCAAGGCCATCACTGCGAAATACAAAAGAACACTGAATCAAATAACAAGAGACAGCTGGAAAAACAAAACAGAAAGCCTCAATTTAGATAAAGAAGGGAACACACTTTGGAATTTAGTCAGAGCCATGAATGACGAAACACCATCAATTAAACAAATTATCATCAAGCAGGGCGACAACATGCTTACTGGAAAAAAAGCAGCCAACGCCTTTATAGAACATTATGCCAGAGCAAACCACATTGAAGTCCCTATAGACAGGCATACATACATTAATGAAGAACAAAACAGCCACGACAACATCAAGATGACACCAGAGGAGCAGATTATGGCAAAACTAACAATGAATGAAATGGACGAGGCCATGAGACTTTAAAGAAAAAGAAAACGCCCGGAAAAGATGGGGTAACAAACAAAATGCTGATGGGGTTGGGCCAAACAGCAAAGAGGAAGTTACTATCAGTCCTGAAGCAAAGCTGGAAAAGGGGAATTGTACCGCAGGCATGGAAAGATGCTGTACTTGTACCAGTACCAAAGAAAGAAAAAGATAAAACAGATCCAAATGGATACAGGCCCATCAGTCTACTGAGCTGCGTAGGCAAACTGATGGAGCGTATGATAAACACCAGACTGATGTGGCACCTGGAAGAAAAACATATATTAATTCCACAGCAAGCAGGATTTAGACAACACAGATCAACTGATGATCAGATCACTGTCATAGCACAGGAAATAGAGAATGCTTACCAAGAGAAAAAGCATACAATAGCGGTTTGGGTGGATCTAGAGAAGGCATTTGACAAGGTGTGGATAGAGGGACTTAAAGTCAAGCTACGAAGAAGTGAAGTATCTGGAAAAATGTACAGATGGATCAGCCACTAACTCGAAAATAGAACAGCCAGAGTTCAAGTACAAGGGCAGATGAGCAAAAAGGTGACACTGGAGGAATGAGTACACCAAGGGGGGAGGGGGGGGGGGTTACTGTCACCCACACTTTTCCTGGTGTACATAAACAACATCACATAAAATATACCAAGAAGAGTCCACAGCTCCATGTTTGCAGACGATCTGGCTATGTGGACCTCTGAAAAAAATCTCACCGTAGCAAACAATCGGATGCAGCAAACCCTAACATCGTTGGAGGAGTGGGCGAACTCATGGCTGGTCAAAAAAACGAGGAAAAAACAACATATACTATATTCTCGCTTTCAAATAAACCATAGAACACCAAAATATGTCTTAACGGCAAATATCTGCGGCCAAACGACAACCCAGACTACTTGGGAGTCACATTTGATCGGCGCATGACATGGAAAAGTCAGATCGAAAGAAACCGAATGAGAGCCAGACAAAGAATGACAATCATGAGGAAACTTGCTGGCACAAGCTGGGGAACAGACGAAAGTATACTAAAGAAACTGTACACTGGATGAGTGAGACCAGTTCTCGAGTATGGCATTGCGGTATGGACAACAGTAGCAAAGGCGAACTTTGATACAATTAGCAAACTTCAAAACCAAGCCATGAGAGTTATAACAGGAGGCATGAAGTCAACGCCAATTGTAGAACTTGAAAAAATTACAAATCTGCAATCCATGACCGACAGAAGGGACTGCAGAGTCCGACGGCAAGCAGAGAAACTCAGAAGACTGACAGACCATCCAATGCATCAGAGACTAAATAGATTTGTAAATTGGAAACTAAAGCGGAGAAACTTTGCAGAAATAGCAAAAGCAAAGATGAGCGAAGACCCTATGAACACCACAACAACACCAAAGCCCATTCCCACTGTACGCAAACCCACACGGAAACAGCATATCATTCCGGAGGTGGTAGAAAATATACCAGGTATTGGAAACAAGAACAGCCATTCTGAAAAAGAAAGAAGAGACATAACCATGAGGTACATAACGGAAAACTACCCAAGCATGGACTGGACCCATGCATACACTGACGGTTCTATAACAAACACAACACAGAACGGAGGGGCAGAGGTATTCCTGAGCCTACAAAATGGTAGAAAAATAACACTGTCAATGGCAACTGGAAAATACTCAAGCAATTTCAGACATAGGCAGAGGCACTGAGGGCTGCAGTAGAAGCAATGCTCACAGGCGAAAGCAATGAAAGCCAGATAGTCCTGTTTACAGATGCCCTGGTCGTAGTTACAGCACTAAAAAGCCAGAAAAATACTGAACTTTATAATTTAAGAGCAGTACTCTGTCAACTATGCCAGCAATCCGCATCAAAAAGAGTAGCGGTACAGTGGGTTACATCCCACTGTAACATCTAACGCAACGAGGAGGCAGACAGACTGGCAAAAGATGGTGCAACACTACCACAACCAGGTTCGAGTGTGACCTACGAAGAGTCCAAAAGGCTTATTATGACCAGATACATGGCCAAATGGGAAACAGAAGATACTGGCTACACAAAAAATGATGCCTATTACCAGTTGGACAGAAGAGAGCAGGTCGTGGTCTTCAGACTCCGCACAGGCCACAACAGACTGAGGTACCACCAATTCAATAAACTGAAGATAGGTGGCACTGACGAATGCACTTAGGTACAGGGAAAATGATCGCTGAACATCTGCTGCAAAACTGCCCGACATACGAGGACCAGAGAAAGCACATGTGGCCATCACCAGTGCAACACTAGAGAAGCTCTATGACAGTGTCGACAGCCTCAGGATGACAGCTGCTTTCTTCGAACAAATACAGGTGACGTCTGACAGCGTACGAAGAAGAAGAAGAATATTGCTTGCTCTATGCACACATCTCTTTTTTAGCATTTTACGACTTGCAGAGATGCATTGGTTAAATTATTCTCTCCTCTGTAAGGAGCTTCTGTGTACAATTTTTTTAATATTCACGGAAATACAATGTCTTTTATTAAATAAAACAGATTATTAGAAGTTTACGGTTTCTATACTATCTTGTGTCTTTATTAAAGTCTCCAAATTTGACATGTTGAAGTGGTTGTCATTAAATCGAGTGTTATAAGATCATTTTAAGTTGCTTTTTGAATACTTGTATTCTTGATTCCTGGTATTCAATTAGGCAAGGTTGCCTAGTGCCAGGTAGGCAGAAGCTGATCGAATCTGTGTATGTATGTCCTTCACCTTGAAGTACCCTGAAAATCCAAGACGTGGTGCAGATCATCTATGCATCTTGTTGGCGGGCGCCCCCGTGGACGGTTTAAGTTGAATGACCACCACAAAGACAGCTCTCTGGTCCATCTATCGTCAATCATGCGCACCACATGGCTGGCCCATCTATCGTCAATCATGCGGACCACATGCCTGGCCCATCTATCGTCAATCATGCGAACCACATTGCTGGCCCATCTATCGTCAATCATGCGGACCACATGCCTGGCCCATCTATCGTCACTCATGCGGAATACATGGCCGGCCCATCTATCGTCAATCATGCGGACCCCATGGCTGGCCCATCTATCGTCAATCATGCGGACCACATGGCTGGCCCATCTATCGTCAATCATGCGGGCCACATGCCTGGCCCATCTATCGTCAATCATGCGGACCACAGGGCTGGCCCATCTATCGTCAATCATGCGGACCACACGGCTGGCCCATCTATCGCCAGTTATGCGTACCACACGGTCGATCGTTCTGTACTTTCGTATTGACGCAGAGTCGACGACATCCTGGATCTCTGTTTGGTCGCGGATACCGATATTTCAGATGTGGTCTCTTAGTGAAAAATGTAAGACTCTTTGCTCCATTTCTCTTTCGGCTCTACGAAGCCTTTCTGTGTCTGAATTGCGTAGACTCCAATACTCACGAACATGGGGTATTTGCTATTGAAGATGTGAGCCATGACAATGACGCTGTTATCTGCTGGAGGAACGATTTAAAGTGGTTGAAGCCGATCTAATCTTCCGCTCTCCTGTGGGCGATCTCTTTTTCAGTGCAGATGTTGTTAATTTCCTGGCCTAGGTAGACATACGCATTGACATTTTATATGAACTCATTTTCCAATCGCAGTTCCCCAGTAGAACATAAATTTTTCAGTAGAAATTTAGTTTTCTCTCCAGTTAATTTTACGTGAAATATTCGTCTGGATTTATCATTAGTTTCGAACGAAATATGTGATTCAGGTCAGGTCTTCCCGTAACCGGTGAAATCGTTGGGGCCCACTTGAAGACATCCTTACAACACCACGCCACCCTTCTCTGTCAGCGGCCGCTTCCTGCGCCTTTTCTGGTCTGAGTTTGGTTCATTCATTTATGTTGGCCTCCAGCTCTTTTTGGAACGGCCTCTTCGTCGTCTGCCTTGCGCCTTTCCGTATATAATCGTATTTGCAAGACCATTTGATCTCGATATGTGACCGTACCAACGGATTTTCCTTCTTTTAATAATTGCCAAAAGATCATCAAAAGCTTATATTGCTGTTGTAATTCAATCTCATATTTCCTCATTTGTAACTCGATCTTTGTACGTGACGTTTAAAAGTCTTCGGAAATATCTCATCTCCAAGGCCTGTAACCTTCGCTGCGGGTCAGCTGTAACTTGTCCATGTCTCACAAGCATAGAGGAATATTGGCAGGACCAATTTACGCATTAATCTGATTTTCGTGAATAGTGCTGAACGTTTAGCTTGCCAGATTTTGTTAAGCCGTGCAAGCGCCGCTATTGTATGTGCTATTCTGCTCAACACCTCACATTTTGATCCTTCATCACTGACAATCGAACATAGATATTTAAAACCGTCAACCACTTCGATATAACAAACATATATGATTACCTGCAATCAAACACATTAACACAAATGTCGTAAATGCGTAAAATAATAGAAACCAGTTTACCATAAGAAAAAAATATACTCGTACATTAGAACTTATGTCGATGTTATCATGTGTACCTACTTTTTAATATTGTTTTTATTTCCATCGTTATCAGTTTTAGCTAATATTAATACCAAAATGTAAAGAAAACTCTTTTAATATATTGTTTACTCAACGCTATTACTTGTATGATGTACCATTTAACTGAATACTGTCCCGATGTACTTCCCGGTATTTTCACCAGGCACCATTCTTCGAATTCTTGAGAATCACACGGTATTTCTACATTGTCTTGAAGAACATGTAACATCTCTGAATTGGGTCAAATATCCGCTTTTGTGATGATTCATCTGCTCCATCGCAGTTTAAATACTCAATCTTGCCTACGCTTTGTGACAGCTTACTTAGTGGGCTTACATTTTTTTAGTATGGAACGTTTTTCCTATCTTGAAACGTTAGTGTCACAAAACTAACGAACCTGGTTCGAAACCAGTCGTGTGTAGTTTGGCAAACACCGTCTTCACATCTCGGTGGGATCGCTCCACCGCGTACGGAAAGCAATGGCAACTTACCTGCCAAGAAACATAACAGCGAAATAGGTTGTTAGTTTTAAGAAGCGATTTTTTCTAAAGGTCAAGCTACTTATATTTATTAATGTTTTCCCTATAATTCCATACAACTGGTGCAACATCGTACTGGCGTGTTTCCGGGGCCAAACAAAAAGAAACACACTAAAAACAAAACAGTAGTGTAATATATTAACTCTGCCCATAAGAGGCAAGCAGAAACTAAGCAACAAGTACTGCAACATATATGGACATATCATCTATCTACAAGTTGCAAAGAGAGCAAAGCCAGATGTTCTCAGAACAACAGCACCCGCTGAGTTTCTCTGTAGCTGAGTACATCGCACCAGTTTGGAAGAACTTTGCACATGTCATATAGATACAGCAATAAATGAGACAGGCAGTATAGTTACTGGATGCCTAAAAAATACACCAACTGAAAAAGATACCCCATAATCGGCGTAGCACCACCAGAGATACGAAGAACTGTTGCGTCAGAGATAGAAAAAGAGAAACAGGTAAATGACCCAAGACTGAAGTCAAGACAAAGTTTCTTGCAGTCAACACATCCCCTATCGACTAGTCCAGGAAATTGAACGCATCGAAAGTGGAAACAGCTGACACAGGTCCCCTTGGTCGAGGTACTTAAGGAACCTACGCCTGGACATGTCCTGCCCTATGCAACATGGACATCACTAAATAGACTTAGAACTGGTGTATCACGATGCAGAAAGAACCGGATACGAAGGGGATACAGGGATAATGAAACATGCAAATGTGGAGTAACACAAGATCAGGATCATCTGATGATCTGCCGAATCTTTCCGGAGACCTGCAGCATGGATGACCTGCTGAGTGCCAGTGATAGGGCAATCCACGTGGCTGAATACTGGAAGGATGAAGTGTGACGTAGCGACTAGGACACGGAAAGTAAGTATCTACAAGTTAAAAACAGGAGGTCTAGTGTGTTTCCATTCACGATTTGTGCTCTACAAGGAGATGAACAGATGTCATAGCTATACTAGTGTACACATGTATGATGAAAATAACATCTGTTTTTGTCGCTTTTGTGGTGTATGTAACATTTGTTTTAGTGGCTTTTGGGGTGGATATTTTTTTATTTTTTACGTTTGCCTCATTTCTCTTATCCCCACGGCAGTGTGCGTTGCACTGTGGTTTTTATTTTGCTCCTGTCGGCCCAGTGCATCCGACTTCAGCTTTCATTTTATGTAAGGGTCTGCTTCCTCCTGCATTTTCTAACGGTTTGCTACCCCGGGGTAACTGCCGGTGCTGTGATGGGGATCGAACCCAGCAACTTTTGACTTTGAGCCGTGCCACTTAACCACTAGGCCACTCCGTCCTCTTGTGGTGGATATAACATATGTTCCAATGGCGTCTGTGGAGGATGTAACATCTGTTTTAGTGGCTTCTTTGGTGAGTGTTATATCCTTTTTAGTCGTTTCTGTGGCGGTGGCATCTGTTTTAGTGACTTCTGTGGTGCATGCAATGTAAGATTTAATGGCTCCTGTGGTGGAAGATATCTCTGTTGTAGTGGATTCTGTGGTGCATCATTTCTTTGTTTTAGTGGCTTCGGGCGGTGGTTGTAATAAATGTTTTAGTGGCTTCCGCGGTGGATGTATATGTTTTAGTGGTTTCTGTGGTGGATGTAATATGTTTTAGTGGTTTCTGTGGGGGATGTAATATATGTTTTAGTGGTTTCTGTGGTGGATGTAATATGTGTTTTAGTGGCTTCCACTGAATGTATTATACATTTTAGTGGTTTCTGTGAATTGGATCATGTTTCTATTTTAGTGGCTTCTGTAGTTGATGTAATATTTTTTAGTTAGTTGTGTGGTTGATGTAATATTTTTTAGTTAGTTCTGTGGTTGATGTAATATTTTTTAGTTAGTTCTGTGGTTGATGTAATATTTTTTAGTTAGTTCTGTGGTTGATGTAATATTTTTTAGTTAGTTCTGTGGTTGATGTAATATTTTTTTTATTTGAGTTCAATAGTTGATGTGATATCTGCTTTAGCAGCTTTTACTTTAGATCTACTATCTTGTTAGTGCATTCTGTAGAGGATGTAATATCTGCCTTAGTGGTTTCTGTGGTAGATATAATATCTTCTTTAGTGGCGTTTGTGTAATTAATATCTTTTTAGTGGCATCTGTGTTAGATGTTTTATCTTTTTAGTGGTTTCTGTGGTGGATGTAAATCTTTTTGGTGGATTCAGTAGTAAATATTATATCATTTTAGTGGCTTTTGTGGTGGATGTAATGCCTGCTTTGAGGCTTATGTGATAACATATCTGGCTTTACAGCTTTTTACGTCTTAAGTATCAATTTCTGTTGTTGTAATTTAGTTCTCTTGTTTGTTCTAATTTTGGCGAGCCACGCCTTCTTCCAGCTTATATCAACTCCTTCTGTTTGCTTCGTCTCGGCAATACGTTGCCTCTTGTTGGCTTTATTCCTCACCTATACAATACCACCTTCCTTCTTCCCTCTTCGTTTTGGCCCACGCAACGGGTATTCCCCGTCATAACAGTGTGTTTTTGTTTATACAAATATCCCTTGCTCGGGGGTGGATTTACGTCTAAATTATGTTTCATGGCTGGCTTCATGTTATTTTGGTGTATCGATTGATTTCTGTGCCGAATTTTTGTTAAATATGCCCCCCCCCCCCCCCCCCCACCTATCTCTCTCTTTTTCCTTATTGCTACTTGTGCTTCATCTATTATCTTTCGCTGGTGTCCCCTCAGGGACATTAGTTATAAATCATCTCGTCGTATGAGCTCTGTGTTTGTTTTCTTGAAACTGATATACTTAGCCAGACAACAAGAATGTAAAGGCAATTAGGCCGTGCTATTTTCTTAATCGGGTCTATCATGAACTTAGCAGCGTGTCCTGTCTAATATTCAATTTAAAGTCATTGGCTTCTTTAAACATATAGACGAACTTTGTAGCTACGTATAACAATGCATTAAAGACAATGGTGTGTTTTGTTTTCTTGTCTGTCGTGTAATAGTTTTTATTTCTATCATTCCCGTTTTATGAAATTCTTGGTCTTAGTTTTCTTCTTTTTAATACTTCTTAATTTTTTCTGTAATATCTCTTTCGTCATCCGCTTTTTCTTTTCTTACAGCGTCTTAATTTTCTTCTGTATCCTCTTTATCTTCTTGATCGTTTATTTCTTATTTTCTCTTTCTTCTTAATTTTCCTCTCTATGTTCTTTATCTATTTCTTTTTTTCTTCTCTTTCTGCTTTGTTATTGCCTTCTCGATCTTCTTGATCCTCTATTTCTTCGTTTTCTTCTCTTTCTACTTCCTAATTTTCTTCTTTATGTTGTTCATCCTCTGCTTATTTTTCATCTTCTTCTTCCTTTTTGCCCCACTTTTTGTTCTACTTCTTCCTGCCTTGCCTCACTACTTTTTCTTATCTTATCCCACTTGTTTAAAATAGGAGAAATATAAGTCCCCGATAACTCACAACGGTCATGTCAAACTTGTAAAAACGGAAACGCGATTTCAAGGGAATTATCCCCGCTGACCTTAGTACATGTCAATTGTCGTTTGGAAACCACTCAAAACGCGTTCTTGACAACGGTTTTGCTGTGTCCGGTTACAGTAGTTTTTTTCTTACATCACAAGACGTTTTTGACAATATAGAATATAATTCACCTGACTGTAGTACAATGCGAGGTTTCTCAGTAGACTCTTAACTATGGGGATTCCAATGTTGATCCCTATCGAGTTGGCCAGACCGGAATGACAGCCTGTTTTCAGGAGCTCTACGAGAAAGTGAGGTGCAAGGGGGGGGGGGGGGGGGGGGAGTTGTTTAAAGTCAGTACTTTTCACTTAACTAATGTCTTCACCCACAACTTATCAATCAATCAATCAATCTACGTTCTTTAAATGCAATACATGGCATATAAGGCAGAAACCAGTGCTCTCCAGTTTGATCTGTGTAACGCCATTCTCTTCAGTTCATGGACTGATCAAGCCCATAGTGGAACTATCTCTGACGATTGTTCTACAGAGTGTTTCTTTCGGTTTTCCTCTTTTCCTGCTACCAGTCCGAGACCACATGGATGCATGCATAGCGTACACGAATATTAAAAAGTTTTACTATTCTGTTTTACAGAAAAGTTCTTTGTTTTTACATAAAAATCTTTTCATTGGTTATCTTATAATTCTGAATTTTTTAATAGTTGTCTATTCTTCATAAACATGCTTGCCTATCGTAGACGACTGTAAAAAGTCACACATCTTTGTTTACATAAAATTCTTTGTGAACATTATACAACGGAAAGTATGAAAATTTAGAGCCAATCTCTTTATGTTTGAATTGTCGCTTCCCAAAGTGATTTCATTACGGCCATGTCTTAATTTGTTATTTGTTTCTTGCGTTTGTCTTATTTATCTATTCCCCACGTCGGTGGGCGTTGCACTATGTGTTTATTTGAAGTCCGTCGTTCCAGTGCTTCCGACTTCGGTAAGCATGTTATGTAAGGGTCTGCTTCCTCCTGAATTTTCTAAGGGTTAGCTTCCCCGGGGTAACTCACGGTGCTGCGATGGGGAGCGAACCCAGCACATTCGGGTTGTTAGTCGTGTCACTTAACTACTGGTCGACGCCGCCCCCAAAATTGTGTATAGGATAAAGACGATAACTGACCCACTGGTGCATTAAGAGCATCTCGTGAGAGTCAACTAAGAGTGTTGTGTAACCTGGTGGGGTAGAAGAACTTCCACACATTGGTCTGTAATTCATGCCTATCAAATTATACTTCTCAGTGTGGAGTAGGTTCTGGGTTTGAAAGACATTGAAGACATAAAGCACCCCATGTAAGCATATGCCATTAACAACCCTTCTCCGACAAGTTCGATCTTCAGCTGTCATTTCTCATCTCTCCAGTTGAGGCCCAGAGACCGAAGTTCATTTTCATTTTCCTCTGCTAGCGTTTCTTAGTCTACCTCTCTTTCTCTTCCACAGTGAATTCCGCGTTACGGCCTGTCTGTCAAGTGTGTTTGTGCATTCAGTAGGCATGTGTCCTATCCAACCACATTTCATACATTTGATCGGTTACTCCACTGTTTGTTATTGGCTCCTTCCTCATAGGTCTCCGTTCGTCACCACGTATTTCCAGCCTTGTACCCATTAACCTCAGCAGACACTTATTGCCGAATCGCATGTTATATAAGGAACAACAAAATCGAAGTTGTAGCAATACAAATCAATAAAAGTCCATCGACCTGCTCTGTGCATAGAACATTGATCACATCTCGTCGGCAGTCACGGTACAGAGCAACCGATTCTACCCCTCTTCAGATGTAGCCATTTAAATGTAGTTTCGTCTATCATTATCTTCTCCATTTATTTGTTAAGTCTTACCTTTTTTATCTTCCCCTGTGAATTCAACAATAGAGCCTGTCTAGATTTGCAAGACGGACTCTTCCTCAACCTACGACCTATGTTGTCCCATTTTTTAACCTTAATTTATTGATTTAATGGATGTTGGCTTCGTTCCCAGATGTCTTCATTCCTCACCACGTCTTGCCTCTGAATTCTCATAATTTCATTATCCTTTGTAAGCATCTCACTCGAGTCATTGTTTATCCCTTTGGTCGTTAACGCTACGTTTGACTCCATACACCAACACTGACTTGACTGGCATTGTATATTCTAACTTTAGTATGAATCTTGATTTCTCTTAATCTTCAAATGCAGTTTAGCTATAGCGAGAATGAAGATCAAAAGTCTATAGACATATATATTGTTTTTTTTGTTTGATTTTTTTGCGTTCGCCTTATTTCTCTAATCCATAAGGCGATGTGCGTTGCACTGTGGTTATTATGTTTGCGCCTGTTTCATCCGACTTCAGCATGCATTTTACGTAAGAGCCTGGTTCCTCCTGCAGTTTCTAAGTGTTTGCTTCCCTGGGGTAACGGCCGGTGCTGTGATGGGGATTGACTTATCACCTTCGGGTGCCATCTAACCACTATGCCACGCCGTTCCCAGACGTACATATGTGTAATGGTTCAGTGAACGCACAAGAACAAGAACAAAACGACACAACCATACGATCACTTATCAAAGACACTTATCAAAGACACTCATCAAAGACACTCATCAAACACGATCCATGAGGGTGGAATGGAGAGACCATCACAAAGAATACTAACCAGAAAATGCCTTGGCTTGGCTTCGTTCGTTCTCAATCTCCCGCTACCAAACCCTGAAAGAGCTTAAGTAGCAGAATGTAGTCCAGAGAATGGAATGCGCTGTGTCGTAGTTTACAGCTTAACTACGATATTTGCACCTTTCGGTCCAACATATCCGACTTCAGCAAGCATTTTTTGAGTACCGGGTTAGCATTCCCTCTTCGGTCCCTTCTCCTTAGCAAGTCTGCTCTGTTGCAGCCTGTTATCCAGGATCACCGCGTGGAGGTGTAAAAGGGTCTTGGCAGCTCTGGTTCGCTGGCCCTGACGCTAGCAGTCAGCTATGGGTCGCTGACCACTGCAGCTTTGCGAAAGCAAAATAAATTCTAACCATAAAATAACAACATAGACAAACTTGGCAGAGATGGGCGAACAACGATTTTCAAACTCAGAACGGGACATTACAGACTCAAGGCCCATCTCCACAGAATGGGTCTTAAGAGACAAGGCCTCTTGCGATTGGGGAGCACCCAAGCAAACACCATATCCCATCCTGCAGCATTGGCCCACTTATGCAAACCAAAGAAAGGCAGTCTGGTCCAGGAAGGGGGGAATGAGGGCGGGATACTTAGCTCGCAAACTGCGGAGAACCAGCGAAGACCTGAACCACAGTGTCCTTTGTGAACCTCTGCGGGCTAGAACATCAGTTGATCCAGGAAGACGAAGGGGCAGTAACGGTTTCTGTTTCTGTTTCTAAGAATCGACTTCACTGCACTCCGGGCATACCGATAGGTGCTCAGTCTCTCTCATCAAATGGCGTAAGGTATGGATGCTGATGGTCCCTGTAGCTCGCTGGTTGTACAATCTCCTGCGCCGTCCTCTCATGCGCCCCACTCCGCTCGAACCTCGTTTAATATCGATATTTCGTAGTCTGTGGATTGCTGCTTCATCTATTGCGGTGTCCTCATCCAGCAGGTGGTCATTGATTGATTTACAAATGTCACTTTTATCCATCACTAATGATGGGAGCTTGTGAAGCCAAGATGTCTGCCCTTTCATTGCCCTGAACCCCGACACGAGCAGGACAGTAGATCCAGGTCAACGCCTGGAGATTTGAGGCCTCAACAGCAGCTATCCACTCGTACCTAAGCCATCCCTTCTGTACTTTCTGAAGTACGGCTTGCGCGTCTGTCACGATGACTGCCTTTGTTATAGAAGTCTCAGAATTCAATTTCAGTGCTGAGGTCACTGCTTACGTCTCCATTCTCATACTGGAGGTTGTTGACATGTGTGCCCTACTGCGCTCAGCAACGACCTGTCCTCTCACTCTAGCCGAGAAACCCCAAACTGATGTCTCACTTCGTACGACTGATCCGTCGGTGTAAATGACAGCGGTTACCAGTAGGTATATCTTATATTATCTCTGACGAAGGAACCTTGTGATAATAACTCAGGTGTCGTATCGTGTCTGCCCTGGTGTGGGCACTGAACTATTACCAAGACATATTTTGTACTTACTTATTGTCCGCGCCCGGGCACCACGATAATACAGCAAGCATCCAGCATTCAGCAACATGGATTGCATTTTCATTTGTCTTCAGCGTGTGCCACCTATTGCATTTTTCCTAGATGTTGGGGTAGGTCATCCTGGGGTATAGGTTCTGTGTTACGTCAGTCACATGCGTCAACTTTATTCTGGTGTTACATGATTTTATTAAGATCGACTCGCACATCGGTTAACCACCCTCCGCGCACGTGTCCCAACGCAGCGGAGTAATACACTGATCGATCCTAGCCCGACAAGCAAGAAACCCTCCTTCCGGCTACATCCAGCTTGCACCAGATCTTTGACTTGCACGGGGACATCTGCCCTTGTATAAATACAGATCGACTAAGATTAAGGATGAAACATACACTGCCACACACACACAGCGTTGGGAAGATTCTGCAGTATATGTCTCAGTTAATTGGATTCTTATGTGACATTTTACGTTCTGCCTGTCTGTGATGACAATCATTATTGGTCAAAATGAAGCGGCCCTAGTAGTTATGTATTTCAATAAATCTACAATTTAACGTGTGTTTCAAAGGATCAATTGGAGATGTTGCAAAAACAAAGTTGGCCTTTCTTTGAGAAACTGAATTGCAAGACCAAATGTAGAACACGGTTTTAGGGCAGTGAGTACTGCTTTCCTAGGGAAAGCTCCCTCAATTAGGGCCTACGAGGTTGCCACAACCTTTTCCAACAACCTTTCACAATGTTTCCCAAAATAAACACGTATTTGCTTTCGCAGAAGAATCAAAAGGATAAAAGCACAAAAGCCTTTGACACGCGTGTTATATAACTCATTATCCAAATTAATATTGAGTTCGTTTGGAATGGTTTTTAAAGAGCAAATATTGACAATGTGTTTTCTAGATTGTCACTGCAAAAGTGTCAATAATTAACGAATACACAAAAGCTGGCTAACCTAATCTTCACAAAAAAGCAAATCTTTAAGAAATATTTTAAAAAAAGGTAATATAACAGCTGAGAAAATGTAAACAGTTCACTATATACAAATCTGCAAACCTAAAGATCAATCCCATGGCAACCATTACCGTCGGAGATGAAAGTAATTCTTCGTGTACTAAGCCGCAGCCTACGTGAGGTGGGGCAGAATATAAATAATGCCTCACCTTCGTCAGTGACAAAGAACAAACGAAAACAACTAACGAACTTCACACACACACACACTCCCCATCCACACTACCATAAATACACACACACACACGCACACACAAGCACACACACGCACGAACACACACACGCACACACGCACCAGGAATACTTGGATACTTGGACATCAGGAATACTTGATCTGACATACTGGGCCATAGCTACGCTTGTCTTTTTGTCTTTTCATTGGACACCAGGAATACTTGATCTGACACCCGTATCAGGACCCTTTTCTCTTGATGTATTACGGATATATAAACGATGGAATTGACATTGTTGACATTCGTTTTCTCGACATCACGGTGTTTATTTGCCCTTCAGGTTTCTGCGCCACTGTCTACAATAAACCTGCTGGCGTTCACAACTGCCTTCTCTACACTTTTTCAATCCTTCCGCGATTCACTCACGTTCTCCTAACTTCTTCGTCCTCGATGCCTTGTAAGGATGCCGAAAACTGCTTTCTCAAGACCACGAGATGTTTGACTTCTTCCGTGAGCGACTCTACCATGAGACCACTCTTTCCTTCGCCTTCCAGTGGGTTCTTCATGTCCCTCGTCACTACTCCCTCCCTCACATCCACTCACCGTCCTCGATACTTGATAGGGTGAAAGAACAGTCAGCCAAATTGGGACTGAATATCAACATGAAGAAAATCAACACTTTCAACAGGTAACCAATCATTCTGAAGGGAGAGCAGTTAGAAGAAGTGGATACCTTTATCTATATGGGCAGCCCAATTGAAGGTACAGATATAGAAGTGAGGACCAGAAGTGGAAATATCAATGGATCTCTTTACCTATTTGGGCAGCTTAATTGAAGGTACAGATATATATGTGAGGACCAGAAGTGGAAATATCAAGAGGGACATTCCTGGCACTAAACAACATATAGATATACATATAAATCAAGATTCACACCACAGTTAGAATACTCAACGTCAGTATCAATTCTGTGGAGGCGAAACATGGAGAACGACCAAGGCCACACAGCAAAACTCCAGCTTTTTGTTAACAGATGTCTTCGAAGGACAATGAACATAAAGTGGCAAGACGTTGTGAGGAATGAAGACCTGTGGAAAGAGAGTCAACAACATCCACTGGAACAACGAATTACACGATGAAAATGGGACTGGAAATGATATCCGCCTCTGAAGGCACCGTCCAACATAGCCAGACAGGCTTGTACATGGAATCCTAAAATATAAGAGAAACAGAGGTAGACCCAACAATACACAGAGAACACAGCGTCAGAAGAAACTAAGATTTAATTATTGCACATGATGAGAGGCAGAAAGAGCAGCACAGGACCGTGTATACTAATGGGGTGGTGTCATTGACCTTTGCGCAGAGAGGAGCAACTTGTCTAGACTGATTGAGTAGGGCTATATTTGTGTCCATTTTAAGCGACCCAACACGGGATAAGAACGCGGACCACTGCCTTTCGTGTTATCTATTTCTATCCACGCAGCACCGTGAAAATCGAGAGTATGAGACCGTGCGATCGATAATCAATTCACGTATTGAACTAAGCTAATGTTATAAAAACGTACGTCTTTGGGGAAGGAAGGGGGACTTGATTGTGCTATTGTTCGGACTACTGTTTCTGACACAAAGTGTTGATGTACTTTGCAACATCATGAGACAAGCATGGGCACATGCATCAGATGAGCCATTATATGACTGAAGAGTTGTAATTATAGTCTAACAGTCCGTGTTTGAGTGACAGATCAAGGCTAAGGGAAATCGATAGAAAAATATTGTAGATAATTTGTGTTATTCAAATAAAAGAAAAGATGGCAAGACGAGGTGGAGGTTGTTAAGTACACCATGGAATACAGATACCAAGAAAGGTATATATATATATATATATATATATACATATTTGAATACTTGAATCATGGTATTCAATCAGGTAATGTTACGTAATGCCAGGCACCCAAAAGCTGTTTTAAAATGTGTCTGTCCTTCACCTTGGAGTACCATGCAGATCATCTTTCCATCTCGTTGGCAGGCTGCTACATGGACAGCTGTAGTTGTATGGCCACTAGAAAGACGACGTTCTCGCCACTATACCTTTATTCATACGAACCACAATACCGACCCATCTTTCGCATTGACGCAGTTGTCGACTACGTCCCCGAACTCTGTTTGGTCGCGGATGCCGGTATTTCGGATTCGGATGTATGTAGCATATGTAGTGTATGTAGCGTATGTAGTGTATGTAGTGTATGTAGCGTATGTAGCGTATGTAGTGTATGTAGCATATGTAGTGAATGTAGCATATATAGTGTATGTAGCGTATGTAGCGTATGTAGTGTATGTAGCGTATGTAGTGTATGTAGCATATGTAGTGTATGTAGATTATTTAGTGTAAGAAGCATATGTAGCGTATGTAGCGTATGTAGTGTATGTGGCGTATGTAGTGTATGTAGAGTATGTAGTGTATGCAAAATATGTAATGTAAAGTATGTAATGTAAAGTATGTAATGTATGTATGTAATGTATGTATGTAATGTATGTATGTAATGTAAGTAATGTTTGCGGGTGCGTAGGTAGGTGGGTAGATAGGTAGGTGGGTAGGTAGGTGGGTAGGCAGGGGGGTAGGTAGGTAAGATATGTAGATGGGATAGGTAGGTGGGTAGGTAGGAGGGCAGGTAGGTAGGTGGGTAGGTATGTAGGTGGGTAGTTAGGTGGACAGGTAGGTAGGTGTGTATGTGGGTAGGTAGGTGGGCAGGTAGGTGGATATGTGGGTAGGTAGATGGGCAGGTAAGTAGGTGGGTAGGTAGGTGGGTGAGTAAGTGGGTATGTGGGTAGGTAGGTGGGCAGGTAGGTAGGTAGGTGGGCAGGTGGGTAAGTAGGTAGGCGGGTAGGTAGGTGGGTAGATATGTGTGTAGGTAGGCGGGTAGGTAGGTAGGTGGGTAGGTAGGCAGGCATGTAAGTGGGAAGGTAGGTGGGTAGATAGGTGTGTATGTATGTGGGTAGGTAGGTGGGTAGGTGGGTTGGTAGGTGGGTAGGTGGGTAGGTATGTATGTGGATAGGTGGGAAGGTAGGTGGGTAGTCAAGTTGGTAGGTAGGTGGGTAGGGGGGTAGGTAGGTGGTGGGTAGGTAGGTAGGTGGGTAGGTATGTGGGTTAGTACGGCGTGTATCGGGCAGGCAGGCACTTATGTATGTATGTATGTATGTATGTATGTGTGTATGTATGTGTGTATGTGTGTGTGTATGTGTGTGTGTATGTGTGTATATATGTATGGATATATGTATGTATATATGTATGTACAGATCGTCTCTGTATAGCTTCATTTATTATCGTTGCCTCATGTTCCTGAGCACTCTCAGCATTTGTTCTGCACCAGTGTGTGAGATTGGTGGCGATTCTTTCTTAGTCATCGTGGTTAATGCCGGACTTCAATCAGTGATTTCTTAAGTGCTTCCTTGTACCTTTTCCACTGCCCACCGGTTTGCTCTCCTGCCATTTCGCTGTTCACAATAGAACAGCTCTTATGGTAGACGTCGATGCGACATGTGTACCACATGACCAGCCCATCTCAGCTGTGCTGCACATATCATTGTATGTATACCTGTCATGCCTGGTCGCGCTAACACATATGTATCTGGCCCCATGCCCTGCCATCCAATCCTCAGTAGTTTCCGCACACAGTGCACGTGGAAGTGGTATTATTCCCGACATGACCACTATAGACGGTCTATTTCTCACACGCATATAAAATAGTAGATAGGCCATACACATAAACATACATACACACACAGACACATAGACATTATAAAAACAAGTAAAATCAGAAACGTCAAGACACGCAGACGTGTCAGAATAACAAAAAAAAAACACAGAGCTGATAGGTTAGTCGGTACGTGAATATACACACATGCTTAGAGCAGCGAATACAGATACACATGGCAGTAAACACATACATTAGAGACATACTGTTATGTTTGGCAGATACTTGTGAGAGGCGGAGTAGATATATAGCAGAAATATAGTTCGGACAATCAGAATGTGAGTTCAGGCAAGCGGACAGACAGTCAGACTGTAGAGACAGATAAACAATAGGCAGGTAGAACACACAGCCATACATGACATAACATACATACACATAATACAGACATGTAGCACAAGCAGACATGATACAATAGACAAACAATGCAGGTAAACAGGCAGAACAACAGACAGACTGGGCAGAATAGACAAAAATAACAATACAGACAGATGGAACAGACATACATGACATAATAGACAAACAATACATACAGGCAGACCAGACCGACACACATGATAAAAGACAGACATACATACATGATAAAACAGACAGACAAACAATGCAGACAGGTCGAACAGATAAACAGACAGGACAGAATATAAAAATAAACAATGCAGAAAGGTAGAACAGACATACATACACAACAAAATAGACAAACACACAACGCAGACAGATAGAACACCCATGTATAAATTGGGGAAGAAGACTAACATCTGGTAAGGCCAAATATACTGATCAGACATGTTAGTCAGGGTCAGGCAAAATATACTGGCCAAGACCCTCACACTGACTTCCCTACACTTGATGGAATAAAAGGCATGCATCACCATACTGGACTTTCACTCTCCAATGAAATTATATAGGCTCCACACCTTCGCTGCTAAAAGAAAAGGATAACAGAACACTGCTCCTCTTTGGTGCATGTCAATAGTGGCGCGGCCATCTTTTAACTGCATTCATGACATCATGTTGTTCCATGATGGCACGTGCAGGACACTCTTGGCATCATTAGCAACCATATGAACAAGTTAAAATACAAAAGCAAAGTTTTTATAATTGATATCCCACTTCCAAGGATTTCATTTGAAGCACAGTCATATTTATGCCCTAAAACGTCAGGAGATAAATGATCATTGAGAATATAAAATATTGTGCTCTACATTCACATCGACCGGAATAAACACAGTTTTCAATAGCTCTTGGTTTCACTATGTAAATGTAAAAGGTTTTTTTCCAGGCGTAGCAACAATTCAAGTTCGTATAACCGGGTGGTCTGCTGCGGACAAACACATATTGTGATATATTATATTAGTACGGCCTATCTGGAATTCAAAACGATTTATTACCGTTCTGTTTTAAAGAGGATGTCGCAGCGAATTAGTAAAATAAAATGGATTAGTCGCAAAGTGTCGCTAATTATTTCTGTGAGAGAATTCCCAAAGGAAAGAAAATCTGAAGTCGACAAAGTTATGTGATTGAGCTTTAGCACAGCTTTAGATTGAATTTGTGTAATTTACGTTGTTGATATGTATGAAGAATATGTTAACCATTTGAACTCTGGCTACCAGCAGTCCGCACAAAAAAGAGTAGTGGTACAGTGGGTTCCATCCCACTGTAACATCCAAGGCAACGAGGAGGCAGACATACTGGCAAAAGAAGGTGCAAGACTACCACAACCAAATTCTAGTGTGACCTACGAAAAGTCCAAAAGATTTATTAGGGCTACATACATGGTCAAATGGGAAACAGAACATACTGGCTACACAAAAAAGGATGCCTACTACCAGCTGAACAGAAGAGAGCAGGTCGTAGTCTTCAGACTCCGCACAGGCCACAACAGACTGAGGTACCATCTATTCAATAAACCGAAGATAGGTGGCACTGACGAATGCACCTGTGGCACAGGGAAAATGACCGCTGAACATCTGCTGCAAAATTGCCCGACATACGAGGACCAGAGAAAGCACATGTGGCCATCACCAGTGGCAACACTAGACAAGCTCTATTGCAGTGTCGACAGCCTCAGGATGACAGCTGCTTTCTTTGAACAAATTAATGTTGACGTCTGACAGCGTACGAAGAAGATGAAGAAGAACTCTGGCTACAAGTAAAATCCCATGCAGCTAAGAAAATATAATTAAGGTAGACATCTGAAGAAAGATATTTACTATGACAAAACGAACTATGTGTTCTAATTTCATTATTACATCTCAGATTAGCTAACCTGATAATCAAGAATGTTTCTACTTTTTTCAGCAGTACATCGGGGAAATATATTTATTGAAGACCATCCTGTATGAAATATTTTTGATACGTCACGTAGGATCACGTCACTTTATTATGGTCAAAATTCAAGCAGTACAGCCCGAATTGCGCCTTAAAATAATGGTCCATCCGTCACGTCGAATAATGGGTGGCTCGGGGAAAGGAGCATTCAAGCATACACCGGTACATGGGTGCCATGGGTTCAAAGAGGTAATAGTAAATGTGCATCGCCAGGAACGTAGTGACAAATTGGTTAAGGTATCAGTCGCTTGTTTAAATGGACACGGGTTCAAAGCCTCAGTTAGGCAGACGTAGAGTTCTTTGTATATTGAAGTTAAAATCAAAATTAAGTTTATTATAAAATACAATTTTAAAAATTACCTTGTGGCTACTTAGGAAGAACAGGTTTTTATTCCACTGCCTTACACAACCTAATGCCGAACTTCAATATTTGAAAGGCAAGCCGACATAAGGAACTCATAAAATGTAATTCTTAGTTCTTAGTCGACCTGTACTTCTATAGGGGCAAATGCCCCTGTGCAGTCCTCAGCTCCGGTTTGAGCTGAATATAGCAGGGAGAAGGGTTTTCTGCATAGTGGGCTAGACTCGAGCAGCTTAATACTTCTCTGCGTTGGGGTAAGCGATTACGAAAGATGGTTAACCGATGTGCGAGTTCATCTTAATAGATTCAAACACCAGAGAAAAGTAGACCAGCGGCATGTTAGGCACCATCTATGCTGCTCTAAACAAACCACCTAACCATGACCAGTGTTATGCCATGTCACACAGTTAGTCGCCTCTTACGACATGCTCTCTGTGTGGCAGTAGTACTATTCTTGTCCTTGACATTCACAAAGACCCCGACATATCACTCTGGCATGTAGTTGCATAGTAGATATAGTCGTCAGAGATGAACTGTTCAAGAAATGATTTTTACAAGACTTCAGCTTGCTGGCATTGGGCTAGCTCGTCTTTGCTGATCTATTTCTACTAATTGCAAGCCAGGCGCCCATTTGCAGCTGCTGATTTTTGGAGGATGCGCGACAGAGCATGGGGGTCAGAGGGTTCTTAGCCATGACAAAACTTCAAGTCTGCCTGGCTGCAGTACTCGCCACTCTTCTGTGTGCGTTAGACATGGGCTGTGCTCAGCAGGGTTGCTAGAAAATAAACCACTTTCACTGAAACTGCCTCAGTAGATTGTTGAGAATGAAATGGCAAGGTAGGTTACCAGACTCCCATATCTTCATCATCATCATGTAGCATGTCCTTTATAGAAAGTCGCTCCAATCACAGTCTGTTTAAAAGAAACTCGTTCCCTTGCCAACACTCCAGCCTCCGCCACAGTCATACGCAGGTATTCCTGGATATCTTGGTGCCATCGTCTTTTTGGTCTACCCCTTTCTCTTTTGCCTGGCACCCTACCTTCCATCACTATTCTCTCGAGACCGTTGTGTCTCTTGATGTGACCAAAGTATTTGCATTTTCTAGCCAAAATGGAATTAATAAACCAGTTCTCCTCTATGCTCAACTCTTGCCGAATGTCTACATTTGTCTTTTTCTCTGTCCAGGGTATTCTGAGGATCTTTCTGTAACATTTTGACTCGAAGGATTCGATTCTTTGTCTGGAAGTTTTGGTAATCATCCATGATTCGCAGCCATAAGCTGCCACAGAAAAAACACAGGCTCTCAAGACTTACTTTTATCATTTTGTTGGTGCTCTTCCATAATTTCTTCAGGCTGTTCAGTTCCATATCTTCACGAAGACCAGACTGCGGAGCCAATCATTCGTATTGAAATACTGGATGCCCAGATCAGGTGGACTGGCCACGTCGTGTGCACGCTAAACAATCACATCCTCAAACAACTAATGTATGGCTAGCTGTAAGCGGGCCCGGTGACGCGTCTGGTCGATGAGCAAAAGTAGCGCTTCAAAAACTCCCATCAAATTATATCTGTTTCGCGTCAAAGTTGATTAAAATTCATGGGATTATCTGACACGGGATCGCCAGACATAGCATAGAACCACCATTAGAGGCGTCTGCATTTTTCAGGAACGCCAGATCTCCGAGGCTCGGATAAAACGTGGTGATGGTAAAGACAGAACAACTGACACTCACGTGTCCAACCCTGACCTCATATACTGCATGTAAGCAAGGGGTGTATGTGCAAGAATGGAACTACACAGCCACGTTCGGACTCACCATTACGATATTGTTGCTATAACAACTAGCCACTGACGGCTATTAATATTATCAGACAATAGAGTGATGCGACAAGGAAGCGAACTCATTCTCTTTGCGGAAAGAAGTGAAAACGTTAACAACTCAAACTTTCCTATGTAAAAAAAATAAAGAACAAAAAACAACACATACATTTGATTAAATGTAATAATTGACAGTAATTGATGAAAATAGCAATGATTAAAGAATAAATAGGTTATAATAGATGAAATACAATCAATCAATAAATGGATCAATCAATAATTTAAACTCCGTGCAGATAAATGTAATTTGGAAAACGTTAAAATATTCCCAAGAGGAGACATCATTTCAGATTATAATCCTGTTTGCTTAAAATGACTTATAAAACTTAAGTGCACAGGAACCAAGACATAGAACCAAGTACAGAAGTTTAACATTTAAACAACCATAAATAAGGCAGAATTATGTTGTTGATGTGAAGAATAAATATGAAAGCTTAATGACAGAAAGGTAAAGAACACGAATTGGACATTAAGATTAAGCAAACAAAAACTATGGTAATCAATTTTTAAGCCACGAATCGCACAATAAACATCATTGCAAAAGGAGAGATACATGAACAAATAAACAGTTATTTATATCTGACTCGCTAGCAGCTCTAGTAATCCATGGACACGTGTGCACGTATGGATCGGCTACGGAGAGTGAAAAGAGGGAAGGCGGTGGAATCTACATCAGAGACGCAAACGGCGACAAAGAAACGATCTATATACCGACAGGAGAGACCTGTATCAGTTTTAGAGCTGAAGCAACAGCTGTGCATGCAGCAACGAGGACTCTTATCAATATAAACATTACTACAAGGAAAACGGTCATTCTAACAGACTTCAGGAGCGTATACCAAACTATTTCAAGCCCCAAACAAGATATACTATAGCACGAACACAAATTTAACATCGGATTGCTGTCCCCAAAACACAGATCTAGCCCTACAGTGGATTGACGTCCACGAAAAGGAAACCAGAAGGCAGATACGATAGCAAAAGCAAGAAGTAGCGGAACACAAACTCGTCATCCACAGGGCTATAAAGAAGTAACGAAACTCATCAAACGATCTATGAGGGCGCACCGGAGAGACCAGCACAAGGAATTAAGGCAAAAAAATTACGGAGTAGACGTTGCAGAGATGGACAGACGAAGATCCTCAGACTCAGAACGGGACATTGCAGATTCAAGGCATACCTGCACATAATTGTTCCTAAAGAAGCACCACGATTATGAAGCAACCAATGAAACACCAGAACAATTCCTGCAGGTCTGTTCTATTTATGCAGACTAAAATGAGGCAGTCTGGCCCAGGGAAGCGACCATGCTAGAAGAGCAGTGGGAGACAGGCGAAGACATGAAACGCAGTCTTCTTCGTGAATATGACTAGGCTAGAAGCATAGCAGTAGTTGATCGAAGAAGAAGAAACAGAAGAAGAATTGATTGGCTCTTCCGGTCCAATCAGACGATAGCAAGCCCTGCTTTGAAAAAAAAAAGAAGTATATTACTACAGTCCATGACAGTAAAGAATGTAAATAGCAATACTAATCCCAGCAGAGAAATGTCTTCCTTTTATCTATGACTGATAACAATTAGTGATGGTAGAAGTATGTCTTCCTTTTATCTATGACTGATAACAATTAGTGATGGTAGAAGTATGTCTTCCTTTTATCTATGACTGATAACAATTAGTGATGGTAGAAGTATGTCTTCCTTTTATCTATGACTGATAACAATTAGTGATGGTAGAAGTATGTCTTCCTTTTATCTATGACTGATAACAATTAGTGATGGTAGAAGTATGTCTTCCTTTTATCTATGACTGATAACAATTAGTGATGGTAGAAGTGAAAGGGAAATAAAGAAGAGAATAGTAAAGGCCTAACACACTTTTAAGATGACAAATAGAATAACATCCGGATGAATAACAAATAAACTGAAAATGGAAGTCATCAGGTGTTAAATATATATATATATATTCATCGGTACTATTTGAGGTCACAATAGAAGCCATTAGACTGTGGATACACAGACAAATGGGTCACATTTCGTGGAAAGAAAAGCAAGCAAATAAAAGAGGTAGGAATGGAAAAGGAAATACTGTAAGACATACAACTTTTGGCAAATTAAAATATTTGCACTAATAAAGAAATGAGATAAACTGCTGAAAAGATTACTGGAGGATAAGGTTGAGGGCCGGTGTGCAAGAAGTAGACAACGCTATACATGGAAGAGCATCATAAAGAGTTGGACTAATAACAGTCTGTTGGATTGTAAAATCAAGGCAAGAAACATGGCAAGATGTCTATTGTAGCCAACTTTATGGAGAAGTCTTGACATTATCATAAACAGATCTATCATAAGCCAACAGCTCTAACAATTTACCCCGATAAATCAAAATTGTCAAACTTATCTCGACAGTGTTCTCCGGTTTGATTCTACTTCTGGTACCCTTGGGGTTCCAGAACAGAGACTGCCTAGGAATGCTGTCAGAACTCTTAAATAAGAACCTTCTTTGTCTCTTAACTTCATGCGTCATTGACAGTTGACAGCGCACATGCCACAGATAGACATTAATGACTGTCAAACCATTTAAAATCTAATATCCGTTGCAACATCTTGTTACTAATGCATGAATTTTCTTTGCTAACGTCTCTGTCGTCATCCAAGCCTGAGAATCATAAATATGATTGTTAAAAAAACGTAATTGTTCAGTTCAAACTTTTATTTATGAATTCATGGTTTTTGTGTGTGTCTTTTTTGTTGTTGGCCGCATGAATGAAATGTTAACAGACTACCAGGTCGTACTACTAGAAGCTGTGTACAACATGTAAGCTCTCTGGGTTTCATTAAGTTGGTACAATTATGAGACAAAAATGTCCACGCAAACGGATAGAGGTCATGTCAAATTAAATAAAATCTTATAAAAAGCACTGACTACATTTAGGTTGCAAATGATAATTTCCGTCGGTTTTTGATTTCCCTAGATTTCCATATTGTTTCCATGATAATTAAAGCCTCTCTCGCTTTCTGGATCCTGAATGTGATATCATTATCCGTTCCTCCTAATGTGTCAATATTGCTATCCAGATAGAGAAACGAGTTTACATCTAGGAGAAGATCTGTACATAGGGACATATTGTGGGTTGCCAATGCCTCAAGTGAAAAAAGTAGTGTGTCCCCTAATCCACGAATCGTTAGCACTAACTTAGTGATTTCCACTAGTCAAGAATTGAGCCCCTTACATCACCCCCATTTTCAAAGAAGAACATGATGCAGTGAATTTTAAGAACGTACTGTTGTAATTAAAGTACAATTTATTGTTATACGTGGAGAGGAAGATTAATGTCTGGTCAGGCAAAATATACTGATTATACATGCTAGGAGACGGCAGGCAAAACATACTGGCCAAGACCCTCGCCTCGGCTTCCTAGTAGCCCTGCCTGAAAACGGGCTATTTTCATGGCAGCCTGGCTAACGAGGTGAGGGATTGACGAGATCCCCGTAGTAGTAAGTGAAGCCAAACATAGGACAACCGCATGGTGGACCCCGGTGCACTTTCATCAGACCGCTCGGAATGTGATGAAAGCTACTGCAACCCGCCATTAAAAGTCCTTTTTAGGGCACGCAAAAGATTAACCTATCTATTGTGGAGGTTCTTAGACAACAACAACAACAACAATAGTAGCAACAACATTTGTATACGTACATTTAATTAAAGATCGTCTGGTTTGTGAACATTTTCAATAACATTTCTGAAATCTTAATTGACAATTTTCTTCTTCTTCTTCTTCGTACTCTTCAGACGTCAAACTTTATTTTTTCGAAAAAAGCAGCGGTCATCCTGAGGCTGTCGACACTGCCATAGAGCTTGTCTAGTGTTGCCACTGGTGATGGCCACACCTGCTTTCTCTCATCCTCGTATGTCAGGCAGTTTTGCAGCAGATGTCCAGCGGTCATTTTCCCGGTACCACACGGGCATTCGTCAGTGCCACCTATCTTCACTTTATTGAATAGGTGAAACCTCAGTCTATTGTGGCCAGTGCGAAGTCTGATGACCATGACCTGCTCTCTTCTGTTCAACTGGTAATAGGCATCGTTTTTTGTATAGCCAGTATGTTCTGTTTCCCATTTGGTCATGTAGCTAGCTCTAATAAGCCGTTTTGACTCTTCGTAGGTCACACTAGTATATGGTTGTGGTAGTCTTGCACCTGCCATTTTTCTCAATTGACAGTAATGCTAGGCTACTCGGTCTTTATTTGTAAATCTCTGATTCATTCTGATTAATTTCAGTTTTTAGAAATTTGTTTCAGAGCTGGAAGTTAAATAGCCGTTATGTAATGAAATGTATGACGTGAGAAAAGTATGAATGTAATTAGTAAGAAATATACTGTAAAATCTAACTGTGTAGAACGTTTGAACAATGGAAGATTGTATTAGTAAGAGGGCGCTATTTTTGTTATTTATTGTTACTACTTTCTTATGTTTTCTTTAGGCATTTTGTGGCTCAACGCATTTTGTGTCCATGGCAACCGTCTCTGTAGCCCTGTTAACGCCACGTCACTGCCTGTACTTTATTTAATTTGGCAGCAACGTTAAAATAGATTAAATGCAAACAAAGTAAAAATACACGAATTTACAAAACAATGTTAGAAAGCAGTTTTAGATGAAAACAGTGAAAACGCTAGCCGACCTGGAAGCTGTAAAAGTGACAAATCAATGACTTGACAATATGGAAGGTAACAAATAAAAATTGTTAACTAAGTAAAAATTTAAAAAATATTTGATGCATAGGTGTAAATTGAGCGCATGATTGCATTGCAATTCCAACGTGGCGTAATGGAAATCACTTAGTGTGCAGTTTGACTGTGTATGTCGGGGATTTATGACTCTATGACCACTTCTCCACCTACAGAAAGGATTGACAAAACTACTGTACAGGGAAACTGCCACAGTGGAACACATTACAAACAGATAATATACAAATACACATCCACAGGCTGACCAATACGTCCACATTACAAACAGATACATACACGCATACATACACTAAACAATACGTCCTGATATCGCTTAAAGTATAACGGCCAGGGTTAAAAAGAGACGTGACTTCGTCAGTGGAGTTCACAAAAGCAACATTTAAAAAAACCATAAAACTACTTTACTAGTCGCTAAACTTGTGTTAATTGTCCCTTTTCTTTGACTGTCTCCAAACTGTCTGCAAGGTAGCACGTTACTTTTAGTCAGAATTGACCTATTCGTCTCTGCTAAACCCTCACCAGAGTCGCTGACCAGGCAGACATAATATGGCCAATGTCTCGATTCATGTTTGGTGTAAGATGGGGAATACGAAGGTTGCAAATGGAATTGGTTGATCAGAAACTTCACCGTGCAAAAACCATTACTAAATATCGAACAGCAAATGACTGCAATCATACGTTCCTAAATACTGGTTAAGGGAGTCAAACGCAGTTTGACCTGTTTCAAGAAATGGACATACGAGGGTAGTACATTTATCTGTATATCCACCTCTCGATTACGGATTTATATACCCAGATCATCAAGCACTGTAGGGACACAGACTAGCATTTTCCCTTTTCTCATGTGAGTAGGCTGTTTCATGAGTGGGGTTTTTGCTTTTAAGGCCTATGCATTTCGAATGCATTGTAGAGCTTTTCGTTTGATTACTTCTCCCATTCCTTAATATACCTCTGGATATGAAATCCTTCAGGACCAACGACGAACATAAATGTTGCATTTAACCTGCCTGAATGCACTGATGCAAAACTTGGTCAATGAGCAATTATATTGGATCATAAAGATAGTTCAGAGATGTAGTTTCTAGAACACATTGTTGCAGCACACCGATGACGTGTAATATTCGCATTAGATATATTATATCGTAAGATTTATTTGATAACAATGGTATATCATTGGCTGTTGTAAAGATGTGATGGGGTTGTGTAATGGATCTGTAGGCGATGACAACAAGATACGATCATACATTATTGTAATACTTAGACAACTCTTGTTTTTCAATGCACGTTTTCATTGATAATATATAATAAATAGCTAAGCCCATTTGTCTGTCCTAGCAAATTCTTGATGTTTTCGAAGTTAATCGTGTCGAGTTTTTTTCGCTCTTGACGAAATGTTTCTGGTGCCAGTTTTTTTTTTCGGATGTCTGTTCTTACATCTCTGGGCTTAATGAAGAAGGTGCCGAGTCTACCCAAAGTGCGCAATACATGACTTTCCAGCTAGCACACTATTTGTGGAATCATAGTGTGGATTCTGATGTTATTTGCCGGGCTGCTGTAACACAGCGTATTTCAAGGTACACGGTGTAGGCATGACGTGGGGTGAAGGTCGAGTGAGGCGTTGTTCGCTATGTTACGAGGCGTGTTCAAATGAAACCAGTGAAACTGCAACAAGTGAACATGCGTATGGTGTGCATGACAATGCCACTTCTGTTGTAAACAGCACATATTAGTCGTCAAATTTGCAAAATGGTATTATCCTCCGACTCACAGTTTCCTCGGTAGACCATTGAAAACATCGCCGTTATGATACGGGATTCGTCTAGAGTTGATCAGCGAACGGTGATTCAGTTTCTAACAGCTGAATCATGTCAACCAGTTGACATTCATCGCATAATGCATCAGTGTATGCTGACAAACGTATGTCTAAGACAACAGTGAAGAACTAGACAACGATGTTTAAAGAAGGACGTGAGTTAACAAAAGATCTTCCGAGACCAGCTCAGGCGCATATTGTTGCGTTAACTCACGTCCTTATTTATACATCGTTTTCCAATTTTTCACTGTTGTCTTCGACACACGTTTGTCCCCATACCCTGTCTGCATTCTGCAATGAATGTCAACTGGTTGACATGATTCAGCTGTTAGAAACCGAATCACCGCTCGCTGATCAACTCTAGACGGATTCCGTATCACACCCGCCATGTTTTCAACGGTCTGCTGAGAAATACTATGAGTAGAAGGATAATCAAATTTTGCAAACTTGACTGTCGGTATGTGCTGTTTATGTCAGAAGTTACGTCATCATGCGCGTCGTACGTATGTTCACTTGGTGCAGCAAGGTTCGGTTTCATTTGGTACACGCTTCATTTAGCTCAGAAAAAAATGGTATCTTTGTTTTAAATTAAGGATCAATGTTTGACAGGATCCTACAGTAGATTCCTAAGGCAACACACGTGGGTGTATCCCTAGAGTTCATTGTCAATCATAATATATTATCTTAGTAGACAGGGCTTCCATTTTTGTTGTTGCTGCAAGTGTATAACAGAAACAGACATTCGTTCTGTAGTTGTTTCTAGGCCGGCTTTATGTGTAAGCGAAAGGTGTTATAAGAGGTGTCGTGGGAGATGGTGTCAGTGGTGTTATACGAGGTGTCGTGGGAGGTGTCAGTGGTGTTATAAGAGGTGTCGTGGGAGATGGTGTCAGTGGTGTTATACGAGGTTTCGTGGGAGAAGGTGTCAGTGGTGTTATAAAAGATGTCGTGGGAGAAGGTGTCAGTGGTGTTATAAAAGATGTCGTGGGAGACGGTGTCAGTGGTGTAAGGTGTGTTGTAGTAGATATTGTAGGATGTGCTGTGATATATATTGAAGGAGGGGTTGTATGGGTAATTGTAAGTGATGTCGATGTTTGCTTTTGCCGAATGTCCTGGCATATGAGTGCTTCATTTATGAATGCGTTACTCTGGATGCAAGTTTGCTCAGCAACAGACGAACTGGACACGCTGGCTCCACCTCACTGCAATGCAGTTCAAAATTTCTCAGCGGACTAACTCTACGTTTATCACAATGTCATTCTGAAGCTCACTGGTCAGGCTGTTATTAAACAGCGTGTATCCAGGTGTAAGGCCCAATTATTTGCAGGCGGCTGAGTCACTATTTGGTATCTGAATTGATGGACGCGCTCCAATTCGGCTTAAGCTGTGTCTAGCATGGCGGTATAGCTCACCTTTCTAAGGATTGTTGCTGATGAATGCCCACAAAGAGAAGGATTACTCTTGTGTTCGCCCTAAAAAGGACGGTAATTGTAGCTTTCTTCACATCTCGAGCGTGCTGATGCAGGTAGATCGGAGTCCACAGGCGTCTGTGCTATGCTTTGCTTGATCTGCGTGTCACTCACTACTACGGGAATCACCTCGATCTTCTACCTTGTTAACCAGGCTGTCATGAAAACAACCCGATTCCAGGAAGGGCTACGAGGAAGCCAAGGTGAGGGTCTTGTCCAGTATGTTTTGCCTGAGCTTGACTAACATGTCTGATCAGTACATTTTACCTGACCATACGTTAGTCTTCCTTCTTCTTTCCAAGGGTATTTCCAGATTCTTGGAACTGCACAATCAGTTGTTGACAAAAAAGTAGCCTTTTTGGTTTTAAGCACAGGTCTGGAAACACACACCAGATATAAATATACTGAAATAAAAGGGTGGCGAACTCGATTTCCTAAAACCAGGCAAAACATTAGAATCAATAGTTTGACAAATATTGTGGAAACGTTAATAGACAGATGTCTACGCAAAAATTAAATTTAAATGG
This sequence comes from Ariolimax columbianus, assembly GCA_036924085.1. Taxonomy (NCBI): domain Eukaryota; kingdom Metazoa; phylum Mollusca; class Gastropoda; order Stylommatophora; family Arionidae; genus Ariolimax; species Ariolimax columbianus. The sequence goes on along the minus strand of JAVGWX010000006.1, from coordinate 67,107,736 downwards.
TAACATAAGGTTGCTAACGTGGACCAATATTGCCGGACTGGGTAGCTGGCACTATTTTAATGATAGTTTTCCGTCGCAAGCAAAGAGGACAAACGGCGTACACAATTGGCGCGTTTTAGTGGATGACCTATACACCACAGGGGGACATACATTTCTTTGTCTCACTGATTGATGTGTTAAATATCTCAGTCAATATTTCCAGCACTGAGCTAGTGGGATTCATACTACTCTTCTATGGCGGCCTTTATCAATTTTGCAACTAACAAGTGAACCAGACATACGTATGGCCTCATGAGCATCTCTGGTGCGAGGGAGACAGGTAGTGTCTGAGCAAATTATTCTTTAGTACTACAATTCTTATTATAATAGACCCATGTCTGATATATTTTGTCATGGTCTTTTGAATTTTCTGAGTAGTACTGGTACTACTTGTTCTCATAGTCATTCTAATTACTTTCATCATAACCACCATTCCCATTACTTTCATCATAACCACCATTCCCATTACTTTCATCATAACCACCATTCCCATTACTTTCATCATAACCACCATTTCCATTACTTTCATCATAACCACCATTCCCATTACTTTCATCATAACCACCATTCTCATATATATATATAACATACCGCAATATAGATGGGACCCAGTGGTCTCCAGGTATTGTGTTCGCCTCGGGTCGCGGGTGCAGATCCCGGTGTCTCCATCGGAATTTGTTCACGTGGATCATCCGGTAAATATTTCCCCTGATCTCTGAGTAGTGAGATCAGACACCTGTGTGTTGTGGCTCGCACGTTAAAAATACCTTAGCATTTGGGAATCGAAAGGAGTAGGCCTGAAGGTCGCTGCTCGGGCAAAATTAAAGTTAAAAATCTGCTCAAATTATTTTAGGGAATCTCGCCCCACAGAGAATATGTTGCAAACAATGGGACTGTGTGACCATAACAACATGTCTTGGTTATATGGTTAGCGGAGCGGCTTAGATGACACCTGACAAGGTGTGGGTCTACCTTGCTCTAATTTACTCTTTCATCTTCACCAGTCTCAAAAATAGGCGATCGTATATTCTAGGGGCTAACATATGCTGGGATTAACCTGGCAAGTCACCAGTGGCTTTTCACCTGCCAGAAAAATATGAAACAAAGGAAGTCGCACCTCCCCACCACGTCTAACGACACAAGTGGGCTGAATATATATATATATGATAGATATACAGATGGCTGGACGGACGGACGGACATACAGACAGACAGACAGACTGACAGAAAGACATATAGACAGATAAATAGATAGATGGATATAATATATATAGAAGATATATATAATATATATAGAAGATATATATAATATATATAGAAGATAGATAGAAGATAGATAGATAGACAGACAGACAGACAGAGAGACAGACAGTCAGTCAGACAGACAGAGAGACAGAGAGACAGAGAGAGATATATAGAGATAGAGATAGAGATAGAGATAGAGATAGAGATAGAGACAGAGACAGACAGACAGACAGACGGACGGACGGACGGACGGACAGACAGAGAGACAGAGATATAGAGATATAGATAGAGATAGATAGATAGATAGATAGATAGATAGATAGATAGATAGATAGATAGATAGATAGATAGATAGATAGATAGATAGATAGATAGATAGACCACAATATAACCGCAAGCCATCATCATATGGACCAAAACAAACATATTTGGATGCTACTATGAAGATACGTAATAAAATGCGAAGCTAGAAAATAATGGTGATAATTGTATATCCGGCACACCACTCACCGTTATTCGCGTGTGATTTTATTCGGACAATTTGTCCGGTCTAGGCCAGACGGAAATGACTCTGGACCATCAGGATGTCCGGTTTCATATTCTCTACAGTAAATTGCCGAAAGATATGTGTTTTTCGTATTTGATTGCATCCAAGTAGCAAGACTGTACGTCA